>CANTUZ010000024.1:659888-864445 GCA_947846985.1 Fratercula arctica
CTAGTTACTCCAGGCTTAGCTTGGAAGGGGTTTTCTGAAGTCCGGGCCCTGCTGCTGGCTCCATGAGTGGTTCAGAGGTGGAGGAAGGGTTGGAGAGACCCCTCATTTCTCTTCCACAGCTGCTTGGTGCAGCTGTGAGCACCAAGAGCTCCTGCACCATGCATGTGCAAGGACCTCAGCCTCACACCTGTAATAGCACCTTGTAATCCTTTGTACTAGAGTTTTTTCATCTTTTCTCTCCTAACCCATTTAAAACTTCCTTAGGCATTGCATGACGTTTTGATGAGGTAGAGAAACTGCAGCGTTTAAGTTTGTGGTACCTTATCCAGTGGGCAAAAGTCGGGGTCATGAGTAGCAACAGACATTAAAAGATGACCTGAGAATATTCAGTGAATCCAGCACCCCTTTTACAGGTGAGTTTTCAATGCACTTGTGCTCTGGAGCTTTATTACAACAGCATCAGCTCAGAATAAAAACACAATAATGGAAATAATGCAAATGTTGTGGTATAAAGCAAAATCCAGCCACTCAGACACTGAAGCTCTCTAGAACTGCAAGTTTTATTGTCTTGTGCAAGCACTAGAAAATCGAGGGAGATAACAGACACGTGAAACAACCCTGGCTGGAAGTTATTGATACACAGCACCAGAGGTTCTGCTCGGCTGGAGAGCTGAACAGAAAAATCACAAGGAAGAGAAGAAAGGAATAATGCAAATATTCTTAAATTTAATAGAGAAAGAAACGTGAGGCATGTTTGTATCTTGGGCTTTCTTGATCCGAGAGTCCCTTCTGCAGACACTACTTGTGTTTAGTCTGTGGTGGCCAGGAAATTGGCTGGGTCTCCTGTTGAATGGACATACCTCCAGAACTGGATGAACCACCTCCACTGCCACCTCCCCCAGTGACGCAGATGGATCGTTGACCCTGGTGGCCTGAACCACCACCACCTCCCCCTCCTCCTCCACCAATGCAGATGGGACCTTGGCCCTGGTGGCCTGAACCACCACCACCTCCCCCTCCTCCTCCACCAATGCAGATGGGACCTTGGCCCTGGTAGCCTGAACCACCACCACTGCCTCCCCCACCAATGCAGATGGGACCTTGTCCCTGGTAGCCTGAACCACCACCACCTCCCCCTCCTCCTCCACCAATGCAGATGGGACCTTGTCCCTGGTAGCCTGAACCACCACCACCTCCCCCTCCTCCCCCACCAATGCAGATGGGACCTTGTCCCTGGTGGCCTGAACCACCACCGCCTCCCCCTCCTCCTCCACCAACGCAGATGGGACCTTGTCCCTGGTGGCCTGAACAACCACCGCCTCCCCCTCCTCCTCCACCAATAATGCAGATGGGACCTTGTCCCTGGTGGCCTGAACAACCACCGCCTCCCTCTCCTCCTCCACCAATGCAGATGGGACCTTGTCCCTGGTGGCCTGAACCACCACCGCCTCCCCCTCCTCCCCCACCAATGCAGATGGGACCTTGTCCCTGGTGGCCTGAACCACCACCGCCTCCCTCTCCTCCTCCACCAATAATGCAGATAGGACCTTGGCCCTGGTGGCCTGAACCACCTCCTCCTCCACCACCACCACCACCAATGCAGATGGGACCTTGGCTCTGGTGGCCTGAACCACCACCTCCCCCTCCACCACCACCACCAATGCAGATGGGTCCTTGTCCCTGGTGGCCTGAACCACCACCTCCCCCTCCACCACCACCACCAATGCAGATGGGGCCCTGGCCTTGGTGGCCTGAACCACCTCCTGCTCCTCCTCCTATGCTGCCACCTCCAATGCAGATGGGGCCTTGGGTCTGGTGGCCTGAACCACCTCCTCCACCACCACCACTTCCTCCACCAATAATGCAGATGGAGCCTTGGCTTTGATGACCTGAACCACCACCTCCCCCACCACCCCCTCCTATGCTGCCACCTCCGATGCAGACGGGCACTTGGCTCTGGTGGCTAGAACCACCTCCTCCTCCACCACCACCAATGCAGATGGGCCCTTGGCCCTGGTGGCCTGAACCACCACTGCCTCCACCACCACCACCTCCTCCTCCAATAATGCAGATGGGTCCTTGTCCCTGGTGGCCTGAGCCACTACCACCTCCTCCACCTCCGCTGCCGCCACTGATGCATCCTTGACTCTGGTGGCCTCCTCCTCCTCCAAAGGAGGATGATGATATGTGGGTCTGGTAAATAGCACCACCGCCGCCGCCACCGCCGCCGCAGCCACCGCCGCCTCCTCCTCCATGGCAGGACGATCCTTGGGTCTGGTATCCTATGGATCCTCCTTCACTGCTACTGTGGCAGGATCCTCCTCCACCACCCCCATGGCATGAACCTCCTCCACCACCATGGCATCCACCAGACTGCTCAGACATGCCTTGGCCATCGCCCTTCTGCTGATGGGAACCCATCGTCCTGGTGTCAGAGAGTCCTTCAAGAGAAAAGAAAAAACAGGCCTTAGCAAAACCAGGGGGAGGAAGGCTTCTGTTACTGTGCCTCCCTGACCCCTTCCAAAGGCAGGCTGATGTAAGAAAATATCTTCTGTTCCCTTTTTGAAACAACCCGCCCCCCCATCCACCTCTGATAGCTAATGCAAAAGGGTATTGTCAACCTCAGGAAATAAAAATGATTACCAGGAGGGACCTGGGAAGCTTTCAGCTCATTCCATATCCCTTGATCAGGTCTCCTACAAGACCTCCTCTATCCATATGTAACTGATCTTTTATTTCTAGGACAGGTGCAACCGTAATCGTTCCTTAATAATTCCTTCTTGCAGCAAGTTGTCAGAGTGGCATGCCACTGCAAGAGGTACACACGGCCGTGGTACACCAGAATTACCCTTATCCAAATGTGGTTTGGGAACTTTGAGAGGGCTGTAGTGCTCGAGGATAGGTATTAATATTCCATGTCATACAAGAAACAAAGAACGTGGGTCATCATTTGCGTAACAATAATTTCATTGCACTTTGAAATTCTTCAATCTCAATTTCAAAAGAGCACAGAGACTGTTTTATTTCTTCTTAAAAATTAGAAGAAAGAGGAACAGCCAGGGGAAAAGATATCAGCAATTCAGGAAAAAAAAAGCAGCTGCACAAAGCAGCTCTAGGTCCCCATTTGCAAGGGCTTGATGGGTGCTTGTACTCAAGGCTGAAACCTACAGGGATGCTGTGAAGTTTGAGCACTTCTTTAGCACTTAATCCCCAGCACAGCCCACATCCTTGTCTGCTGGCAGTAGGAATTTATTATTCCTCTGACACGCAAGTGAGAGCTCTACTAGTGAAAAGGATCTACAGGTCAGCTGAAGTGTCCAAACACACCAGAGGAGAAAATGGTTCCTCCAAGAAAACAGGTGGTCAAAAGAGAACCCTTTTCAATTTAGATAAAAGGCTGGAAAATGAGAATAGATATGCCTTTCATATTTCAGGTCCTTTGTTTCCCTTTGCTTAGTACCTGCAAAATCTCTTTTTCCTGTCCTTTTTCTTAAGATTTATATTCCAAGATTATTTAGTATACAGTGGTGCCACATGGTGTTGGGCCCAGAGAAATCAAAGGGGTCCCAAAGACCATGTTTTCTGGGTCCCAGGTCTCCCTCTTTTCTGTGTGATTAAGTAATCCCACAGACTGAAGCATTAGGAAAAAAAATAATTGACTGTAAACACGGAGAAATTTTTGGAGTATGAGACCCTAAAGCCATATTTACTCCCACCTTTTCCAGTTTAGCATTCCAAGGCTAACCAGCCAAGTTAGCTTTCATCAGTAGCATGAAATATCTTACCGTGTCCCACGGCACGAACCAGTGGAAAGAAGTCAAATGGAGTGAGGAAACCTGGTGTGCGAGAACTTTTATATGGTATCTAGTCCTCCTCTTGGAAAGAAACAATGATTGATTTATTTATCAGCCAAACCCAGCCACAACTACCCACCTACTTGGCATAATCTTGGGCTCGTCATTTCTGATTGATATCTCCCTTCCACCACCTCTTTTGTTTTCAGCTGTATTCAAGTCATTAGGTGGCTCCGCCTACCACAGGTAGAGTGAAGAAATGGGGAAAGGCAGATGTGCTCTTGGATTTTTCAGAAAAAAAAAGTGGTTTACTTTCACATCCCCCCCCCCCAAGAGGGGTCCAACAGTACAGAAAGGAAATGCGAGGGAGGAAAGAGAAACTTTTGTCTTTATAGACGTAGATAATTTATCTCTCATTCTAGAAAATGGTTCTGAGCACCCAGACGTGGCTCCGGCATGTCATTATACCGTGTTGTAACTGGCAGATTGGTAGGAGTGTATTATACGTTTCTAATGACACCCACATTATTGCCAGGGGCTGTAGGGACACACATTGGACTCTGGTCCAATGAGTTTAAGATCACTAAAAGACAACATGTGCCTACAGAGGCAGAGGCTGAAGTGATGCAAATCTAGGAGGCTCCAGGTGATTTACAGCCTTGGAGGATTTGACCTGCAGAGAAACTGAGGATAGAAACCCAAACAGCCAAAGCAGCAGTGAAGGGGTCTTCATGCAGACTTGCCCTCGTGTCAGAGCACCTGGGTTAGGACTGCTTTTATTTCTAACCCCGCTGGCCTGCAGAGACCTCAGCACAAGAGCGGAGGGGCTGGTTGTCCTCCCTGACCGTCATGGCAGTGAGCTGGCGGCGCTGCGAGAGCACGGCCAGCACATCCCGTCACATCATGGGAGTCACTCACAGCCATGCAGGCACTGGAAGAGCCATCTTTGCCTGCGGGGTGGTGGACTCAGTGTCACAATTTCATTGGTACTTCCCAGTGTTTTCGCTTAGACTGTGCCTGACATAGTCAGGGGACAGGGCCAACTTATATAATTTTAGCTTTAAAGAAAGTCCAAAAGCTACTTCATTGCTATGTTCACTGGTAGTTATATACACAATAGCAGTGAGAGATGCTGGGATGCTCTGGGCATTGACTGCATTGTCATAGGCAGAGTGAACATGACCAAAAAGGACCAGTTTTGAAAAAACAGTCAGGACATTACTGGAGTTTTATATCCAGTGGGCAGACAAATATGCAACAGGCTCTGTTTAAACCTCTCAGGAGCATACAAGAATAGGGAAAGTCCCTCTTGCTGAGCGAGCGTCATTTATTACAGGCTGCACGTGGCATTTTGCTACATTTACTCATGGGTAAACTACTTTTACAAGGGGGCATCTTTGCCATTCCCCTCCTGCAGCACCTCATCCCTTAACGGTAAAGGCCACAGGGGAATTCACTTTCGATATACTGTTTGCTCACACTTTTCATGTCTGTCTTCTGCCAAACTGGAATTATTACAAACAGCAGCAGCAATTTCCTCCAATAAAACCCTCCAGCTCCAGGCAAGCTTTTAAGTGGCAGTGCTGGAAGCATCTTTCACTCAGATATAGCCGATTGAGGCAACCGTAGCTTGCTTTATTATTTCAGAGCCACGCTTCGTGACAGAGAGCCGTAGGCTGCGCCACCCGTAGTCCCTGCTAAGTGCTTCCTTCCTTGCATTGCCCATGTGCCTTTCCTGCCCTGGAGCATGAGACCTGCTAAGCCTTATCTCATCTTTGCACTCGTGTGTCTCAGGCGATTCTCCATGAGCGGTGCCCATCGGCCTCACCAAGTCCCCCGCCACATGGCCACCCTCCTGGAAGGAAGGAGACATCGCCATTGGTGGTGGGGACAAGGGGCCCTCTCCCCAGCATGTGGTACTCTGTCAAAGGGTCTCATCTCAATGGGATTTGCAGTACCTACAGGAAAGCTGGGGAAGGACTCTTGAGGAGGGAGCAGATCAATAAGACAAGGGGGAATGGTTTTAAACTGAAAGAAGGAAGATTTAGATGAGATATTGTGAAGAAATTCTTGGCTGTGAGGGGGGTGAGCCCCTGGCCCAGGTTGCCCAGAGAAGCTGTGGCTGCCCCATCCCTGGAGGGGTTCAAGGCCAGGTTGGACGGGGCTTGGAGCAACCTGGGCTGGTGGGAGGTGTCCCTGCCCAGGGCAGGGGGGTGGGACGGGGTGGTCTTCAAGGTCCTTTCCAACCCAAACAATTCCATGAGTCTATGATTTCATGGGACAGCTGCAGGGTTTCATCTGCAAGAGGCCCAAAAAGATATTTCCACTGTGTATTAGAAAAACCTTTTTATCAGCCAGCCTGAGCTTTCAAACAGTTGTAAAAACATGCAATTTGGAAAGCCATATTCTGGGTAAAAGACAAGAACTCTTAACTATTCATATTTTATATGTTTACTCTTTCTTTTATCCCAATAAGGAGACAAGATGACAACTGACTGTCGTATAAAATAAGGAAATGGGACAGCAGGCTGCACTCTTGTCCAGGAACCAAGGAGAGTGACTGGGGCAAAATATCCTCCTATAATTATTGATTTTTATAAAAGTCTTGCCCAAAACACAGTTCTTTGCTGCCAATCAAGAGGAGCCCAGCAGATACCTCAGTACCTTGTGTTACTCCCGAGTGATCCTGCACAGAGTAGTCATGCACACCTGGCTGCTTGAGAGCATGTGGATGAGTATCCAAGTGGGTAGAGCCAAATAAAGTTAAATAAAAGAAAAATCAATTCCCCTTCCCGCCTGGTCTTTCACTGAGTTTTGGTGCAGCATTTCCTGTGATACAACTGCTATGTTTATGTCTAGAAACACCCATCTGAGACCATACAGCTCCTAATGTGACGGAGACACAATTAGTGGTAATGTCAAAGCCCCTCTGTGGTGTGCCTGGACCAGGGAGGTAAGTAGGGCAGGGAAGACACATGTCAAGGGATTCACTGTTTGTCTGAAAACCAAATTAAGGGCTGTGGTTGTAGCATATACTTAGCATATCTAGAACAGCTTGTTTATCTCTGCTATTAAGATCAAGGGCAGTCAGGATGCAGTAGTAAGAGGTTTAGCATGTTCTGGCACATAAAAGATGAGTCCTGGGATTTTAGGTGCGTGTGCTGGGGAGCGGGGCGTTACAAAGCTTGATTTGGTTGCTCTAAATTAGACTTAGCTCAAATGGGGAGGTCAGAGGAACACGGAGGTGCTGGCACATGCTGCCACTTTGTTAAAGGACTCATTGCAAGCAGCAAAAAAAGTAGTGTTTGCAAACTGTTGAGAGAGAGAAGAAAACCTGAATTTGACACCATATGCCTACATTTCAATAACAAAGTTAAATGCTCACATTAACTGAAATTAGCTTTGCAGCTTGTCTCAGTGACGGCTGAGCTACCAGAGGTCTTTCATCTGTTAATTACAGAATTGTTTTGCTTCCAACCAACTGTTGGTTCCCACTACTGAAGGTCCCTTTTCCCAGGCCTATAAATGGCAGTTTCGGTACCAAAGATTGGAAATCAGAGAAAGCAGAATTACGTCCCCATTTTATGCACAGGGGAGAGTGATTTGGGAAAGTCTCTAACCCGGGACTTAAACCAGCGCTTTAAAATCTCAGCCTAATGCCTCATCCCCGGATAAAACCCTCCTTAATGAAGGCAAATCACATTGCAGAGGCAGGGGTCCCCAGCATCTGGGTGTCTGAGCTCTTTTCTCTTTAAGCAATTTAATGCAGAGACCTCCCCAAACCACTGTGTGCACTGAATACTTTCGTTCACTGTGAAGCGCAGTTGGTAGCTACCAAAGTTGTATCAGTAGGGTGGAGTGTAATTGCCACAGAGGCATACGTGTTCTCATGATGTGTTTGCTCGGTATCTCCTGATTACATCCTCCGCGTGGGTTGTGAAAGAGGTGTGATCCTCGCATCCATCCTGAGTGTAGGAGAGGGCCACGCTCCTGCTGGATGACAGATAGGAGACGGGCTGGGTGTCGGTGTGACCAAGGAACGCTGGAGATCTAGCCAGTTTTGTAAACCCTTAAATCATTTTCTGTTTAATTCTCTATTCCAGCTGTGCTTTTCGCACACCACAGGCTGGTGGGTAAGGATGGGGAGGTAAAGGCAGTGTGGCTGGTGGGATGGAGGATCATCTTCAGTTCCTTCATGGAAGCCATCTCTCCCTAAGACTTCAGTTTCTCTCTCACTAGGTTAAGACGACAAAACACTTCATAAAATGGCCTAATGCACAAAACGCCTGTGATGTCCGGCATCCCCATATGACATACATCAAGGCAACGAGGTGGGCACAGAGCTGGACGGCTCTTAGGGCTATGGGAGCACGACATCCCCCTTGTGCCCCCATCTACTCTGAGCCTTTAGGGACTGGGCTCAGTGGTCCTCGAAAAGGGCAGTTGTTCATGAGGAATATTCAGCTTCATCTCTGCAAGACCTACCCATTCTCCCCCAACAGGAAGCCTGCCCTCGATGCCGGACGACTTGGTGATGCCAGACTTGCTGCTGGGTACGACAGACACCCAGGTGCAGCTGCAACAAGTGTCATCGATGGCTGACAGTCCCTGGTGGTGTCCAGGATTGATGCCATGCTCTGTTCGTGGTGGTGGCCCCTGCTCTGGTCCTGAGGACACGGATCCACCTCTTCTGAGCAGAAATTGCTTTTCTCCTTCCGGCAGTATCGTTTCCTTTTCACGTCTGTTTCCTCACTCCCCATCTCTTTAGGCAAGGCACAGCCTGCCTCCCTTCCCACTTAATCCTTGGTGTCAGATGGGTGCAGGAACTGGAAAGGAAGGATTATTTTTAATCTGGAAATGTTTCGGCCTCCGCCCTTTGTGTTCTGCTTCTATTTCAGGGATCAAAGCTTTCAACCTTTCCTCTCCTCAGTGCCAGCTCTTCCCCCAGGTCTGTCCGCTGAGAAATTGCCCTTTTGCCCTTATGACGGTACTTAACCATCTACGATCTTGGCTAGGGCTCTTTCTGAGAGAATTTCTCCTGATGATTTATATCTCACTGCCAAGGAATGTGGGCACAGGGATGAGGTTTTTGTACCCCAAGAAGAACAACTTTCCCCAATAATTAACATACAATGGCTCTGGCAGTGGAACAGTCGTCCATCTGTGGCTTCCTTTCCTGGTTTCACTTTTAGCTGGTCCCTGCTGCTTACCACACGCATTAAAGCCATGGGCACACCCTGTTTTCGATTTTCTTCTTTCCCCCATCTCAGTTCCTCATTCTTCCGAAGCTTATTGGGAAATTATTGATGCTACAATGGGAATCTGGGAGATATGAAATAGGATGACTCGGGCTGCCCTACCAGTAGCAGCAACACCTGCCCAGCACTTCAGCTTTGAGATGGCATGAAGGAAAGCTCACGCTAACACAACTGTGTCTGGCTTTAAATCACAGCATATCACAGAGGCTACATCAAAGAAACATCCTTGAGATCAGAATGTTTCCAGCTGGTCTGTTTAATACCTGAAAAAATTTGGTGGTAGGCGTGTTTGGATGCTGCGTTGCACCTGGAGCCTGCTCAGTACCAAAAAGCTGATCACCTCAAATGGTTTTTAGCTCTCAAGGTTATGTATGGAAGGGATATACTTTGCCTCATACCTATATCAAACTTAGATCACAGGATAAAAGTTCTACCTAACAGAAGAGGGAAAATATTTTTTCAGTTCTTTCACTTTTTTTCAACCAATGTTTGGTGAGTGTGATAACAAATGACAGCATGGGCAAACAGAAATGACTACTTTTAAATAACTGAAATGTCTAACATTTCTGAAAAAGTGGAAGAACATTTTGAAAAAAAATACATACATGGGTCCTTACTGTTTTCTCTGGCATATCTCAACCTAGAGACGAGTCTTACCAAGTAAGATAACAACAGGCAGCTGAAGCAAAAAGGAGTATAACTCAAAATTGAGCAACAGCCCTGCCACATTAGACGTGCAGATCTCTTATCACACCCACAGTCTCATCGCTGGGAGATTTTGTAATGACGGCAAAGATCGGCGCACGAAGGGGAATGCAATGAAAGGCACCGCGGTGCTGCGGTCACGGTGCCCACTGAAACCAAGGTTGTCCTTCCCTTCCATGGCTCCGGTCACGGCAGCCATGGGGTGAGATCGACCCAGGCACGAGCTTCACGGTGGAGAGCGACCAGGAAAGCAAGGACACATCCTGCGCGAGAGCCTGCATCACGGGATGCACCTGGTTTCTGAAAGCTCTCCCTTGGTTTGCTCGCACACGTACGGCACCCAGCAGAGCCTGGGCATAAAGCAACCCAAATCCCACAGCAAAAAGCCACTGCCTTCCTTGAAACGTCAGCCTTTGGCCATCTTCAGCCCATATTGTTTGTATAATTCCAGTTCCAGTCAACTCAGCCCATTATCTCTGGTACTGGACTTCCCACATGTTAGATGGTGACCAGAAAGAGAGCCCCCAAACCTTGACCACCTTGTTAGGTGGGAGAACACCATTTCCTTCTGTTTGCAGATGGGGAATGAGATACAGAAGGGACCACCAGCCTGCACCCCAGAGTCCTGCAGGGTGGCTGAACCCAGAGACACCACCTCCCGAACCAGACTTCCTGCCCTGATAAGGGAAAACGTGGTTTGCCTGGCAATTACAGGGCATTCAGGCTGGAGATGACTAACTCATTCAGTTCAGGGCTGTGGCTCAGAGACATCCATGTTTTTGGGAATGGGACATGTGACAGGACGTTCATGGGAAGCATCTGGCCACTGTCCAGCCCACTGGCGTCGGGTGCAAGCAGTATTTTAAGTCCTTTGGCTTTAATGAAGCTATTCTCTGGTCGTGGCAGTGAGAGAAAAGCGAGGCCTTTCATTTGTTCACAGCTTATTTACACAGCAAGATCTCGTAGAGTAATAATAATTCACTGTCCCCCAGTAAGTCCAAGCAGGCAGATCATCCCCTCATTAATTCAACATTTCAAGATCTTCCAAAGGGGAACAACATCCATCGTTTCACTATCTGCAGCACTAAATATTGGACCAAGTCGTTATTTTACCCTACTTTGCACCAAGTCTTTTATCTCCACGCGCAGGAGTTTTGCGGCACCCACGCACAGCACCTCATGGGATTGGGCTACAGAAGAGACGGGGGTGGTGGTGAGGTGATGGTCACTGCCTCAGCGCCTCGTTCCCCGGCAGAACCTCTTCAGCAGTGGGCATTCTTCTCCTCCTCCCCTCTCCAACAGGAGCATTTCTGAGATGCCGGGAGAGCTTACTTGAAGAACATGTCATTTGTCACCTAGGCATCATCAGCACCCAAAATGCGTCATGGCCAACCTCATTCTAGTGTCCGGTGGATCCATGGTGACAAGGGCTATGCGCAGGACACACTCCTTGAGAATACAGTTGGAGCTGCTCATCACCTGGCAAGTTTAACTGCATAGCTTCCTATTTGTATGATCCACCCAGCTGTTTAGTGGGTCATCTGCCCAGTTTTTGCCTATGACACTGATGCAGCTTCCTTCCCATGGTATTCAGCTGGTTTGCACCAGCCCATTAAAATTACAGTCATCAAATGGAAAGTCTTAATCGCTCCATTCATTATAATCAGTGGTCATATCCAACAGTTAATTTATTTGCCTGGAAACTCCCCACAGGATTTACAAGACAGCTTTTAGACTAAATCAAGATTAGCTGCTCTGGAGTACAGTGAGGACAGCTGGAGTAAGGAATGTCACCAACACAGGGGACCACTTCCAATGACCCCAGCTCATGGCACCATTTGGGCATTTACTGACCTGCAGCTACCCTGAGTCAGCACACAGGGTCCATCAGAACCAACACTAATTTTAAGTTGACAACTTTGGAGCAGGGGAAGGCTCATGGCTCTGGGACATCATGATTTTTAAGGATTATGGAGAATTTCCCCTTCCCCTAGTTGATTATTAGTTATTTACGTGAGGATGTCAGCAGAGGACAGCCAAACCATGACCTGCGTCACGTTTCTGACGTGTCCTACTCTGTTCTATTATGTTCTGCGTGGGGTAGGGACACCTGAAGGTCTCCTTAGGGTTCACACTTCAGGGGGAGGGCCCCCCTCAGACTTTCCTCCTAGAATTACACATATAGCACAGCTGTGTGGCAACGCAGGGCAGCCCTCCTCACTCCTCCCAGCCTCATCCTATCAGCACCACCCAGAGAAAGCTAAAGGGAGCTGGGGTGCAGAGGGAGAAATGCAGTCTCTTCAGACCTCAGTAAACCTTATTTCTTCTTGCAGTGAAAAGACTTGCTATACACAACTAAGTGCAGCGATGGAACAGGATTTTCTCTCAAAGCCTCTGGCTGCTGGTAATATCCCCATGGGATACAAGCAGGGCAACAATAAGACAGGCACATACATAAACTGGTGGTATGGACAGCCATAAATTCACAGAAACTCAAGTCAAATAGCAAGTCCCTCCGGAGTGGAAAGGAGTTGGCACACTTGGATCTTGTGAGGTCTGTGTCCTCCACAGCTGAGGAAGATTTAAAATTTGGCCTTTGAAGCTGAACCCTTTTGTTTCTCACAGTAATCTGATATTAACATTTGCCAGGTTTACCACTTCTTTCCTTTTAAAGCTAGCCCGTTTCTCCACCACATCACTTAGTCATGGGCAAGCCAGTCCCACCACACAGGAGTCCCTAATATCACATACCTGCTTTTCTACATCTCCACCACTGGCTGGTGTTGCATCACTCTGTCTCTGACTTCACAGCCAGCAGTTTGTCATCAGTGCAGCAACTTGCAATTTCAACAGCAGTTTCAACCATTCCTGTGCTGCTTTGCCTTCCCACACCCACATCCATCCTTTAACTGCCAAAATCGCCTTATGCAACACCTCACATTGGTGTGCAACACCTTCGAAGGGAAGAACAAAAACTGCACCTGAAATATTGTCTCTTTTCCTGATGCAAATCAGGGGCTGAGCCCTTCAGAGTCCCCTGGGCACCACAAGTGGTGCAGAGACAGCTCATCTGCCTGGCTCAGCCCTCGCGGGTTTGCAGCCACAGCTGTATCTGGGCTGGGGATCAGCTGAGCTCTGGTTATGAATCATATGCTAATTACGATAGCAGCTAATTACCCGCAGCTCTACCGAGAATGGGGAGGGGGGTGAGTCAGGAGGGAGCACATCCCTCCTGCTCCGCACCTGCGCTGCCACAGGATGGTGCTCTAGGACCACGTAGCTCATTCTTTTTGCTTTGAAGAAGACTTTGTGTCACACTCCTCAAAAGGCAGGACCTCCCCTATCCCATGGGGTTAAGAAGCCCCCACACCCGCTAGAGCGATTAGGAATTTAAAGTAGTTACATGAACACGTGAAGAGACTTTCCCTAAAAGCTATTCTCAGCCATCTTTTACCATTTCTCCCAAACCTGACAAAACTATAGAATCTTAGAATGGCTTGGAAGGAACATTCAAAGGCCATCTAGTCCAGCCCCCTGCCATGAGCCGGGACACCTTCCACTACATCAGGTTGCTCAAAGCCCCATCCAACCTGACCTGGGATGGTTCCAGGGATGGCGCATTTCCCACCTCTTTGGGCAACCTGGGCCAGCATCTCACCACCCTCAGCATAGCAAATTTCTTCCTTATACCTACTCTAGATGTTCCCTCTTTCAGTTTAAAACCATTACTCCTCATCCAATCACTACAGACCCCACTGAAAAGTTCATCCCATCTTCCTTATAAGCCCCCTTTAAGTCCTGAGAAGCCATAATAAGGTCCCCCCTTAAAGGCACAATAGCCCTATTCAAAAACACCTGCCTTTTTTAGCCGGTGCATCACAACGGGGAAAAAACTAAAGCCTACAGCTAACCCAGCTGCTACAATACTCCAATTTTCTAAGAGCCTTGAGCAGAAAAGAGGCCTGTTTTAAGATAGGGCATTAGATTTGTAAGTAACTTCTGAAGTAGTGGGAGTTGTGAAGAGGTTTCTGTGGTAGAGAGAAACCAGCAACAGAGCTCTCCCCAAACCCAGGGCATCAAAGGTTGGACGGGGCCCGTTTCAATACTATCCCACATGCTCAACAAGCTACTAAAGCCAGACCACAACTCTCACTTCAACAACTAAAAGGAAGACCCACATCAAGTACTCATCCATGAAAGGAAAGCCCCTCAAGAAGCAAACCCAACAACAACCACCAATATCACTCCACCACCCACAAACTACCACAAAACCCCCAGCTGCTGCTGCCTCACCCCATGCCCCCTTTGCATCTGCTTGGAGAGAGATTGCCCTCAGCTGCCCTGTGCTTGTTAGCCAATGACCCAAGAACCCACTAAATATAAGCGTCACCCTTGAGTCTTTGCCTTTTTTCTGATGCTGGAGGTCTTTTGAGGGAGTTATTGGTGTGGGGGTTAGTTACCAATAAGGCCCTGAATTTGAGCTGGTGTTATGAAGCTGGCTTAAAAACTTAAGCTATCTGAAGCTTAGGCACAGGGAAAGCCTCTCTGAATACAGCAGAAAGCTCTTTTCTGCTTCTCAGTTCCTCTCTGCAATGGATTGAGCAAGTGCTGGAACTTGGAGTGGCTGAATGATGCAGAAAACTCTGCCCTGGCTACTTTTCCAGAAAGGACTTAATATTCACATCACTTCATTTAGCTGCAAGCTGTTTCTCTACTGAAACCCTTGGGTTGCCTCTCTTAGCAAGGGGGAGATGTCTCCAAGAAAAACACTTAGGAGTGAGGAAGAGCCTGCGCATCCATGGCCAGCTCTGCTCCGACACCACCACAGGTACCTAATTCCTGTATTAAGAGATGAGATGAAAAAACTTTTCAGATGGTTTTAACCTGCGTTGTGGAGGACTCTTCTTTGCTGTTGCTGTCTTTAGCTGGAATAGTCCTGGGGCTCCTCTAGCTCTTGTTTTTCTCTGCTGGCTGTTTCTGTAGTTTCTCAAGGAGTTAAAGCCTTGGCTTGCGGGATCTTCTCTGATATCTGGGCTATAGACTGCAGAGAGAAAGTCTGAGAGGCTTCTACCTGCTTTTGAAACCCTCTGTGGCATCAAAGCACCTCCCTAACGTCTTGGAGAACAGCATCTTCACCTTTCGCTTGCTCTCCTCTCTTACCAGCGTGTGCTTCAGAAGCCAATGCAGCCTGGCTAATTGCTGATGGCTTCGTTAATTGCTGCTGGAGATCCTGCAAAACCCGGGAGCTGCGTAAGCTGGTAGTGTCCAGAGGAGGGCATAGCTAAACTGTGTTATCCAGGCTGGGACTGAGGGGTGTGTGGGATAACTGGGATGCTCTCTGGGCTGTTGGAAATCCTGAGCCTTGTTTCTAGTGCAGGTGGCTGAAGTACAGATGCCCATCCACCGGGTGACAGCCGTGAGACGCTCCAGTGTAACGTCTGCAGCAAGATGGGCTTTTAAAATAACAAACAGCCTGAGAATGCGCTGGTACAAACGCAGCGACTGTGCTTTGTAAGGGCAGCCAACACAAAGTCGGCTCCAAGTGTAGTATGAAAAAGGAGTTTGAGAAACAGTCATAATGTCTGAACGGCAGCAAGGGTAGGGCAGTGAGCAGCAGGTGCCGGTGGGTTTCGGGCAGGTGCTGGCAGTGACGAGAGCAGATGGGCTGCAGCTGCGGAGCTGGGGCCAGGGAATGCAGCTCTGGGGGACACACGGGGAACTGCTTTCCTGGGGATGTCTCCTCTGATCCCTTCTGATGCAATGGGGGGTTTGGGTTGTGCATGGAAAGCACTTTCCACCCCATCAGGGCTGGAAGAGGAGCCTGTGGATCTGCTCTCCTGGGGACTGTTGGCTGCTGCATGCTAGAAGTGGATGCTTTAGTGGTGATGGTGGAGGCAGGATGTCTTTATGGTGTGTGGGTAAACCCCCTGACTGCTGTGCTTTGGAGTTGCACCAGAAATAGGGACTAAAGAGCAAACCCCTGGCTATGAAATGCCCCTGGTGGCTTCAGCTCTTACCTGGTAGAGATGATGCCACCAGATCACTCATCTGCCCTTCTCTTTGCAGCCCTTCTCTTGCTCTTCCTGCCAGGTTTTGAACCTGGTCTGGTGTAAGAAGTTTTTTTTTTTTTTGTGGTAAGCCAAAGCTGATCAGGAGAGAACAAATTCACCCTGTGAAGGCAGCTGCAGCCTGCAAGTCCTTGAGGTCCTGCTGACTCTTGCTGAGAACTTGGTGTGTCCTCTGAGAAGCCCCAGAGTTGCCAGGTGGCTCCCTCCTCCCGTGGGACAGTGGCTGGGGACAGCTACACTCAGTGGGACTTAAATCTGGGATGGGACAAAGGTTTTTTTTATGTGTCTCTAAGCTCTCCCACCTGAAACTGGAAAATTCTTGCTCTTATTTACTTTCGCGGTATTTTTATTGGAGTTTTCATTTGAGTTGTTGGTTGAGTGGTGCTGCTGAGTTTAAACCACTGGTTAGCAGCTACTGGGCAAAGCGCTCTCATTTTGAAATGTTATTTTAATTCTGAAGTCTTTGGCTATAGAGGACCTAGTGTATCATTGTCAAGTGCAAATTTTGACTGAGTTGCTGTTTGCTTTCAGCTTACAAGCATCCGGGGGCAGACCAGTACCGCTGGTGCCGTGGCCCTTGCAGTGTAGCTCTGACCTAATGTTCCCTGTCTCGGGCTGACTCAAATGCGTGACATTTTGAATTTAACCACATCGATGCATCTGTCTGCCTCTGTAGACAGTGCTGAAAGTGTGATAGAGGCTTCTGAATGGCAGAGACGCTTTAAATGCCTTCCTAATTTCTTGTCCTTTTTGTTTTTAATTAGGGAAAATAAAAGTGTGGCAGTTGCCACCCAGCTTGTTGAAAGAGCAGACAGCTGTATTGCACAGACGCATTAAAATACAAATCACATGCTTTTTGGTTGCAACACTATTGTCCAGAAGTGGCGGAGCTCAGCAGAGCTGGGCAAATGGGAAGTGCTTGCAGGCAAGCGATGTAGGGAACATGATCAACTGAGGCAACGAGCTCTTAAATAGGCAAGTTCCCGGAGGAATGCAGAGTACTGAAACCTCTGACTATGTAGGGCCTCTCAAAGCCTGGGTGTAGCACGATGGGATGGGTGAAAAACCGTGAAGGGAGCTGCAGAAAGGCCCCTTTGTTCATGTTGCTGCCATAACCTCCGTCTGCTGCTGTGCCGCGGTCACAGGCTGTAGTGGAGCAGCCCGGAGAGGGAATGGGAGCGCGCTCCCCTTACTGGGTATCGCCAAACAGCTTCGCCCTCCTTTGAACGTGACCACATGAGAGGCGAGCCCTTTGGCTACTTGGTGGGGATCATGGCTTTATTACTTCTCCCCGAGTAGGCAGATCTGGAGCAGGTGTACGTCACCCTCACCTCTGCTGACTCTGGGGAATTTGTGCCACTTCAGAGCTGCTGTCTCTTTAATAATTTTTTTTTTTGGCTCCAAGACAGTCTACTTGCTTTATTTTTGGCTTCAAACTTTTTGTTCTTTTAAATGATGCGTCCTTGCTCTGCAAATCAAACTGAATTTGGAGTCTTGTAACCTGCCTAACCTTGCCACAAGTGACATATTTGGGAGTATCAATTTCAATGCCTGTCATGGCTGATACAAAAGAAATTAAATCACTACAAACCTAACAATTTCTGCTCTCCCTTGGTCTGATACTGCTGGTTCTTGCTAGCCTGGGAGTTTTGGGCTGAGCCCTTGGCTGCTGTGCTGTGCCCGCCTGGGGCTCATCTTGCTGGAGCTCCCTGGTGCTCCCGGAATCCATTGGCCACACGAGGGAGCACAAGGCATTGCTGGGGTCCAGTCTACAAATGGAATGATTTGGGGTAAATTAAATTGGGTTTTATTGGTGGATGGGGTCATAACACCTCAAATTGCAAATACCTTAGTGTCCCACTGCATGCAGCAGTGTGGTCTAGGGGTTAGAGCGCTGCCCGGAGAATTCCGGTGTTTGCTGGTAGCACATTGATTCACTGTGTTAGTCACCTTACAGCTGGCTCAGCTTTTCTGTAAGTTGTTCTGAGATCCACTGTGGGGAGCTGAGTATTTGTTACCAGCCCCGGTGGAAGCATCGCTTTATATTTCCATGGATGCTGCACAACTGGGGATTTTCAGCTCCGAGTCAAGTGTGAATAGGGATGGGGGGGGGGGGGGGGGAAGCCCAAAACGAAATAGAAAGCAGGTAGTTTGATGCAGTAGAGGCTTTATTATGTGAGAGGTCGGTTATATACCATAGAGAATAAAGTGATGCATACTATTAGAGCAAGTGCACTCTGGCTTCCAGCTGGTACATCAGAGGTGGATATTTAAGTAGTAAGTGCTTCCAGAGTGAGTTGCTCCACGCAGTAGACCCCCTTGACTTGAAAGTCAAGTCCTGTTTTCCACCATTTTACATGTACTTGTCTTATTTCTGTCGGTTGCATATAGAACAAAGCACAGCTTTTAAAACTGGTTTCTTTACGAAATCTCCCCTGGAACAAAGTTGAAAGCAGAAAGAAATGTGTATTCCTAGCAGTATTAGCATGGAAGGATCTAGTTTTTGTGGGCACTGGTTTAGCTGAGGCCACTTTGATGATGCAATGTCATCCATCCGCGTGATCCTGCCAGTGGTAGAACTCACATAGCCTTTACACTGGCAGCCATGAAAAAACTGTCTTCATGCAGTCGAGACCTGAGTCCTTTGTAGACAATAGGGGACTGTAGGTATGAAGCTGTGAGACCTCTAAATCTAATGCAGAGTATAACATGGAGAGGATTAAACACAGGCTGGTTTGTAAAGGTGTCACGTTGTCCACAAGCCCCTGTGACTGCAGCAGGAGAAGAGTTGTGCTTGTGAAAGCTGTGCCTGTGAACTCGGTTATGAGCATGCATCTTGCTCTTCATCACCTCGTCGTTCTGTGGGCACCTCCATGGAGCTTATTGTTGCCCACAGTTGTAGTGGTAGCTGTTGGACCACTGGTATGAGTAAGGACATGAGCTGAGTTGGGACACGTGAGCTGGAACACGTGTCTGAGGGCAACTCATAAGGCCTGGCTGTCCACAGTGTGGCACGCAGAGGTGTTCCCTGCCCTGCAGGTGGGGCTGAGGGAACGCCATGGTGCATGGACCAGGAGACCTGGGGCAACAGGAGGAAGACTGGTTTTCCACAAGGTGTGTCTCCACACACCGTGTTGAACATGGTGTGGAGCACTTGGGGCTGCACTGCGTGGTCTTGCCCACGGTGCACAGCTTGGCGCCTGTGCAAGCGCATGGTGTGCATGACACGCACTTTGCAACACCGGGGCTGTGGCACTGTGTGAAGGCCGGCGTGACGTGCTTCACTCCGCCTGGAATATAGCACTGCTGCTTGTATTGGTACCCATAGTAAGCCATTGCTCTGGGATGGAGATGAACCTAAAAAAAAAAAATAGGGAAGAAAGATAAGTGGATTCCCTGCAGATCACTGCTTGGATGGGACCAGTTGCCTTTCTGCTGCTTACGCTTGCTGCTCTGACTCGCAGCCCTCCTCTCCCTTGCAGAAACTGCACAGCGTTGCATTTAACTAACGATCTCTTTGAGAGCTTCGGATGCCGTGTGAGGCAGGTGACTATTATCCCTGGAAGAAGGGGAGTTCCAGGCGTAGCTGCACAGTGACCTGCCTGCTTCAGCAAGTGAGGCAATGCCATATCTGGGATTAGTGCTGAGGTTCTCATCTTTTTGTGACAAGGGCTATCATTTATTTGCTTTTCAGACGCTTCACTTGAAACTGGAATTACTTCGTGCTAGTGCTGGGTAAAGCAAAAGAAAGTATTGCCCTTCTTTATGTTAATTTGAATTGCAGAACAGAGGATTGCTATCTTTGTAATTGGCAGGGTGATGTGGCAGAGCTCTGTTTTTAAAAGCCTGATGTTCATTAGGGACAGGGGGGCTTTTGAAAGTCTGGCTCAAGCTGCTGGCATCCCATATGAGTAGAAAAAGTCAAATGTAACTCTCTGCGTCTTGGGATGCATCTGTATAGTTGCTTTACTGGCTATTCACTACTCTGCTGTCTCTTGCTCTTTCTCCTGAGTTTGCTCCAGTAGAAGCCAGGGACTGAAGGGCTGTGAGAATCCCAGGAGTTGTCCGCTCGCATCTGGACCTCAGAATTAGCCCATGGAGCACCCTGTAGAGCCAGGGCTGGCCTGCTCCTGGCAGGGACATGGCCCATCTTAAAGGCAGGAGGGTGCAGGTTTCGTCGCAGTTGCTGGGAAGAGGCATTGCCGAGCTGTGGGGGGTCATAGCTGCCTCTGCCATACTTGGAAGACACGAGGTGTCCATTCCAAAGATGTGATTGAGCATGGAGAAGTGCTGAGACCTTGGATTTCCTAATTAAAATCTAAAATCTGTCTGCAAATCAGCTTTGCTCAGCATTAGCAAATGGCACTTGGGCGCCTGTACTTCGCAATTTTGCAGATACACGGGGCTACTCTAAGAACAAGCTCTGAAGGGTCAGGTCCCAGCTGTTGTAATCAACATAATTTGTTTGCAAAGATTTCAGCTGACAATTAACTGCAGACACAGGAAAAATGCCAGGCAGGACTGGATCGGGGCTTTCTTGCTATGTTTTGAAAGTGGGAAGGTAATATTAGCTCTTGTAAAGAAGAATCCCCCCAAAAATGTGTATAAAAGGGTTTTGAATACACAGAAGCCAAACTTTCCTACAGTTATTCCAGATAACAATTAGCCTATGTGGTATAGTAAAAGTAATCTACGTTAGTCTGATTAGGATGGTGAAGGTCAGCTGCCAATAGAAATAGTTATTTGAACTACTAAAATGAGTGGCCTATAATATAGGAGAAATCTAGAATTCAATTTTTTCAAAGTAAATTAAAGATAAGGCCAGATCACAGTGGAAAACATCGCATCCCAAATTGGTTAAGGTTACGTGAATCTCAGGCTCCACATTAAAAGCCTGTATCCGCCTATGACTGCAAGAAAAAATAATACCCAAGAAAGATCCTTTAAAGAAACATCACCCTTAATTCACAGTGTCAGCATTCCCACAGGATCTAGATTCAAATTCAAAGTACCAACAAACGACTATTTGGCTAGTTAGAAATAGAAATAGGCAAATAACTTACCAAGCTCCCAGGAGAGAGTAAGAACTGGATTGGAAGCTCGGAGATGCGTGTTTTTATACGGTCTTTTAGACTGCATGGAAAACCTGAGCCACTGTGTAGCAAATCCTAATTAGATACAGGAGAGAATTTGTTCATATGCAGCTTTTTCATTGTCTGTAATTATTTTACTCACTAGTGATTATTAGTATATTGTTATCCCCAAATACCACAAAATGCACCTCACACCCTGTGGGTTCTTTCCATTTTAAATCTTTATGGGAGAGGGAAAAGCCGCCTTTTATTACATTGACCTCATTAGTTATGTAAAGAAATATATTCCTGTCCTCTTAATGCTGCTTTTAGCAGATGGACAAGGAGGAAGCAGCAGGGAGGAGTGGGCAATGGTCGTCCTTACTGCTTTTTCCCTTTTGTTCATTTAAATTCAGGTAGGCATCTGGGGGCATTGAGGAATCTGGCTTTGCAAGGCCGGGAGAGGTGGATCCAAAGCTTGGCACTCACCTGCTCCTTGTCCAGCTGATCTAGTGCTCTTCAAACTTAATAAGAGTCATTCCTTGATTTTTATTAGGCTTTGCGTTTGGTTGCTTTCTGTGGCTGGGAACAAGGCCAGTGGAAGGTGTGCAGGCAAGGCCATACCGCCTTTCGGTGGGGTGTAAAACTCAAGGCTGTGTCCAGGGCTTGTCCTGTGACAAGTTGAAATCCGCTTGGTAACTGGCATAGCTAAACTTGCAAGGAAACATGGCTTCGCCAAGGATTTAGAAGCTGGCTAAGGGGACAGTGCTTTACATGGACAGCTGTGGTCCTACGGGCGCTCTGATTTGATCGGGCTTGATTAGCAACTGCGCTTGTGACATCTGGTTGGGTTCCTTGGGTGAGAAACAAGGAATTACCAGGTTAGACTAGATTATGGCATCCCAGTGACAGCAAAGGGGGGAGTGCTTTTCTAATGACCCCCCGTTGTCTTACTCTGACCATCCCAACAGCTGGTGGTTTGCACCTAGACCTCAGCTGTGCTTGTGCAGATGCTGCCTGTCCACGTGCCTTGTGCTTGTCCATCAGGAGGTAAACTGCTCCCTACATGTGATGTAATTAGTAGCCTTTGGCGTCTTGAAATGCATCCTTTAAATTGGGTATGTGCTGGCGCTCATTGTAATGGAGTCCAGCTTGAAGAGCCTTGCTCAAGTAAAATATTAATGAGCATTTGTAAGGGCCTTTAAGAGGTCCTCTTATGAGGATGCCATTTAATAGTCTCTGTCAGTGCTCTTCTTGTTTTATGTATGGATAAACATACGTCTGCACGAGCATGGTACCTGCAAGGACCATCTTAATTTATCAGTAGAGCAAAGCTGAGGCGTGGGGTGAGAACAGGCTCTGAGATGGGTCATGCCAGGAGTCACAACTGTGGTTCAACAAAGTTCAATGTCCTCGTCATTTTTTTCCCCACTTTTTCCAGCTCAGAGTATCTCTTTAGAAAGAGGCCAGCTGATTTTAGTGGCTGAGCTCCCTGATTTTACATAACTAGTGAGCATAATACAAGTTTGTATATTATGAAGGGGAGTATACTTATAACCCTGAATACTGACTTTTGTTGCAACCCCTTGTTTTGGGACAAAATGTTGGATACAGGCAGTAAGGCCAGCGTTGCCTGTTGGTATCGCGTGTTAAGCAATAGTCAATGCTGTCTGCTTCAGGGGAAAATATTTTTCCCAGTGGGCAGGCAGATAAAGCGGTGTTCAATTAGCTAAGTTTAGCTTGGAGGTAATTCTCACTGGCAGCAGCAATTCCACCGGTGGTGTGGTAGGGATGTGGAGCAGACCATTGCAGAGCTCATAACACATGGACACCTTCAACTGCTGGCTAATAACCCTTGGCAATGGAAAAATGAGTATTCTCTGAGCCTCAAATTACTTTTATACGCTTTCCTGGTCAGGCTGGTGGAGAGGACACCTTTTTGGGCACAAAGTCCTTATTAGCCAAAGCCACCATGTAATTGATGTATTTATTTTGGAGGTTCCTGCCTCACCTGCTGTGGTGTGCACACTAAACCACACACGTTTTTTGAGTTTTAACCTTCATAAATCTATCTGTGGTGTTTCGCTGGTCTCGGGCATGGATTGGATTCTTGATATCTGCCTGCTGCTTTTGAACAGCGTAATCAAATGGATGTCTTAAGAGAGTTCCCTGCTCTTGTGGTGAGCTCTAGCTTGGTCCTTTAAGGTTTTATACATCTTTCCTGCATAGCTTTACAGATAAAGGGCCGTTAAAGTCTTTTGAAGAACCTTAATATTTCAGTTAAATACTGAATAAATATTTGTCCTGTCAGCACTTTGAGTGCTTGAAGGTATTGATGGCTTTTCTGTGGCTCAGGTGTTATTTCTGTCTCCTGATGGATGCAAAGATGATGGTTGTTTTTTGTTTTCATTAAAAACTTTAGTTTTTAAGGTGCTGGAATTTGATCCTTAAGCTTGTTTTAACTGGCAAATGGAGCTGACGTACGCTGTTTTGTTGCATTACTTCCTTATGGAGGCACTCTTTAGGTACTGAGTTTTGGCTGTGGTTCCCTGGTTGACTCATCACTTCTATTTAGTTGTCTTCTCCAGCAGTGCTTGAGCTGGCAGTTGTAATACTCCTGTTAAAAAAAAAAAAAAAAAAAAAAAAAAAAAAAAAAAAAAAAAAAAAAAAAACCAAAAAAAAACACAAAACAAAAAAAAAACATTTGACAACATCAGTTGTGTAGAACACTAATTAGCTTTTACGATGTGCTTTGGAAATGCTTTCAGAAAGCATTGGCGTGCCTACTGTGGGTGTTGTGAACCTTTATGTTCAGATAAATGGACCCTGCAGTGCCATGAACCCCAAGCGGGCTGCGGCAGAGAAGGAAACGAGTCCCAGCACTGTGGGCTCCTCTCACGTTCGAGTGAAGATCTTGACTTTTCAAGACAGAATTAATACATTTCTAAAATAAGACTTAACATTTAGTTTTATCCTCAGCTAACTTGAAAATAGTAATTAGATATATGATTCCAATGTTTTTGAGGAATTACTGTGGGGATAAATTACTACCCAACCGAAGCTGAGATAAAGACATATGTTGCAATTTACATGGTTATCTTCAATTATAGAAAAGGCAGAGACCATTTTCCAAAGGAATTACAAATATCTTATGTAATCCTCAAACATTATGACATGATGAAGATAAATCTTAGTGTGCAATTAAAGTAGGAAAGCATTCCAGCCATTTCCCATTGTTGTGGAAATCTTGATTGAGGTTTCTACTCCACAGTAGCATATAATACAATGAGGTCTAGTCCTGCCCTTCAAAGTCATTTTGCTGTCAATCGGATGATATATACGATGTTTTCCTGAGATTCCTTGGAAAGGGAGAAATCTGTTCTGCAGCGTTACCACACCCGCCTCTAACTCCACCAAAGGAAGGCTTTTCCTTGCAAGAACACGCTGCTGCTGGGAGAAAGGGAGAAGACTTTGAGGTGAGGTTTACTACAACAGAACAGCCCAAATGAGCCCTCTCTGTTACTACAGAAGTAGCAAATTACCTTTGTTTTTAAGTAAAATGAAGTGTAAATCAGCATGGACAAGTTGCTACCCCCAGTGGCCCGGTGGGAGTGTCTGTGTGGCAAACGCTGCTGCCGTCCTTGGCGTCTGTTGCTGACTCGGCTGCTGAGTGTCAGCCACCACCTCATGCTGCTGTTTACCACGGATGATAACCCCACACTGGCGGTTGCAATTCATCAGTGACTGGGGTCCCAAAATGCATCTTCCACTTGTTCTACACGCGTAACACCTATTGTTGTTATTATAATAGCTTGAGGTGTCCCTTTATTGAAGAAGCGACTCACTGGAAAAAATGCCTGACAAGGTCTTGCGTAAGCCACACGCTATTTATTGCCTTTTTGACATCACCCAAATCAGGTCATGATTTATAGCATCACGGTATGGGACATTTAATTTCATATAAAATATGGTTTTACCCTTTTTTCTTTTTTTATTGTCCAAGCTTGCCTGTTTGAAGTAATGCATGCTTGGTGTCTAATTGGAGCAGCCAGAGCTTTGACCAGACTTCGACTGAGGCTGATTTCACCACAAAACCATGAACCTCGCTACCCCTAGGATAAGAACACAAGTTATCCCTCACTTTTGCAACTTTTCCTGGGTTGAGTCAAGTACATCTTCTTCCGAGCAAATGGCTGTTTACCACCTGCCCAGGAACAAGTCCATTCATGGAGGACCTCAAGCATGAACCGTGTAAACATTTTGTCTGTCTTCAGCATGCTGAGGCAGAGTGTCCCCTCTATATAAAGTTTTGAAATAGCAGAGACTGGAAGGCAGTAAAGCACAGGTCATACGGGGTAGAAGGACAAACTAATAATTACAAAGAGCAATTTATTTAAAACAATTGGCCTTCATTAGCCAAGTTAAGTCTTGAAAGAAATGTGTTTAGTAATCGATTAGGATGTTATACACATAGGTGATTCATGCTTTGGGCAGTCTAAGGGTGAGTATAAAAGGGCTCGACATCAGATCTTGTGAGACCATTTCTCTTGTCTTATTTTCCTTGTGAAGTAGGTAAGTTTCATCTGAATTACGCTTTCTAACAAAGCCTTTGTTTGTAGTTTTGAGTCAGGGTGAATCATGTGCAAATATTCTGATATCAATCTGAAGTTTTCTGGGTGTAAATTAATACATTTGTGCCTGTTCAGCTGTTGGCTTTGGTAAGTGCAGATCTGGACCATGAGCTCCAATTTTTCATGAAAACTTATTTCCAGGTGCTATTGTGTTCACTATGAGCTGTGTGGGTATCTTCTAGGAACTGAGCTGGAAAAGCTCTGCCTTTCCCTCTAGCCTGTTGGTACTCTTTCATTATAATGTTTGATTGTGAAACTTCTAAGAATTTGTGCCTTATTTTTATGCTATTCCCTTGTGCTTCAGATCAACCACAGCTGAAAAATGGTGCACTCCTTAAGCCCGTGCACTGATGGCAGTGCCTCCCCGTGTGGGGTGGCTGTGCCACAGCCCATCGCCGACAGCTGCAACGAGCCCTGTGTTTGGCAGTGTCCTGACTCCAGGGTGGTGATCTACCCTCCGCCAGTGGTTGTGACCTTCCCTGGCCCCATCCTCAGCACCTTCCCCCAGCAGAGCGTCGTGGGATCTGCGGGAGCCCCTGAAGTTGGAACTGGTCTCAGTGCTGCTGCCCGTGCTCCTGGGGGCTCACACGTTTATGGTGGGGCAAGATGGGGACGGGGATACCCGATTGGAAGCTGTAGACCATGCTGAACCTAGTGAGAGCTGCTGCTGAAAGAAGAATGTCCAGGAGATGACAAGCGGGATGTAGATATGTGGTTGAGCCACAGGGTACAGCATTTAGGAAGGGCTGAGCATTTGGGACTGCCATTAAATGCATCTGTAGATGCTCAGGTCTTCTGAAAAATCCATTTACATCCTTTTCAGATTACCCTTCCTGATTTTCTTTTTCTAATGTCTTCCTATCTTTAAGTGCTCCGATCTCAATGCTATGGACTATATTGCTAATTCCCTGGGGGCTTGTGGGTATCACTGTGGCAATGCAAAGGGATCTGGTATGACATCCATTTTAGATCCCTTTGTAGGATCTTTCCGTGGCTACTGATGTATTAAAAAAAGATTGTGGCGTCAACCAGCCTGTGCTCTGTTCCTGTGCTCTACGCATCTTGCTGTGATCAGGGCCGAGTTACCAACACAGAGCTGCAACAGGGAAGCAACATCAGTTATTACATGAATCATCTTGCATCAAACCACAGGTTGTGGGCAATTTGTAATCTGTACTATATAATCCTGCCTCTGTATGATCTGCTTCTTTCTCATTAAACATGACATTGCAACATGTTATTGGCCTCTATGCGTGTGTGCGTTCCCCTCTGCTCCTCCTAATTCAGGTGCCTTTGTCCTGCTGCACCAAGCTGATCCTATCTCTCTGCTTCAGGACAATGATCTTCTTGAGAGATTTGGTGGTGGGTTGTGCGTACACCTCTCTTCCATGGCAACCTCTATGCTGTAGCTGTCCCTTCATGAAAATGCTGCCCACATCTGTGCTTTCATTGCTCCTGGTCTTGCTCAGCTCTGTGGAGTGTTCTCCTCAATATTGGCTTTTCTGGCACAGTGTTACCTGTTGTCCTCAGACTCAACCTCCCCATCCAGGCAGTGACACAACGCACCAGAGCAGAGGTGCGTTTGCTGTCAAAAGAACAGAGTTAACAGTCACAAAAATTCAAGGTTCCACAACCCGGTGGGTTTATGTAGTTGGTGAATGGGGGGTAGGAGAAGAGACTGTCCCAGGGCATCAGACCTTGGTGATGCCAAAATGATCTCAAAGACAGTAGGCATCTCGAGATAAAAGAATGGTAAATTTCTGCTTCCATATGTAAAGTTAGGAGTGAAGGATGATTGACCAATCCTTTACTTTAATGTAGTTTCTTCTTTATTGTTATTTGGTATTTAAGACCCTGCTCATTTCTCAGAAGGCGTGCCAGCTTTGCAAGCTATTGCCTAGCACCCCGTTCTGTGCAGAACTGGAATAAGACAATTATCTCCACTCTGTGTTGATTGGCTTTTGCACACCAGGTAAAGAACCTGGATTTGGGACAGCACATGGAGAGTCAGGATTACTAAGAGGCAGCTGAAGCCAAGTGTTAATCAAGAGCAGCTATTTTTTTGAGTGTAAAAATTAATTTTCTGGCTTTACTGCTCTGCTCAATGTTTTGTAATGATGTAACCTATGCATGTGAAAAATGATGGTGACGTTCATTGATGGAATTTTGAATTTCTTCAGGAATATATTGATAATAAACATTTTACAAGCTTTCCATGCTGCTGTATGTGTTTGAAATGTTACGTAGTATATTAATACTCTGTTACAGAAACAGTATAATTCAGTATCGCAAACTGACATGAGAATGCTGGATTATTTCATAGCAGCGACTCTTTGGAGAATTATCCTTATGTGTAAGGAAAACATAGGTGACCAGGCATTGTAATAGTGTGTAATTTACTGTTGGCAAGCCTTAGACAAAGTGATTAAACCAGATTGTCACCAACCGCAGAAATCCTTCCCTACAAAAGAGAAATCCCCCAAACCTCAAAAGCCAGCCAAAGGAATCTTTATTGTTATGCTAATGGTGTATTTGGAAAGGAAATTAAGTTTATTATTGAGGCCTCTCAAGTTGCACTTTCCATATAATAAGCTGAGACTCGCAGCTCCTGACACTTGGTGTTTTGTGGTAAAGTTAGGAAATTTTCCCAGTGGATTTCTGTGGAACTATTTATAACACACCTTTTATTCCTTTTGGTATAAAAGCTACTCACGGGAAATGCTCTGAGGCTTTCAGAGGACTAAAGATACCAAGTATCTTACTAAGAAGCTACCAATAGCTGTTTATGATAGTAGAAGCATTTGTTAATGTCTACGAGGTTCATTATTGCATTATGGGATAGGAATATTCTGAATATTCCTATCTGAATATGGTGAATTTTGAAATGCTTTGTGTTTCTCCTGTTGCTTCCAGTAAGGCCATTTTTCCTGTTTGCCCGCTTTCCCTTCTCTTAAAAGGTTTTGTTGTAGTATTGTACTCTTCAAGAAATATTTTGAAAAATGTTCTAGTCCAGTTTGTGCAATAAGCAGATGCCCGATTTCTCATTTGGGGTAAGTTTACTCTGCAAAAGTGATTTTTGCTCTTGCAGTGAATCTTTGTGCTGGAGGCATGTCCTGCAGCGTGCCTCGTGTGTGGGTTGTTCACAAGGTGCATTTAAATTGGTAATTTCCTACATGCACGCAGTAAATACATCCTGCTTCAGAGTGACGTTCAGGAGTTTAAATGAAATTACAGGAGTTAGTTTTCTGTTAGCTAAATTAACCATCTGTCATCTATTATGATAATATCTTACAGACAGGCACAAAGTTCCTCTAATCATTCAACTTTTCTTAAGCCTTAGGGTGTAAAACCCTATGAAACAGGGAAAATACTCTTCACGCGCCACTGAACAGATGTCTGAGAAACTCGGAGCTTCCTGAGATGTTAGGATGGATCCATGGGAAATGAGTGTTGGTGCTATTGGCTGATGCTTGGGAGGACAGGGAATGGTCTGGAACCCAGTTCTGGGGTCCAGACCAGATTTGTGACTTCAAGAACACCAGGGTGATTCAAGAATGAATAGGAAATAAACTGATCCAGTCCCTGTTTGGTAATTAAAGGCTGAGAGCCCTGTGGCAGGGGCGCCTGGGGTGGGAAGTTGGTTTTCCTCCCCATGTGGTGGTCGGGCTCCAGTGTTTCTGTAAGTTGGACCTGCAGCAGGGCAGGAGATCCTGACTGTGCCCTGGATCCCTGGAGCTGAGGCTGCTTCGCTGGGAGGCAGCAGCGAGGGGCATCAGGGCCCCCTAGTGCTCTGCACGGAGTTGGAACTTGAGCGGTGGTGTCTTCAAAGCAAACAGGGGAGGAAGGTGGTGCCCAGGTGGCTCTGAGGCAGCGTGGTGGAGGGAGGTGACAGGGCTGGGAAGGTTGGGGCTGGCAGGCAATTACAGCCTGTGGGGGATGTTCTCCAGGCATGGCTGGTGATTGCACCCGCTGTCGGAAGTGATAGTGCCTCTGGTAATGAACTGAGTGGGATGTGGTGATGGGAAGAAACATCATAAATACTGCTGTGTTGGCAAACATGGACCCAGTGTTAAACCGGGGCTGAAGAACCCTGGTCAGGCTGCAAATTTCACCCAGATCTTTCTCTTTCCGTGTTTTATCCTGTCTCTTTTCCTGTGCATCTCTGCGTAAGGCCTTCTGCACTGTACGTGCAAGTGGGAAAAGCCTTGCGTGCCAGAGGGCATCTGAGGGGGAGATAAGCTGAATTTATTGTGGTGGGAGAATCTACTGTTTCTTAATGTTTTCCCTGGGCAACCCAGCCCTTCTTGCTGCTGACAGCAGCTAGCAGAAGGATTACAAAAGGTATCTTAATAGCTTTGCCAATTTCAAAGAGTTGTACTAATTTACTGCTGACTGTGCCCTACGAGGAGGCTTGGGTGGAGGTTGCTGCCCTTACCCTTTTCCTGGGGCGTCCTGATTTGGCTCTGTCTTGCTCAAAGTAGGACACAAAGAGGTGAGGTCTGAGCAGCGAGGCAGCAGACCAACCCATCTCGTGGCTGTGGCTGCTCCTTTTCAGACAAGGAAGCGGATCTGTGGGGCTCATCATCTCCCGCAGTCCAGTTGAATGTCAAATGGTTTCAGTGAAAGAAATGCCATGGATGTAAAGAAACTGGGCTTGCATGGAATCTGCATGGTTTTGCCTAGGCTATGCTTGTTGAACCACCTTGTTCTGTGCCAGGTTATAATCTTCAATATTTTAAATCTAAATCAAGACTACTCAATCTCCTGAAGTGACACGGTAGAGGCTGACAGGAACTCCCTGAATAACCTGGCTGTTCAGTTTGCAAAGGAGATGTTCTCTCCAGCAGATGGTCATGACTTGGTTGCCTTTGGTCTTTTCTCTTAGGTGTCTTTAACCTTGAGTGTCATTGCTATCTTTCCTCATCAGACCACGAGACTTCCACTCAATCTCTTGCTGTGGAAAGTTAGTTTTCAAGCACAAAACCCAGCTTGCTCCAGGAGTGTGTGTTTGGTAATACAGACAATCAGGTGATGCCCTTTCCAGGAGAAGTATTTGTGTAAACCCAGGGTCACAGGTTAGTTAAAATAAGGTAGAACTTCTTCCTACTCTGGGAAATGAGTTGCGGCTAGAGCATTTCAAATGGAGATGTGGTGATACTCTAAGAACTGGAGTCTAGACCTCCCTCTTATTGTACAGTTGGTTAGAGTGGCAGTGCTGCTGGTCCCTTTACAGTGGTGTATGAGCACAGACAAAAGGAGAAGACGATATCTGATACTACTAAGCAGAGTAATTTTAATGAAAATGAGAAACAGTGAGTAACAGAAAAAGTAAGTCTGAAGTTTTACAAAAGGTTCTTCAGCAAGCAGAGTGTCCCCAATGCTGGATGATGCTCTCTTCTTGTGGAAACGGTGGAGTTTGACAGTCCAGACATATTTCTTGCTTGCAGAGTTAGTTGTAAATCATGTTCATTGCTGGATGAGGCACAGCATGGATATATAGCCGGAGCTTCTCTACTAGGTGTCATCTTTGGTGAAGTTTATAGCTGAGCAAAGTGGACTTGTTCATGGTGGTTGCAGAAAACCCCTATTACTATGGCAATACACTTTGTGAATTAACTTAAAAGGCACTTAACTCACAGCGGAAAGTCTTGCTTTACTCCATCAACATGCTGTAAAGATACCTCAGTGCTTGCTGTAACTGAAATTGCCCTTTAGAGTAACAGTTGAAGAGACAGGAGATATTTGAGAGGGTTACCTATGGGGTAGTCTTACACAGCCTGGCACCCACGTGTGCCACTGAGCTCAGCCAGAGGCACGGGTGCTCGGTGTTTCTCAGCACCATAACCTTAGCCATGAATCTGTGTCCTGCATTTCATTTCCTGGCTGCTATTTCTGCTGGTCCAGCATGTATAGCAGTTTCAATAGTTGTATCTGTTTCCGAAACGAGAAAAGAAGGGGTAGCCGTACCCAAATCCATACAAATCCCCATTCCCATAATAGCCCCCATAACCAATCAAGCCTCTGTTCCCATACAGGCTCCCAAAGCTTCTGTAGCCGAACGGGCTCCCATATCGGTACTGGTCCCGGTAGTAGCCATATGGGCTCCCAAATCGGTAGCCATTCAGGCCCCCAAAACCATAGAGGTCGTCGTAGCCAAACTGTGGGTAGAACCCATCATCATAGAGGTCCCTGTAGAAAGTCATTGTTCGTTGATGCAGGTAAACCTGAAACATACACCCAGAAGCGAGGTGAGTTTATGGGTTGCTGACAGCAGGAGGAAAGGCTCAAAGCTTGGACAGAGCTGAGGAAACGCAACTCCCTCCCTCCTGCAGGTCTTTTTCCTCCTCTTACCTACCTCATTTATTTTTCTAATCTCCTGAATCCCAAACAGCTGTTCTATTTTTTTCCCCCCTCAACTTTTGAAAATGGCTGACGATGCATAGAAAATATGGTTTTAATCAACAGAGAACTGAACTTTCCTCCCCCAGAAGTTAGAGAAATTTGAATAAATTAACAAAAAATATGCCAGTTCAGACACCCATGCTTATTCAAATGAGTCCAACAGCCTATCACATGCATCTCCTTATGTCCCATAGTGCTGTGTACCACTCAATGTGGGATAAACTCAAAGAATGCAAAGAAATGGAGGAATTTCCTTCCAGAACGTCTACTTAAAGTAGTAAATGTTTCATAAAGTTTTTATCTAGGGATTTGAATTCCCAAAACCCAATGGAAATAATCTGGAACTGAAAAAGACTTAGGACTTCAAAACTGTGGTAGTAAACTTCAAATTTTCAGTGCTTTAAGGCCAACATTTAAATAAGCACCGGAAGAGCGAAAAGTTTCAGTGAAGGAATTTCTTGTTGTTGGCAGAGAATTTTATGCTTGAGATTAGCTCCAAAATGTCACAAAATTTCTCACAGAACATCTTGTACATATACACAGACAGATGTTACGTATGTCATATATATGTACACACCAGTGCGTTTATATATATATATCCATGTGCACACACACAAATATTTATATGGAAGAACACGTAGACATATACACATGCAAATATACATATATCAGAGAGTAGAGTCAAGTCAATATTGACTTACCTGGTTCACCGAGGGGAGTAGGTCGAGAGAAGTGAATAGAACTTCGGAGTTGTGGGTCCGTATATATACCTTCTTAAACTTAGGTGTTATACAACTTATCTTGTTGCATGTATTATTCCTTCAATTGATGTAATTGGAGTCAGTGATTTTCATAGTTTCAAAGTTTGATGTTATGACACACATGTAATACCTTTAGAATTTCTTTCATCTTAAAACAAGAAGAAATGGGCTCAGCACATTTCTAGTAAAATTGCATGGAATTATTTGTAGTTGGATGGATAGGAATAATTTTGGAAGATGTTCAGACCATTACTGGTTACGCAATCTGCTTGTAGGTACTCCATTTGCTTGGCTTTTGCATCTATAGTGCAATGCATTGGGGAGTAAAGGAGTTGGCTTGTCTTTGGTGTGCCGAAACGTAGCAGAGCTTCTATTCAGCATCGTCATGACCTGCCCATAACGCCCAGTGATATTGGTGGGGATCTCTTCCCAGCGGCTTTGCTTGATTTTTTTTGTCTCAGGTTCTACAACAGTGATTTGGAAGGAATTTTTCATCTGTCTTTTGAAGGTTCCCAAATATTTCTTCCTATTTTAGAAGAGTTTTTTTTAATAGTGTTTGACTTTCATAAAACACAATGCACAAGGACTTAGAAACAAGAGACCTTGATGTGTCTTGTAAGTGACCATATTATTAAATCTGGGGGTGTCTTTCGGTGACAAACTATTAATATTTAAATACTGCAACACTTTGCAAATTGAAAACATTAATGAGTGTTTATGAAGTGCTTTGGTATTCAAAATTCTGAGGAAGCCTCAACATCCTGCTTGCTCATTATTGCCCTTATTTTATATTCAAATTAATGCCAGAAATGAGGTGAAGGTCATACAAGGAGTTTTGCAGTAAACCCCAACATTCCTCACTGTTGTACTGTATTTGATACATGTGGTTGATTCTTTGCGAAGAAAATATTAGCATGATTCCTTGGAAAATAGCTTTTTGTAAATCTCACAAAATTCTTATCATTTATTATTTTCCAGACCAAGTTCGTACTTGCTTTCTGCGCTTTGTTCTGCTGAACTGGCGGTCAAGTCCTCTCGTGAACTGAACTGCAAACAATGCCGTAGTCCTATTTCTGCTGAAAACATTCTTTCTGCTCATGCAGTAGCATGACTTTTATTCACCTTGAACACTTTGGAGGAATGCAATTAAGATTTATTTGTAGTTTGTGCAGGGCGTGTTTCCTGAAGTTGCTATGTAGTTCAATATAAAATACCTAAATACGTGTTTGTTTCCTTTAAACGGGAAGCCCGTACCATAGTACATCAGTTTCTGGTGAAGAACAGATATTTTCACACAAGCGTGAAGGTTTTCCTCTTTTACTGAATATTTCTTTCCCTCCAATGGCTTTGGGAATTTATAAACACTTTATATAATATAGAAATAAACTTCAGTTTTGACAGTGAAGACAATAAAATGGTATCAGGAATGCAGTTGGCCCAGAAAATTCTAAGATGAAAGAAACCTGTAATACATGTGACATATGGGAGGCTGGGAACACACTAATAATCCCAAACAATGAAGAAAATTATATTAATTGAAGATATGACGTGTACAGGCAAATTTGTTTTTCAACCAATAAGGCTACAAACCTTTTGAATACACAGGGCGTCTTAGATAAGCCAGGCAGGCAAAGAAACAGTATAAAAAGGGCTCAGAGCTCCAGGCTCCTCATCAGCTCTCTTGCCTTCCTCCTCCTGGTGAACTCGGTAAGCCTTTTCTCCATTTAGTCTCCTCACAAGGGTTAGAAATCGGGGTTTAATGGTTTCTGTTGGGATTGTGGCTTCTCTGAAATTTAAGATTTCTTTCTCTATCGCCTTGTACCTGCGCCTGCTGCGCTGCAGGAGCTGCTGGGTTCATGTTTTAAAGCTGGGGCTGAAACTTCCCTGGTGCTGTTGGTACCTGGGGGATCCGGCTCCTCGATACGGATCGCTGGCTAGCAGATCTGCAGAGCTGCCTCCAGCAGAGCTAGAGAAGGTTTTCCCCACCATGGCCCTCAGTGGGTTCTTCCATAAATCTGTTTTGTTTTAAGGAATGTCTTCAGGACTGTTTGGCAAGACAGCAGACGTTCTCACGTGTGCTAACGCTCTGTAGCTTCTTGCGTGTGCTGTCAGCATTTCCAGATGCCAAAACTGGTGTAAATCACTGAAACAGGACTTGCAGCGAGGGGCCTGAAAGCTGAAGTGTGTTACCATGGCAAACATCAGACACTTTAGGCATTCTTGAAGGGTTTGGGAGTGTAGAGCTCTATGCAAAGCTGATATCCTAAACAAAATTTAGGATTCTTAACTCCAAGTAATATTCTCTAAGAAAAATCCTGAAACACCACAAAAGGAGGTTTTGATCTGTAGCAGGTATATTCGATAGCGCTTTCACTGATCTCAGTAAGTGAGAAAAAAAAGAAAATAGTTTAAAAACAGTAGGTAAATGAAAAACTGGTAGAATGGGATGTAATAAGAAGCTGAGGAATTTGGTCATAGTTTTGTTTCTGTCCTTCATGGGGCCACTGAAGAAGTCTTTGGGCTCTGAGACTGTTACTGCCACTGGAAGTATTTATTACTTTTGCTTTTCTCCCTGCTGCTGCGTTTCAGGTTTGCCTCCATCGCAGAAAGATGACTTTCCTCCAAAGCCAGTGCGACGATGACTGCTATTCTCCCTGCAATTACGGGAGCCTGTACGGCTACCGGGGCTACGACTGCGGGAGCCCTTTTGGCTACCGGGGCTATGGGGGCCTCTACGGCTACCGCGGCCTCTACGGCTTTGGGGACCGGTACGGCTACGGTGGTCTGTACGGTTACCGGGGCATTTATGGCTCTGGGGACTGCTACGGCTATGGGGGCCTGTATGGCGGCTATAGGGGCTTCTATGGCTCTGGGGACTGCTATGGCTACCCAGGCTTTTACTCTGGCCGCTATGGCTACCCCTTCGGTTTACGATATGGCCAAAGGTTCGGCTACGGGAGCTGCTACCCCTGCTAAACCCAGCGGGAACGTCCCTGAAATGAAGATCAACCCAGGCCTGACAAGCACGGATTGACGGGGGATCTCGGCAACAGCGGTCCCTGATGTGCGGAGCCTTGGTGACAGCAGCCACCTCCCACGGAGGCTTTGAGTGCTCTGCGCTGCTCTCGAAGTGCTTGCGATGATTTGTCTTCATTCTGCTGTGTGTCTGCTTGCTCTCTTGCCACCCAAACTCTCCTTTTGATCAAAAACTTGCTTCTCCTCAGTACTGCAGATCTTTGTAAACTGGCTTTTATGTTTGTCGCAACAATGTACAAAACATTAGGCCTGAAGGGTGTAGGTAGGGTGTAATGTGTCTTTGGGAACGCAGTCTTTCAGTTCTGTACGCCTTTAAAAGCCTATCTGTCTTTCACTCATTAAAAATTATGCTGCATCAATACTGTATTTCTGGTTTTATTTTCACTTGCATTTCTTAAATATCTTGAAATCAACAGCATCACACGGATTGGGTGACAAAGTTATTTGCTTGTAGAGTCTTGCCCTCCTCAAGCTGAAAAATGTGGACTTTTGTAGCTACGAGGAAGTTCAGCTGTAGCTCTGGTTATGCATGTTTCTACAACTCTGGGCTTTTGCTTGGTGTATTCCAAAATAATGGTTCATTTGGAATAATTTAGTGCTGTTGTTGGCTAAAGTGATGTGATTAGGACACGATCCATCACTGGCTGTGATCTGCTGTTGAAGAGGTCATAGGCAACTGCAAATGTGTGGCCTCGCCAGGTTTTTAATTTTGAAAGAATTTCGAGTGTTATATATTATCATAGAAGTCCAGGTTGGAAGGGACCTGGGAAGATCAGTGTTGAAAGATCAGGGGTTCCCTGAGGGAGGAGTGGGAGGAATTTGCCCTTTGGAGTGTAAATAATTTGGTAGGAGAAATGGATATCCAGTGGCCAGCGTCCCTGAGGCATGGCAGAGGGGTGGCTTTGTCAGTTCAGGGCAGTGTACTCACAGCCCTCAGGTTGGAAGGAAGCATAGTCAGAAAGCAGAGTCAGAGGAAATCAGAGCTGATTTTTACTGGCCTTTTTTTTTTGTTTTTTCCTCCTGTTGAATGCTACGGGCAGAGGCTATAGAACCTCTTGGTTCTAAAGCGAGAGGCTGAGGCTGTATGAGGAGGAAGATGATGGTACTTTCTCACTGCTTCCCTGGCCAGGGGCACCTGGCAGACAAGAGCTACCAAAATGCCCTGGGGAGATTGAGTACTGTTTCACTTTATTTTTATTTTTATTTGTAATTTTTGGTTGTATTTTTATTGGTATTTTTATTTTAAGAACTATCTGCCTCTCTTTTTTTCAACTTTTCGTTCTGTCTTCTAGCTTTTCCTCCCCATATTTAGTGAATTATTGAAACTGCACCTGTAGAAATGGATTTTTTTCTTTTTTTTTCTACCCAGTGTCTGTGTGGAAGATCAAGGCAGTATTTTGAGTTTTCAAGGCCACCATCAAGGCAGGAAAAGCCACCACTTCCTCCTTGACACTTTCCCCATTGCTTTTAATATAGGCTTTTATCTTTTCTTATGTTTCGCTGGCTGGTAATGAAATTTGTCTGTTAAATTGGAATGTGATAGGAAATTGTGACTCTGGAGCAAGAACATTTGCATTTGGTTTCCAGGAATAGGACAATATTCTTCTCACTTGAACTTTTTTATATACTCCCTATAGAGGCCTGAGACTAATTCTTTTCCATTTTAAGACATGAAAACAAAGGTTATTACAGCCCTATTGTGCTGAAATATATTAACCTTAAATCTTCTAATAGTTTCAGTAAAGTAAAGGGAGAAATTGTGGCATTTGCCAAATTTCTGGGGGTTAGAAGGGAAGAAAAGAGTATATTCACTGGGACCAGCTGCTCTGAACGTGGAGGGGTATGAAGTGCCCTGCCAGCACTAGGGACAAAAAGTCCCTTCAGGATGCCACCACTCTCAGGATATTCATGTAAAGTAGGGACAGAGGAAAGAAGACAACTGCAATTCCAATATTTTTTTTTTATGCAGAAAAATTTTAATGCAGTAAGAAAAGGAGATGGCACAGATACAGAAAGATTATAGTTTTAGGATACTGGAAAGAGCTACAGAAGGTGAGTCATTGCACCGTGCTGCACAGAACATTCCTTTTTGTTGAAGCCGTGTTTTTCATCCTTTAGATCCTTGTAAATCCAGATCAAAGGAGAGACAGCTGTAATACGTCTCCATTACACAGCACTGCAGCACCTTACTGGAAGTAGTTATTGAAAATGCAGATGACACAAAAGCTAATTTTGCAGAAGTCCTTTAACACCGCTGCAGCAGCTGCAAGAAGCTTCAAATGAAGTGCAGATCATTGTTCCTGTTGCTGAAGGGGTGCAAAGGGATTTGAATGCATGAGAATATCAAGCGAGAGCTCATAGTTGGGAAAGACAGGAAGAAGCAGACAGAAAGAACAGCAAAAATACAAATGCCAAGAAATTTGAGAGAGAAGCCAAGCTCCCCGTTCTCAGGAACTTCAGTTGCCGTCACAGGGACTCGGTGTTTCTGTAGTCATCGCCGCTGAGATTAACCGTTCGTCTTTACTTGCCGGGTCGGGGTGGATTCTTGTTGCAGGGTTATCATCCCCGGGTTTAACAACAAGGGTAGCAGCACCTGTAGCTGTAGCTGCAGCAGGAAGGGTAGTAGTATCTGGTGGAGCAGCAGCCTCCGTAGCTGTAACTTCGCCGGTAGCTGCAGGGGCTGTAGCAGCTGTAGCTGCAGGGGCTGCAGCAGCTGTAGTTGCAGGGGCTGCAGTAGCTGTAGCTCCGGGAGCGGCAGACGGTCCTGTAGCAGGGGGTGTAGCACATGGTGTAGCACGGGTACCCGTAGCAGCAAGACATCTTGGTGTGGTGGAGGGAGGTAGGCGAACCTGAAAGAAAGCAGCAGGTAAAGGGTAGGCTCAGCTCGCAGGGATCAGCAGCAGAGGTGGCTTGGTGGCATGAGTGTGGTGGGTTTGGAAAGAAACACTGAGAAACCACTCAGTCTTTGGATGTGATTTTAGCTTCCATTTTATCCAGCCCCTTTCCTCCAAGTGCTTCCTCCTTGTTAGATGCAACCCTCAGACTCAGTTTCTACTAGCTTCTCCTTTTACAAGTCAACATAGAATCATAGAATGGTTTGGGTGGGAAGGGACCTTAAAGATCACCCAGTTCCAGCCCCCCTGCCCTGGGCAGGGACACCTCCCACCATCCCAGGTTGCTCCAAGCTCCTGTCCAACCTGGCCTTGAACCCCTCCAGGGATGGGGCAGCCGCAGCTTCTCTGGGCAACCTGGGCCAGGGGCTCACCCCCCTCGTAATATCCTGTATTTTTGGACTTTGGATCCAGGAGGTTCAGCCTGCAGGTACACATCCAGATGGGTGGGTTTGTGTTGGGTGTCCGAGCTCCCAGCGCAGGCAGCTGAGGTCAGTCCTTGACAGCTGCTCTGTGGCTCAGGATACGCACATGTAGGTCTCCTAATGTCAGACCTGAATCCCACAGCACGTTTTCAAACGTTCTCAGAAGCATTCATACACAACATGACAAGTTCATTAAAGTCAGCCTCTGTGTCTGGTTTTAAGAAACTATTCCTTTTCCTGTGTGACATTGTTTCACACACTTTGTTAGTGCCAGTTCTAGCAAGGATACTGAAAATGCTCTGCTGCGCAGTGCAGAGCTGAGGTTTAAATCCTCTATTGCTGCAGATCACAGCTGCTCTAGTGACTTCAAAGACACTAAAACAATTCATGTGACCTGTCCATACCCAGTCTTGCAACATCTTTCCATCAAAAAGCCATTTCCACTTTGCGCAACATACAATTCTGCCTACGGACCCAAATTGCAGTGTTAAGTATCACCAAGTAAAAAAAGAAAATTTCTGTTCTGTTTAAAATCCAAAGAAGTAGAGCTGTTGCTCTCCCTTATGTGAAGACAAAACTTCTTACTAAGCTTCACATCTTACCAAAGATATCCGACTGTTCATTCACCAACGTACCCATTTTTTTACTACACAGATTAAAAGCATACAGGATAAAATGCTTCTACCATTGTTACAAATCAGAGAATGCTGGTAAAGGAGCTATTCCCAAGTTAAAGGAATCTCTATGAGAACAGGATCTGAACTTACCAAGTTCACTGAGGAGAGTAAACCAAGAGGAGCGGTGTGAGGAGTGTGGGGTTGTGAGCACTTTTATACGGTTTCTCAGACCCGTGGAAGTCAACGCAATTCTCTGTGTGCTTCCATTGCCTGTTAGTCACAAGACAAATTTGGGAAGTACATCACCAGTCCAATTGCTATAATTGTTTTCCTCCACATTTAGGACAATTTTCAAATTCCTCTGGTAGCCCATTGTGATTACAGCCTGCGAGATTCTTCCATCCTAAAACTTTCCAGGACAAATGGGTTTCTGGGAATTCACACAAAGGATAACTGAGAATGAAACTGGAGGATGCACAGAACAGTTCTAGTCACACTGCCTGCCTAGCCGGGGAGTCCATAGACTATTTCTTTAGGTTATGTCCCTAAAAGGGAGGTGGATGCTGCACGTTGTGGGGTGACGTAAAATACCTGAGGAGGAAAGAGGCATTATACTATGTGCTTCAGGCTTTTGCCAGCCATTTTGATTCATTTCCGTCACAATTAATGACAGGCATTCCATTGATTCCTCTAGCTTCTTCTACTACCTATAATTTGGCATACGCACTATGAGATGTTCAGGCCAAGGCATAGGATCAATTAAATGAGCACCTGAGCAACGTGTCTTGAGCCTTACGGTCTGTTTTTTTTCCTGTTGTCTCTCTTTTCTGGATGAAATTCTTAGAAAATCGTGCTTGAATGAGCGTCTCATGATGCACACACACGTGATATATTTATATGAGTTATATCTATATGAGAGCGATATATGCATTTATAATGCTGGGGCAAGCATTTCTGCAGGGGCCGGTAGTGCGGAACAAACCTGGGTTTCCTGTTGGTCTGCCACAGGGACTGCAGTAGGGAAAAGGGGGAGAGCAGTCTTTTAGGAAGGCTGTGGAAGCCAGTAGGATGGAGACCATTCCTGACTGGTGGGAAGCGTTTACCGGGGCGGGCAGCTGAGACCCTGCTAGCATTGAGGTGTCCTACGGCCTCCGCTGCTTTGCGGTGGGCTTTAGCAGGATAAAAAGGCAGGGGAAGTGCTGTGAGTTGCCCGCTGCAGAAGGGGTTTTTCTAAGCCAGGAAGGGAGAAATCGCTGCTCTGATTTTTCGTGGTGGTGTTATCCGGCGAGATACGGCTCTATCTCTGCCCGTCTGCGCCATGTGGGGGTAATGACTGTGATGCCTTAGTTTTAATAAAGAGAAGCATTGCTTGTCCCAGGGGCTCCCTTCCCCGTTCTGTTGTTTATTATACAGCATCGAGGCACCTTTCAGTAACAAACCATTAATATTTAAATAATACAAACATTGCTAAAGTAAGACTTTAATGACTGTTTTGGAAGAGCATTGATACCATAAATTCTGATGAAGCTCAGCGCTCCTAGAATGTCTGTTATTATCCTCATTTAATATGCAAATGAGGCGTGGCTCACTGAGTGAAGGTCATACAAGGAGGTGTTTGTTGAGGAAAAAAAAATAAAGGGCGGTTCTTGACTTTCTGTGCTGTGCTCAGCTTCCTTTGGGAAGCCAGCGCTCCATGAGGTTGGAAACCAGCACCAATGAGATTTGCTGCAAAATAAAATTTATAATTTTAACTTGTAAACATTCTGCTGACATCAGTGGTACAGAACTGAATTTACATTTGCTTTGGTGACATTCAGAAAGAATTTTTTTATGGTGTGAGCAGGTGCAATGGCGAGATATAGACTATGTGATTAATTTTTCCTCCCTCCTTTTTTATATGTATATAAATGAATGCTGGGCTTTTATAAATCTTCTGGTTTTTGTTAGTGACCCAGACTGAAAGGAAATATTAAAGGCATGAAATGAAAGTATTTCAGAAGAAGAGGAGAAAATATCTATTTTTTTTCTGAAAAACAAAACTCGGTTTTACAGGCACAAGTAGGAGGCAAAGAAAAATGGCATAAAGTATTTTTGCCTCCCCTGCTACTGTGAGAGTAGGAATTTTTATTCTGTGAGGAAGGGAGGGTGCACTAGGTTTTATTTTTAAATGTATATTAGGTATATGTAAGTGTACAGAACTTTTTTTTTCCTCCAGGAGATGCTGACATAGTTTAGGCTACATACAAGTTTAATAAGTTAAAAAATATCCCAAATATGTTAATTTTGATTCTCAGTCATCTCTAGTCTAAGTATCTGTCATTCTCTTGTCCATTCTGGTATCTCGATTTGATAATTAAAACTGAGGAGGATCCAAAAAGTTTTAAGACGGAAGAAGCTGGTAACCTTTGCATTGTCATGTGGAGATGAGAACAGACTAATGATCCTTGACATTGAAGAAACCAATTATATTAATTGAAGTTGTGACGTGTGCAAAAAAATTTAGTTTTGTCGCTGTTTGTGCAGGTCAGAAGATCGTTATTTCAGAGTGACCAAGCAACCTGCTGCACGGCGGCTGAGGCCAAGTCCCTCACAAATGGCACTAAAATGGCTATTAATTATCCTGGAAAATTAAATACATGTATGAGATTTTTCAACTGCTCAAAATTAATAAAATATTTTGACGTCCCAAATATTGAAAATCAAAACTTGAGCTTGGGAAGCGTGAATTCACTGATGCCTGCACTTCTGTACCTACAACCAAAAGTAACGCAGGGAAGTGCCCTAAATAGACTTTAAGACACACCGCAGCGTTCAGTCACTAACTGGAAATACAATTTATAAAAAATCTTGTTAATTATAGAAAGATGGAGTCAAATTCACAGAGAGGAAAATAGATTAAGAGATTTAGTTAAGAGCCCTGACTCATGAGACTATGGCAGGTTTAAGGGTGTTAATCCCTATAAGATTTCAATTGTGTTTTGTCATCTTCATTTGTAAAATGATTTTTCCTACGTTGTTCCTTCATTTGATGTTTTTTTCCAGCTCTTCTGTGGTAGAGTTTATGTCAGAACTAACATAAATACTTAAAAAGTGTGTATTAAAAAGAACTTATGAAAAAGTTAAAGAAAAATGTTGATATTTTCTCTCCAGATTGATGTTTCTATTTTCTCTTTAACTTTTATTTTATCAAGTGCATAGTTATTTTGTCTCCTATCACATCAGTAATAAGATTACATAGAAATAATACATGTAATTCTAAATATATACAAATAGGGTATATTTGTGTGTGTTTGTGTGTGTACAGAAAAAACCCATAATTTCTTGAGATGCGATCCACTTTTCCCTTTTTATTCTGACAACATCCTATGACTGACAATATTTATTGAAAAATTTCTAGTAATTTCATTTTTTTTTAAAATAATTAAGGGTATTTCATATATGTTTAAATATTTTTATTGGGTTTTTTTTTTGCATTATATACAAAATCTAAATCTGAACATTTTAAACAAGTGAAAAAATAGACTGTACTAATTGAAAGATGAAACATTTCCAATTTCTTTGTGTTACTCTGAAAATAGGAAATTCTATGCTATATGGCGGCAACTGATAACTTCTCTTAAACTTTTAGAACACATTTATGCATAAACCTGAGCTACTTTAAAAAAAAAAATTAATACCTTCAGATGCGGAATTTGCACTTCATGACCAGTTGAGGGAAACACCGATTTGCATTTCTAGACTGTTATATCAGATGAGAACATTTTCAGTTCAAGGAAATTAATATAACAGTTCAACACAGTGAACATGAAAAGCCTTTGCTAGTAGGTAATTTGTCCGAAATAATTTTCCAGAATCGCCCAGTGTGTTACTGCAGACCAGAACGGTGAATTTTCAACGCAGGGTTTGATGGATGTTTTTGGCGGCTCACCTCGGGACTCATGGGCTTGTTTTCTGCAGGCTTCTCTTTTGCAGTCTCCTCTGCCAGCCTCTTGAATAACCTGTTGAATAAGTGTCTAGGTTCTGCTTCATTTCTATGCTCCGCTTTTACCTGGATGCAAATTCACATGAACCTTACTTCTGCCGGGAATTGGTCGCACCTGGCACTTATGGGATGAGGCAAGAAACCCTACAGCGATCCCTTCCCTTGTGGTCTACCCACCAGGGAAATGTCAGCGCCAAAGTCCATAATTCTCCATATAGATCAGGGTTTGCTGGAGAGCTGAAGCTCCTGCAGACTGGGAGGAGAAACGTTTCCTCTCGGAAATCACTTCCAAAACTCAGTCTCCCTGTGGCTCCGGATGTCTCCAGCCTGGGAACCGTCCCAGTAGGTTCATGCCTTTGTCATCAAGCTGACAGTCACTTTTACTTTAAGCAATTCTTCTCCCGTCCTGTCACGTGCCCTCCTGTTAATTATGGGGAAGAAGAGGCTTCCTCTTGAAGCCTCGCCTTATCTGGTATCTGCATGCTTCTCATCTTCCTTTGTAAAACAGTTTTTCCTGATGACAAGGGCTGGCAGACGCTTGCAGGACGCGTGCCCAAAGGCCAGCCCCACCAGGGCAGCAATGGGAAGGACTAAGCTCAGGGCTCACACATAGAAATCAACGGCACAAAGTAATCTCTGGTGGAGAAACAGCAATATTTATACTTTGAGACACATTGGGAAGAGGTGAACGTGAGCTCCTGTGTGTTCTCGTATCAGGTAACTGTTTCAGAGCTGTGGAAAGTTTAGGGAGTTTGGCATTTGGTGTCACAGTGCATTTTGAATCTTCAAATGTGGCATAACTTGGGCTGGAATGCAGTCAGCAAGCACTGATTTAATTTTCTTAAATCTTCACATTCCTAAGGTAGTATTTTGGAAATAAGCAGTGTTTTGGCATGTTTGGTGGCAGAGGGGCAGAGTTAAGACATGGCAGATGTGAGTTTTCAGGACTGTCTTGGAGGAGACAGAAAATGTAGTGTTCAATACATCCCCAGTCACCTCAGACTCCGCAGGTTGCTTAAAATTGCAGATGTGAAAAGCTAGTGCCTCCTTTTTTTGCCACATGTCAGGTAAATAATTCATAAAGTCAGATATAAAAGAAAAAACCCACCAAAACATAACAGAAAGCAGTACTGCGATGCAAGACCTTTTAATGAGAGTAAGAGCACTGTACACAGTGGTTACAGCTTGTAGTAATACAGAATAGGAGTATCCAGATGTTCATACAGTCTTTAAGCAAGGAGTTACTACATTTCACAGCAGATGCTTTTGGGACTGTGGTGGTGTTTGGTGAAGAGCAGAGCTGTCAGCGCAGCATACGGTGAGATGAGGCGTCTGCTCTGGTCTGCATCTCCTGTTGCAAAACTACCCATCGAAATACACAGTAGATCCACCAACAAAGGCTATGAAGGAAGAGTTGACCCTAAAAGCAGATTATTTGAAATAGCTGTAGACATTGAAGAGAGATGCTAAGCACTCAGGATCATTCCTGAACCGCTGCTCTTGTGGGAGCTTAGCAAAGGTAAAATTCACACGGGAGCCATAAATCACTATTTTGCCTTTCGTTTCCTATCTGGTCGTTACATGGATGGATTTAGCAGGGGTAGCAGGGGTAGCAGCTCCCATAGCTGTATCTACGGTTGTACCAAGAAGAGTAGGGGTAGCAGTAGCGGGAGCTGTAGGAGGGGTACCAGTCACGGTAACCGCACAGACTCCCGTAGCCGCGGTAGCCACAAGGGCTTCCACAGTCGTAGGTCCGGTAGCTGTACGTGGTCCCGTAGTTGCAGGGAGAGTAGCAGGAATCCTCACACTGGTTCTGGTAGTAGAAAGTCATCTTGAGGCGATGGAGGGAGGCAAGTCTGAAACACAACAGAAGAGAAGGTAAGGTCTGCCCCAGAGACCAAGTGACAGCTCGCTGCTTCTAGCAAACCCTGAGTAAGCGTGGGAGAGAGGGAGAGGGGAGAAGGGTGAAGATGGGAACCTCTCACGAGGAAAGACTGAGAGCCCTGGGGCTGTTCAGCCTGGAGAAGAGAAGACTGAGAGGGGACCTCATCAATGCTCATCAATATCTAAAGGGCAGGTGGCAAGAGGATGGGGCCAGGCTCTTTTCAGTGGTGCCTGGGGATGGGACAAGGGGCAATGGGCACAAACTGGAACTCGGGAAATTCCATCTGAACACGAGGAAAAACTTGTTTCCTTTGAGGGTGCCAGAGCACTGGAACAGGCTGCCCAGAGAGGCTGTGGATCTCCTTCTCTGGAGGTATTCCAGACCTGCCTGGATGTGATCCTGCTCTGGGTGACCCTGCTTTGGCAGGGGGTTGGAGGAGACGATCTCCAGAGGTCTCTTCCAACCCCTGCCAGTCTGTGATTCTGTGAACCAACCCAACACCTCACGGAATCTCCATTCAAGGCTATACCCTCGCTCCTTCTTGCCCAGCTTGCTCCTTTCTTCCCCCCACCTTTTTTTTTTCTACATAAAAATATTTTATGCAGCTTTTCTTGTTCCCATTGCTTAGAATTGGCAGTCTGGGTTCAGATGCTGCTTTAGAGAGGATATTGTTAGGATTAGGTCCAATGTTTCTCTAAAAACCGTAAGTGAACAGACACTAGTTCAGGAATGAATTCTGCCAGTTTTTGCTGTCGAGACAAGACACCACAGAAGAAGTCCTCCCCCTGTGCAAGTCAGCAGGGCTCTGCTGAAAAAAGCAGCTTGTTTGCTTGGACCTGTGTCTGTGCCTTAATTGCCAGTTGAATATATACTTGCTTTTTGTTCAAAATAATTGAAAAAGAAGTAATGCGTTGTTGGCTTCAAAATAAAGAATCCTGAAATGCTTCAGGATATCATAAAATAAGGTAATTTCTCATAGTGCATGGCTAGATGAGACAGTTTCCTAAGCGTAGGTAGGCATCTTAATATCCCATTTTTAAGAAAAAAGAAATGTACTTGCATGGCCGTGAAAACACAGCCTTTGCTTTTAAAGTATAACTGCCGTCTGGATAGCAATATAGCAAAACCACAGCATCTACACAGCAATAAAGACATTGTAATAAGTCTGACTTACCAAGTTCAGTGAGAATGTAAGTCTGGAGATGTGAGTAGAGAGCCTTGAACTTCTCTCCCTTTTATACATTTATCTGACCAAGCCTACTGTGCTTTAAACTTGTATTCATCACAAAACAAATTCACTTATGCACGTCATTCCTTCAGTTGATGTAATTGTTTTTCATGGTTTGTGATTATTAGTCAGTTCTTGGCTTCCAAAAGCATGACATTGCATTGCAATTTTCTTTCATGTTCGGACTTCCTGGGTCAATTATATTTGTAGAATTAGTGTGGTGAAATCTGAGTTATAACAGGAAAGGGAAGGAAGGATATTGAGAGCAGAATTGATTGACATTCACAATCCCATTTTGGAGCAATGGGCAAATTTCGGTATATGAAGCCTGCAATGACTCATACTTGGTTTGAGGAAGAAAGAATTTCAAATTTTTTACAGAAATAATAATCTCTAGAAAGCATTTCTTGTTTCTTTTTATTTCAAAATTGCATTTTTAGGTCAAAATATTCGCTTTATTTCTATTTCTTATTTTGTTCGTATTGTTTCCAGCTCAAAAGCAGAAGTACAAGAGAGGTGTTTGGATTAGAGGATGAGACTGCTCTGTACCTTGCTGCACTCAAATATGCATGGACATGTCAATTGTATACTGTGACCTGCCACAGGAAAGTCATTCTGTAGAAAATCCAATTTACTTGCTAAGCTCTATCAATTACTTTTACCAAACTTCAACAGCCACCTCCTAAGTCTACATAGAAGGAAAGTGGGGTCCTTTTTGGTGCAAGAACAGTGGAATTTTGAAACCGTCAGTGACAAGACTTTAGGAGAACCATAAAGCAGGTAGCCATCAATAATAAATCTAAAAGCTTTCAAGCAGAAATAACGATATTTGAAATTTCCAGGCTTTCAACCATAGATGAAATAAACTTGCAAACTCAGTCTTCTGGAGAACCAGCCCAAGCGCCGCCAATTTAATTGGATCCAAAACCATCTGCTCAGTGATTGTTTACACTTAGATCAGAAAATGATTCACTCAGGGGTTCATTACAAGGAGCAAGATAAAACAACCAGGAACATATCTCTGTAATAACTGCAGTTTTCTGGAGAAGTCCCTCAAATGCTAAATATGGTTCAACGTGACATCTTCTTCATGTTGTTGAGGTGTATAACTTAATAATGACGGTGAATAATGCGGAGCCCTGTGAATGTGACCTGGTAAGCAGCAACATCCCCGTCTTCCCTGGTGACCTTCAGCTCAAAACGCTGTTTACTCGCAGCTAAAGGAAGGATAATAATAGGCACGTCAGATGTTCTGGGCCTTTCTCTGAATTTTGAATATCAAAGCCTTCATTAATACTTATTAAAGATTTAAATGTACAAAGAGATTTATTATTTAAATATTAATACTACGTTACTGGAAACCGCCCCAGCGTTATGTAACACAGTTTCTGAAAACGCATATCGGGTTATCCTGTTTCTATGCTTTATTAAGGTTGTAATTTATAGCTTCAGAATTGGGTCTCTGGAAGCTTTTTTCTCTGAAAATACGTCATATACATACCATTTTAATGCTTATAGGCCAATTTTCTAGCTGAATCAATCAGCACAGCAATATCCTATTGCATGACGGCATCAAATCAAAGAAATGGTCTTTCCCCCTTTGCTGGTCACAGGAAATGTTGGAAGGGATTGGTAAGAACGTGGTGTTTCACGTGTCATTAAAGTTATGAAATACATGAAAAGGAGAGGCTACCCCTTCCACAAGTATTTCAGAAAAAAAAAAAGGTACAACAAAGTACACGGACAGCGAGGCTGGTCTTCCAAAAGTGGCATATTTGGTAATTTGTACGTCTTTGCATATTCTGTCGATTTGTTGCTCTACGGAAGCAGTGAATTCAGCACAATGATACCAAGGCTTAATTGCCCTGTATAGTTTTGAGATGAAAGAAACCTGGAGGGTGTAGCCTGCATGTCACAGTGCCGGACCAATAATCAGAAACCCCGGGGAGAACCGGTATCTCAATGAGAAGGAGTCATGAGGGAAGCAAAATGTGTTTGGTAATTGGAGCTGACCCGGGGTGCAGACGTGTCTTTCACGTGCTGGGCGGGACCAGGCGCTCTATAAAAACCTGCGCCGCTGAGAATAATGCATTCGCTTCTCCTGCCTTATCCTCCTTGCAGAAGTGGGTAAGTCGGAATAGATTTAGAAAACCTAGTGAATAATGAAGAGGTTTATTTGACATTGTTTCCCCTCTCTTTCCCCCTGCTCCCAGTTTCTAATCTAGATTAATGCATTGGGAATTAAGGTTGTGATTTGATGAGAATTATTTGTGTGTAGGGTATTCTCTCCTCCTTGGATTTTCATTAGTATTTGTGTGTTTGAAACTGTGTCAGTGCTGTGCGTGTTCCTCTTTTCCCTTTAAGTCTTTGTCTCGGTACGGCTATGAAGGATCTTCCCGTTTATTCCCTGACAGCTCCCTTTTGACACAGGCATCACGGGTCACAATCCCATCTCCCATCATGGTCCACAGCGGGTCTGTGCAGGAGAGATGAGAAAGGCTGGTCAGGACAGAGGATTAGGAGGAAGACCTGCCATTAAGGATCAGGATAGAACAATAGATGAGCACAGAGGGGGTCCAGCAGCATGCCTGGGTTTGCTGGCTCTCCTTCCCTCCCTGCATGCTCGCAGCACTTACTTGAGATTTACTTGCTGTTGGGAGCATTGTCTTACAGGCTTTTTCTTCCCTGTGATATTTTAGGCTTTCCCCCCTGCCATCGCCTCAAGATGACTTTCTACTACCAGAACCAGTGTGAGGATTCCTGCTACTCTCCCTGCAACTACGGGACCACGTACAGCTACCGGACCTACGACTGTGGAAGCCCTTGTGGCTACCGCGGCTACGGGAGTCTGTGCGGTTACCGTGACTGGTACCCCTCCTACAGCTCCCGCTACTGCTACCCCTACTCTTCTTGCTACACCCGTAGATACAGCTATGGGAGCTGCTACCCCTGCTACCCCTGCTAAATCCAGAAGGATTTAATGGGAAACAAGGACTGCGAATTAATTACCAGATTCACGGCTGCTCTTAAGGGGAGGGTTTGCAGGAGCGCTGAGTCCGGGACTGCGACTGAAAGCTGTAGTATTTTGGAGAGCTCAGTGTTTCTGTAGAACTTCTCCAATGGTTTTCCAAAATTTTTTGTCTTCCTTTTTGCCTACTGACTTCTTAACCCTACATGGATTTAGTGATGTAAAGGAAGCTGGGCTTAACATGGATAAACAACTTCATAACTCCTTTATAGCTCTTTCCCAGCTAACATTAACGAAATCTAAAGTGTACCTGTACTAGCCTTCCTATGGATATATTTCTGACTTAACTGCTTCTGAAGCTATACCAAAGAAACAGCAAATCATCTGATTCTATTTGTTTCATCGCACTTAAAGCAAGTGGAAAAGTTTGAAATTGGAAATTGATAGTCAAACGCTGCAGCTGTAGCAGCAAAAATGTTACCAATGAAATTGGGAGATTTTCTGCAGATATAAATTAATCTCTGTACACATTCTTTCTGCTTCTGCTTTCTGTATTATTTTAGATTGTGATTATGAGCTTTATTCTTATTAAAAAAGTTATAGCATCATTACATATCCCTGTTTTTCTTTTTCTGACTTGGATGTACACAGATTTTTGTCCCCTGCTTGGTATGTTTTATGGAGACATATTGCACCCTGTAGCTGAATGTCAGCTGAACCTGAGCACAGCTTTTGCGAAGAAGTAACCCAGCAGTATCTCAGAAAATTAAGTCACCCATTTCAGAATCTCCTAGGAAGGATTTGGAAATATTCTTTTAAATTTGCCTCATCATCACAGTGCGTGCGCAGACATTGGACAGAACAGCAGCACATGTTAGTGCTTTGCAGATGCACAGAGTGCCTGCAGGCAAACGCAGTTTCACTGGGGAGTAAGCCAAGAAGTTGAGAGAAAAGTCCCTTTTTCTCAAGTGCTTTTGTGCTCGCAGTGTCTGGGATGCTTTCTGGATTTAGAGACCGATCTGTTACCGAGCAGAAAATTGCACGCTTTCCGTTCACTTTATTAAGTGCTGGTAAGGAGAAGCGGTTGCAAGTATTACTGCAAGGCTCCATTTGAATGACAATGCAATGGCATGAATTTCCCCATCTGCACAATCACACCACGGTTATTAGGGTGAGATCCCTTGACGCAAGTCTGAAGTGACTCTATTATTCATGACTGAAGTACCTAACTGACAGCAGCAATAACCTCTTAATAGTACGCTGCTGTAACACAGCCTGGGCATAAAACAGCCAGTGAAGTGCTTTGAAAGCCCTATTAAATCCTAGAACCCTTATTGTGGATGTAATTGCTGCCCTTTGAAGAACACACAGAGCGGCGTCTTGAGAGCAGTCTCACAAGAGGAACAGAGCTCGACTGTGCTACAATACAAAATACGAGTGCAAAACTCATCGAAAACATTTGCAAGCGAAGTTGTGGTTTACACTTCCATTGACTTTGGGGACGGAGCTTTCTCATGGCTTCTGAGGAGCTTTATTCACTGGAACAGGTTGCCCAGAGAGGGGTGTGGAGGCCCCATCCCTGGAGACATTCCAGGCCAGGCTGGAGGAGGCTCTGAGCGACCTCATCTAGTTGAGGGTGTCCCTGCTCACTGCAGGGGGGTGGCACTGGGTGGCCTTTAGAGGTCCCTTCCCACCCAACACATTCTATGGTTCTATGAAAGCACTCACCGACTGGTGCCTGACATGTTCCCTGCAGAAGCACAGCGTGAATTCCTGGTCAACCTGTATCTTGCCATTAAGGTCTATAAATTCAGCTGGAACTGGGCATATTTTCATTTTTTTCATTAGCCAAATCTATTAAATAAAATCTTGAAAGTTATGAATAAGTTGGTAAAAATTGGGAAGGCTTAAGTGTCTCAGAGTGCACAAGTAAGAGACAATGTTAGCTTAAAGTAATTGCTAATATCTCAGTAGTTCTACAGACTGCTTATGGCTTTAGCTGCTTTAACAGGGGGCCTAGTTAAAGGAAAGAGTTAGAAATTCATGGAATGCCACACACATATATGTTTCTTCCACTCCAGGAAATCTTAAGATAAGACTAGAAAGAATTCCACATTTCTGGGATGAGAAGGCAACGTAACTAATGGTAGGGTCTGTCATGGGTGGTGGTACAGAGCCGCATTTGAATGGAAAATATGAAGGCTATAAAATCACATTCTGGCTAAAGCATATATTGAAATGTCTGAACATGTACTTTTGAAGTGACTATTATTCAATAATGAAGCACCTAACAAGAGCAGTAAGCTTTTAATGGAGTAATAACACACTATAAATGTATAAAATAGCTAGGAGCATATGAGAAGTCCTTTGAACTATGTAGTGCTGAAAAATGTGAAGACATTGGGTATTTCTGCTTGCGAAAAGGACCACAAAGTAACAAATTCACTGACACTTTTTCTTTCACAAGCTGTTCCTTACGCTGGGGTTAATAGCTTATTTGTATCTGTTGTGTGCTACAACCCAAGTGTGTCTATCACAAGCTGGTGAACCTCTCGCAAACCGTGACCACCAACCCATGTGCCACCTGATGTTTAACCATGTGGCTTAAGCTTCATTACCAACATCGCCCTGGCCAACGTGGGAAATCAGAAGATTAAAATCACACAAACCAAGCAAAAGCCGAGTTATTGATGCAATGCGTATTCTTTAATTGGGATGGCAAATGCAAGAGACAGTAACGGCAGGAAACAAAACAACACAGAAACAATGAGTCGGAAACCGGAAAATCATAAGGCTGCAGCAAGGCACAACCCAGGGCTCCACCCCAGAGATTCCCCCTCCTATCGCAGGTTGGGGGTCTCGGAGTCGGCCAGAGCAGAGGAGACTCATCCAAGGACGAGTACAGCTTCGTTGTACGGCAGATGGAGGGGAGCTTTTGGAGGCAGTGCTGGAAACGCTAAAGTCGCCAGCTGGAGAACTGCAAGGTTCCTCTGTACAAATGAGCAAGGACCATGAAGTTCAAGTAGCTGCTTTGCCACGGCCTAAAGGAGAGCTGAAAGCTTTGTTCTGCGTCTGGTGGTAGACGACAAGAGGTGCTGCCTGTGGGGACTGAGGGCAGATGCAGTGCTGAACTCCATGGATATTTGGGGCTTAGCAGGGCCCACAGTTGCCACTGAGGTACCTGTGGCCTCGGGCCCAGCCACCGTATCCGCAGCTCCCAAAGCCTCCGTAGCCCCCATAAAGCCCATAGCCTCCATAGCCTCCAGAAAGCCCATAGCCTCCGTAGCCCCCATAAAGCCCATAGCCTCCGTAGCCCCCATAGCCCCCAAGGCCTCCATAACCACCACGGCCTCCAAAAGTGCCGCCGTAGCCCCCTGCAACGCCGGGGGCTCCCGCTGAGCCAACAACGCTGTACTGCGGGAAGGAGCTGAGGATGGGCCCGGGGAAGGTGACCACCGAGGCCGGGGGCTGGATGACCACCGTGGAGTCGGGGCACTGGCGCACGCAGGGCTCGTTGGCGGTGTCAGCCAGCGGGGCCGGGGCGGCCACCCCACAGGCAGGGACGCACAGGCTGGAGCAGGGCATCTTTCAGGCAGGCAAGGAGTCCTGGAAAAGACGCCAGGGATTAGGCAAGGGTGCGGGGAAGGGGCTGCATCAAGGGAGGCAGGGAGAGATCCCCAAGAGGCTTCCAGGAGCTGGACTTACCGAGTTGATCAGGAGAGTCAAGCGGAGGAAGGTGGATAGAGGGCTGTGAAGCCCTCAGCTCTTTTATACATGTCCCAGGCTGCCCGGGGCATCGGCCAGGGGGCGGTGGCAGAAGCCCCAGCTAATCGTGAAATCCAGCGGACAAGCCTCATGAAACAAATTGTGATGTGCAACAATTATATCCATCCTAATTTGGTCTACCAGTGAGCAAACATGTAATGGGAGGGACAGACCATGACACATTCCATGAAAGACAAGGCGCTGCTGTAGCTGAGCTGGCATCATCAATAAACCCTGATCTGTCCCTAATCCCCCCACTTTGCTTATGTGCAAGAGTCCTGAGCATCTTGCAGAAGTGCTTTGCAATCCTGTGCGCAGCCATCACGCTTGTCATTACCTCCCTTTTACAAGCTGGTAAACTGAGGCACCGGGAGGTTGGGCAAAGGAAGAAGCCATCCCACCTGCTCAGGGCAGCTCCCAAAGATGAACTATGGCCCCATGCTGTGGCCTCAAACCAGGGCACAAGGGCCAGGAAGATTGTAGTAATGGGTGCAAGGGGCATCCCTAAGCCTTGCACATTTTCCTGCCACTGCATGACTGGTTGATTTCTAGCTCCCCAATTCACTTGACAGTCCTGGAAAGAGCAAGGGAGATGGATGCCATGTGGGATGGAGCTCCATCTATGAACAGTGCTGGCACCAACATGGGTGGGAGGGCAATGGGATTAGGCACTGGCGAGCTAAATGTGTGGAGACGTGCACGGAGGAGCAGGAGGGCAAGAACAGGACCAAGACAGTCTCAGCTGTTCAGCCACGTGTCTCTGGGCATGGTCCTCCCCAAGCCCTCTGTGGAGATACTTGATTACTCAGCTGGGCACTCAGGGCTGGGACATGCCGGCCCAGCACCCACAGAGCACCAGGCTGCACGTGGCCATGCTCCCCACAAGCACACTGGGCACTGCTGGCTATGAGCACGTAGCTGGGTTTCTGCTGAGTCTGGCGTGGTTGGGCACAGCAAGATGCCCAAAAATCCTTCCACGTCAGCACAGTGAAGGATTATGGACAGATCAGGGTTTATTGGTGCCATGAGTTCAGCTACAGCAGCGCCCTGACTTTCATGTAATGTTGTGTCATGGTCTGTCCCTCCCATCACCTCTTTCTTCTCCCGGGCACAATAGCAGGGCAACGTCCTCAGTGAAGAGGGGTTTAATTGTCTCACGTCACGATCTGTGTCCTGAAGCTTGTCCGCTGGATTTCATGATTAGCTGGGGCTTCTGCCACCGCCCCCTGGCCGATGCCCCGGGCAGCCTGGGACATGTATAAAAGAGCTGAGGGCTTCACAGCCCTCTATCCACCTTCCTCCGCTTGACTCTCCTGACCATCGTGGTAAGTCCAAGTCTTACCTGCATCTTTCCTTCCTCAGCAGTGGCTTTCTCAAGGCATCTTTCCTGTGTGTTCTACCACACTTTCATAGTGCAGAGTTAGGACATGATGGGACGGTTTCAGAGCTATGGAAAGGATGGGAATTTAAAACTTGCAGGTATGATGCCCTGAGTCCACCGATGCACTCAAGTCCTTTGGGAGCTTGGTGATTTTCCATCTACTTTGGAGGAAGGAGTTTTTCCTCTCTCCTGTGGGCAAGTCAAGTCCAGGTACCATGAAGGGAGTAAGGGCTTTACAGCACCATTTTAACTCTGGAATGTGTTTTTGCTCTGCCCACCTGAGATGATGCAGAGTGTGTCCTGGGACACAGGTTCCAAGTGTGAGAGAGCCATGAGGGGTTTGGGATGAGACCTTGCACTGAGCCGTAGCTCTGCCTTGTCTTGCAGCTTCACCTCCTGAACCGAAGGATGTCCTGCTCCAGCCTGTGCGTCCCTTCCTGTGGGGTGGCCGCCCCGGCCCCGCTGGCTGACACCGCCAACGAGCCCTGCGTGCGCCAGTGCCCCGACTCCACGGTGGTCATCCAGCCCCCGGCCTCGGTGGTCACCTTCCCCGGGCCCATCCTCAGCTCCTTCCCGCAGTACAGCGTTGTTGGCTCAGCGGGAGCCCCCGGCGTTGCAGGGGGCTACGGCGGCACTTTTGGAGGCCGTGGTGGTTATGGAGGCCTTGGGGGCTATGGGGGCTACGGAGGCTATGGGCTTTATGGGGGCTACGGAGGCTATGGGCTTTCTGGAGGCTATGGAGGCTATGGGCTTTATGGGGGCTACGGAGGCTTTGGGAGCTGCGGATACGGTGGCTGGCGCCGTGGCCACAGGTACCTCAGTGGCAACTGCGGGCCCTGCTAAGCCCCACACTGGGTCCGGCCACAGATGAAGGAGAGCTCCGTAAAAACCCCTGGCGTATCTCAACATGGCACTCGAAGGAAAACCATCCCTTTCGCATTGCTGGGTTCCAGAGCTCTGATGTCTCGCGCCTGCTTGCTGCCCAGCTCTGCCTTCCTCTTGCCCTGCTGGAGGATCCTTTCAAGAGTGGTTGCCCCCGTTATGGCAGAGACTCACACTTGGTGCCTACTCCTGCAGCATGGCTGATGCTCGGTTGAGCTCTGCCCAGTGCCACAAGACAGGGCAAGACCCTGGCCACGACTCCGCTCTTCTCCCAACTCCCTCCTCCCCTGCAACTCCAATAAAAGCTGGCTTGCATCGCAATGTTGACTCATGGTATTTCTTGATCCTTCCTTCTTCTTCCTCACTTCCCGCAAACATCAGGGCATCTCAGTCTGGGCTGTTTCTATCTCCCAGGGCGGTGCCCTTGGAGCCTTTGGTCACTTTGCTCAGTGTGTTACAGGTGAAGATGATGGTCCCGGTGGGGTCTTGTAGAGCACATCCCACTGAGCTTCCTCTGGTCTCCCACCAGCAATGAACACAATACATTCCCAAAGCCCACTTCAAATACATGGAAGTGCCACAAGCGTCTTGCAGCAGCTCTTCCAAATCCTCTACAATACCAGCATGCCTGGCATCACCTCCTTTTATGGGCTTGTTAGTGGTCACATCTGGAGGTCCATGAAATGGAGAGACAAACACTGCATGTACAGGGCTGTTGGCCATGCCCCGGTGTCCCGCTAGAGGCGAGGGAACTGGGAAGGGGCAAGGTAGACACAGCCAAGTCATCCCAAGTTTAATTGCAGAGCCGGGGAACGTCCACCGTTGTCAAGCCACAGGAAGCGCTAAGCTTTTTGAGCAGGGGGCTGGACTGCCTACCCTCCTGGAGTCCCTCCTTTCCCCAAGTATCTGCTGATCTTGTGATCCTGGCACTGCAAGGTGGTCTTGGGCAGAGACAGTTCCAGCCAGAGGCATCAGGAAGGGCAGTGTGGCAGCACGTTGGTCACTGCTGGGGAGCTCAGGAAAACATGTCTCATCTGCAACTGTGAACATGGAGGAGGGAAAAAAGGCAGAAAAATGGGAAGAGCAGGCATTCTTTTTTTCCATTGCCTGAAGTTTGCATGTATTCCCTTCTCCTTGTGGATGTTTCCGTCTCTGCCCATGCCCACATCTGGCCAGGTCCCCTTGCACTGACTCTTGGCCATCCACCACGTCTTGCCTCATGCGGGGTCCCCTGTGTGTCTGCTGAGGGCACAGTAGAGGAGGAGGGTTCTGGTGACTCTGTCACGGCTGCTGCGGGTTGGTGCTTTGGGGGCGTGTGGCAGTGTGGGCTACTTTGTAGGCTGGTGTGTGAGGAAAGGCAACAAAGCTCCCGTAAAGTCGCGTCCAGAGCCCTGGTCTGTGGGAAGCTCTCCCGTCATTGCTGGGCAGAGCCATGTCCTCAGGCTGCTGGTGGGCATTCTGGGAAGAGCTTCTGCTCAAGCAGCGGGGGAAGAGAGGACCAAAAGTGCTCCAGGGAGCAGTGGGAGATGGAGGACAAACAGGACAAGGACATGCAGGGATGCATGAATGTGGAGGGGGTGGAGACAAGGCAGCTGGGGAGGTGCTGAGGGATGCTCTACCTTTCCCCTATTGAGGCATGGCCTCCCAAATGACTCTAACCTGGGCCTTGGCCCTTGGGGTGGCTCCATTGGTGTCCCAATCCCCGCAGCCGTGGGGCTTCAGGCGGCCGTTGTAGAATGGCCAGAGTGGGCAGCAAGCTCACTGCTGGGCCCAACAGCTCTTCTTGGGCTTCAGAGCACAGGAGCCCAAAGTGGGGAGAAGACAGGGAGGGCAAAGAGGGAAGAGCTTTTATAGGAGGAGATTAGCATGGCCCCCACTGCAGGAGACCGTCTGGTAGAGGGACGTGCTGCTAATGGCAGTCTGGGAGAAGCCAGGCAGCACCCGCAGGGGTCCCTGATGAGGCCCTCGGTGGGAAGTGGCTTGGACACTCCTGGGAATTCATGATGCTGCTTGGGGTATTGGGTATGGAGGAAGGACCAAATAAAACCAAGGCTCAACATTATGATGCAAGACAGCTTTTATTGCCGTTCCAGGGGAGGAGGGAGTTAGGAGAAGAGCAGACTCATGGCCAGGCAGCCCACATCTCCTGGCAGTGGCCAGAGTGACAGCGAGAATGAGTCACGAAGCAGGAGCAGGCACCAAGTGTGGGGCTGTGTCTTCAGCAGAAGCACGTCCTGAAGTGAAGCTCAAACGGGACAGGAGGAAGGAAGTCTTGGGTCCAGGGCAAGCACAAGGCATCAGGGTTCCAGAGCCCAGAAGCGCTGAAGGGATGTCCTTCCTTCGGGAGCCGTGTATTTTCCAGAGCTCTCCTTCATCTGTGGCCGGACCCAGTGTGGGGCTTAGCAGGGCCCGCAGTTGCCACTGAGGTACCTGTGGCCACGGCGCCAGCCACCGTATCCGCAGCTCCCAAAGCCTCCGTAGCCCCCATAAAGCCCATAGCCTCCATAGCCTCCAGAAAGCCCATAGCCTCCGTAGCCCCCATAAAGCCCATAGCCTCCGTAGCCCCCATAGCCCCCAAGGCCTCCATAACCACCACGGCCTCCAAAAGTGCCGCCGTAGCCCCCTGCAACGCCGGGGGCTCCCGCTGAGCCAACAACGCTGTACTGCGGGAAGGAGCTGAGGATGGGCCCGGGGAAGGTGACCACCGAGGCCGGGGGCTGGATGACCACCGTGGAGTCGGGGCACTGGCGCACGCAGGGCTCGTTGGCGGTGTCAGCCAGCGGGGCCGGGGCAGCCACCCCACAGGCAGGGACGCACAGGCTGGAGCAGGACATCTTTCAGGCAGGCAAGGAGTCCTGGAAAAGACGCCAGGGATTAGGCAAGGGTGCAGGGAAGGGGCTGCATCAAGGGAGGCAGGGAGAGATCCTCAAGAGGCTTCCAGGAGCTGGACTTACCGAGTTGATCAGGAGAGTCAAGCGGAGGAAGGTGGATAGAGGGCTGTGAAGCCCTCAGCTCTTTTATACATGTCCCAGGCTGCCCGGGGCATCGGACAAGGGGTGGTGGCTGAAACCTCAGCTAATCACGAAATCCAGCGGGACAAGCTTCCTGACACTGATTTCATGTGATGCGAGAAAATTATATGCCTCTCTAATTGTGAAAATGGCACGTTAGTGTTCCCTGACGAAAGGAGAGGCGATGGGAGTGACCATGATAGGCCATTACATGAAAGACAAGATGCTGCTCTAGCACCCATAAATGTAAACGTTTCTCTAATCCCCATTTTGCCTGCACTGAAGGGTCCTGGGCACCTTGCAGAAGATTACTGTGTTCAACCACATCACACCCAGCAGCAGCCCAGTCACACGCCCAGAGCCAGTGGTGCCCAGCGTGCCTGTGGCTGCGGGGAGCGTGGCCACATGCAGCCGGGTGCTCTGTGGGTGCTCAGCCAGCATCTCCTGGCACAGTCCTCAGTGCCCAGCTGAGTAATCAAGTCCCTCCAGAGATGGCTTGAGGAGGACCACACTCACAGATACGTGGCCAAGGAAGCTGAGAGTGTCCTAGTGCCACCCTTCCTGCCCTCCTACACCCCTGTGCATGTCCCCCTTCACATGCCACCTTGCTGTCTGATCTCACTGCTCCCTGCCCACGTCTGTGTTGAGCCCCTGCACGTTTGGGTCTTCGCCCCACGTAGCAAAGTGTGCCCGTTTCTTTGCATGGCTGTTAATCAAGGGAACCCCAAACACACCCTTGAAGCAAGGGCACGGAGATGGCCAAGGCTTAGGGATGCTCCTGACCTGTTGCCCTAAGAGGCCCCCAGCCCTCATGGGCACTGGGAGATGGGGGGCATTTAGGAGTCACTCGGAGCATGTGGAATGGCTTCTTCCTTTGCCCAACCTCCCAGTGCCTCAGTTTACCAGCTTGTAAAAGGGAGGTAATGACAGGCATGATGGCTGCGCACAGCATTGCAACGCGCTTCTGCAAGATGCTCAGGACTCTTCGACATAAGTAAAGTGTGGGGGGATTAGGGACAGATCGGGGTTTACTGGTGATGCCAGGTCAGCTACAACAGCAATTTGTCTTTCATGTAATGATGTGTCAGTGAGGAGGCACATAATTTTCTTGTACCACATGAAATCAGTGTCAGGAAGCTTGCCCGCTGGATTTCGTGATTAGCTGAGGTTTCAGCCACCACCCCTTGTCCGATGCCCCGGGCAGCCTGGGACATGTATAAAAGAGCTGAGGGCTTCACAGCCCTCTATCCACCTTCCTCCGCTTGACTCTCCTGATCAACTCGGTAAGTCCAGCTCCTGGAAGCCTCTTGAGGATCTCTCCCTGCCTCCCTTGATGCAGCCCCTTCCCCGCACCCTTGCCTAATCCCTGGCGTCTTTTCCAGGACTCCTTGCCTGCCTGAAAGATGTCCTGCTCCAGCCTGTGCGTCCCTGCCTGTGGGGTGGCCGCCCCGGCCCCGCTGGCTGACACCGCCAACGAGCCCTGCGTGCGCCAGTGCCCCGCCTCCACGGTGGTCATCCAGCCCCCGGCCTCGGTGGTCACCTTCCCCGGGCCCATCCTCAGCTCCTTCCCGCAGTACAGCGTTGTTGGCTCAGCGGGAGCCCCCGGCGTTGCAGGGGGCTACGGCGGCACTTTTGGAGGCCGTGGTGGTTATGGAGGCCTTGGGGGCTATGGGGGCTACGGAGGCTATGGGCTTTATGGGGGCTATGGAGGCTATGGGCTTTCTGGAGGCTATGGAGGCTATGGGCTTTATGGGGGCTACGGAGGCTTTGGGAGCTGCGGATACGGTGGCTGGCGCCGTGGCCACAGGTACCTCAGTGGCAACTGCGGGCCCTGCTAAGCCCCACACTGGGTCCGGCCACAGATGAAGGAGAGCTCTGGAAAATACACGGCTCCCGAAGGAAGGACATCCCTTCAGCGCTTCTGGGCTCTGGAACCCTGATGCCTTGTGCTTGCCCTGGACCCAAGACTTCCTTCCTCCTGTCCCGTTTGAGCTTCACTTCAGGACGTGCTTCTGCTGAAGACACAGCCCCACACTTGGTGCCTGCTCCTGCTTCGTGACTCATTCTCGCTGTCACTCTGGCCACTGCCAGGAGATGTGGGCTGCCTGGCCATGAGTCTGCTCTTCTCCTAACTCCCTCCTCCCCTGGAACGGCAATAAAAGCTGTCTTGCATCATAATGTTGAGCCTTGGTTTTATTTGGTCCTTCCTCCATACCCAATACCCCAAGCAGCATCATGAATTCCCAGGAGTGTCCAAGCCACTTCCCACCGAGGGCCTCATCAGGGACCCCTGCGGGTGCTGCCTGGCTTCTCCCAGACTGCCATTAGCAGCACGTCCCTCTACCAGACGGTCTCCTGCAGTGGGGGCCATGCTAATCTCCTCCTATAAAAGCTCTTCCCTCTTTGCCCTCCCTGTCTTCTCCCCACTTTGGGCTCCTGTGCTCTGAAGCCCAAGAAGAGCTGTTGGGCCCAGCAGTGAGCTTGCTGCCCACTCTGGCCATTCTACAACGGCCGCCTGAAGCCCCACGGCTGCGGGGATTGGGACACCAATGGAGCCACCCCAAGGGCCAAGGCCCAGGTCAGAGTCATTTGGGAGGCCATGCCTCAATAGGGGAAAGGTAGAGCATCCCTCAGCACCTCCCCAGCTGCCTTGTCTCCACCCCCTCCACATTCATGCATCCCTGCATGTCCTTGTCCTGTTTGTCCTCCATCTCCCACTGCTCCCTGGAGCACTTTTGGTCCTCTCTTCCCCCGCTGCTTGAGCAGAAGCTCTTCCCAGAATGCCCACCAGCAGCCTGAGGACATGGCTCTGCCCAGCAATGACGGGAGAGCTTCCCACAGACCAGGGCTCTGGACGCGACTTTACGGGAGCTTTGTTGCCTTTCCTCACACACCAGCCTACAAAGTAGCCCACACTGCCACACGCCCCCAAAGCACCAACCCGCAGCAGCCGTGACAGAGTCACCAGAACCCTCCTCCTCTACTGTGCCCTCAGCAGACACACAGGGGACCCCGCATGAGGCAAGACGTGGTGGATGGCCAAGAGTCAGTGCAAGGGGACCTGGCCAGATGTGGGCATGGGCAGAGACGGAAACATCCACAAGGAGAAGGGAATACATGCAAACTTCAGGCAATGGAAAAAAAGAATGCCTGCTCTTCCCATTTTTCTGCCTTTTTTCCCTCCTCCATGTTCACAGTTGCAGATGAGACATGTTTTCCTGAGCTCCCCAGCAGTGACCAACGTGCTGCCACACTGCCCTTCCTGATGCCTCTGGCTGGAACTGTCTCTGCCCAAGACCACCTTGCAGTGCCAGGATCACAAGATCAGCAGATACTTGGGGAAAGGAGGGACTCCAGGAGGGTAGGCAGTCCAGCCCCCTGCTCAAAAAGCTTAGCGCTTCCTGTGGCTTGACAACGGTGGACGTTCCCCGGCTCTGCAATTAAACTTGGGATGACTTGGCTGTGTCTACCTTGCCCCTTCCCAGTTCCCTCGCCTCTAGCGGGACACCGGGGCATGGCCAACAGCCCTGTACATGCAGTGTTTGTCTCTCCATTTCATGGACCTCCAGATGTGACCACTAACAAGCCATAAAAGGAGGTGATGCCAGGCATGCTGGTATTGTAGAGGATTTGGAAGAGCTGCTGCAAGACGCTTGTGGCACTTCCATGTATTTGAAGTGGGCTTTGGGAGTGTATTGTGTTCATTGCTGGTGGGAGACCAGAGGAAGCTCAGTGGGATGTGCTCTACAAGACCCCACCGGGACCATCATCTTCACCTGTAACACACTGAGCAAAGTGACCAAAGGCTCCAAGGGCACCGCCCTGGGAGATAGAAACAGCCCAGACTGAGATGCCCTGATGTTTGCGGGAAGTGAGGAAGAAGAAGGAAGGATCAAGAAATACCATGAGTCAACATTGCGATGCAAGCCAGCTTTTATTGGAGTTGCAGGGGAGGAGGGAGTTGGGAGAAGAGCGGAGTCGTGGCCAGGGTCTTGCCCTGTCTTGTGGCACTGGGCAGAGCTCAACCGAGCATCAGCCATGCTGCAGGAGTAGGCACCAAGTGTGAGTCTCTGCCATAACGGGGGCAACCACTCTTGAAAGGATCCTCCAGCAGGGCAAGAGGAAGGCAGAGCTGGGCAGCAAGCAGGCGCGAGACATCAGAGCTCTGGAACCCAGCAATGCGAAAGGGATGGTTTTCCTTCGAGTGCCATGTTGAGATACGCCAGGGGTTTTTACGGAGCTCTCCTTCATCTGTGGCCGGACCCAGTGTGGGGCTTAGCAGGGCCCGCAGTTGCCACTGAGGTACCTGTGGCCACGGCGCCAGCCACCGTATCCGCAGCTCCCAAAGCCTCCGTAGCCCCCATAAAGCCCATAGCCTCCATAGCCTCCAGAAAGCCCATAGCCTCCGTAGCCCCCATAAAGCCCATAGCCTCCGTAGCCCCCATAGCCCCCAAGGCCTCCATAACCACCACGGCCTCCAAAAGTGCCGCCGTAGCCCCCTGCAACGCCGGGGGCTCCCGCTGAGCCAACAACGCTGTACTGCGGGAAGGAGCTGAGGATGGGCCCGGGGAAGGTGACCACCGAGGCCGGGGGCTGGATGACCACCGTGGAGTCGGGGCACTGGCGCACGCAGGGCTCGTTGGCGGTGTCAGCCAGCGGGGCCGGGGCGGCCACCCCACAGGCAGGGACGCACAGGCTGGAGCAGGACATCTTTCAGGCAGGCAAGGAGTCCTGGAAAAGACGCCAGGGATTAGGCAAGGGTGCGGGGAAGGGGCTGCATCAAGGGAGGCAGGGAGAGATCCTCAAGAGGCTTCCAGGAGCTGGACTTACCGAGTTGATCAGGAGAGTCAAGCGGAGGAAGGTGGATAGAGGGCTGTGAAGCCCTCAGCTCTTTTATACATGTCCCAGGCTGCCCGGGGCATCGGACAAGGGGTGGTGGCTGAAACCCCAGCTAATCGTGAAATCCAGCGGACAAGGTTCCTGGCACTGATTTCATGTGGTACAAGAAAATTATGTGCCTCCTCACTGACACATCATTACATGAAAGACAAATTGCTGTTGTAGCTGACCTGGCATCACCAGTAAACCCCGATCTGTCCCTAATCCCCCCACACTTTACTTATGTCGAAGAGTCCTGAGCATCTTGCAGAAGCGCATTGCAATGCTGTGCGCAGCCATCATGCCTGTCATTACCTCCCTTTTACAAGCTGGTAAACTGAGGCACTGGGAGGTTGGGCAAAGGAAGAAGCCATTCCACATGCTCCGAGTGACTCCTAAATGCCCCCCAACTCCCAGTGCCCATGAGGGCTGGGGGCCTCTTAGGGCAACAGGTCAGGAGCATCCCTAAGCCTTGGCCATCTCCGTGCCCTTGCTTCAAGGGTGTGTTTGGGGTTCCCTTGATTAACAGCCATGCAAAGAAACGGGCACACTTTGCTACGTGGGGCGAAGACCCAAACGTGCAGGGGCTCAACACAGACGTGGGCAGGGAGCAGTGAGATCAGACAGCAAGGTGGCATGTGAAGGGGGACATGCACAGGGGTGTAGGAGGGCAGGAAGGGTGGCACTAGGACACTCTCAGCTTCCTTGGCCACGTATCTGTGAGTGTGGTCCTCCTCAAGCCATCTCTGGAGGGACTTGATTACTCAGCTGGGCACTGAGGACTGTGCCAGGAGATGCTGGCTGAGCACCCACAGAGCACCCGGCTGCATGTGGCCACGCTCCCCGCAGCCACAGGCACGCTGGGCACCACTGGCTCTGGGCGCGTGACTGGGCTGCTGCTGGGTGTGATGTGGTTGAACACAGTAATCTTCTGCAAGGTGCCCAGGACCCTTCAGTGCAGGCAAAATGGGGATTAGAGAAACGTTTACATTTATGGGTGCTAGAGCAGCATCTTGTCTTTCATGTAATGGCCTATCATGGTCACTCCCATCGCCTCTCCTTTCGTCAGGGAACACTAACGTGCCATTTTCACAATTAGAGAGGCATATAATTTTCTCGCATCACATGAAATCAGTGTCAGGAAGCTTGCCCGCTGGATTTCGTGATTAGCTGAGGTTTCAGCCACCACCCCTTGTCCGATGCCCCGGGCAGCCTGGGACATGTATAAAAGAGCTGAGGGCTTCACAGCCCTCTATCCACCTTCCTCCGCTTGACTCTCCTGATCAACTCGGTAAGTCCAGCTCCTGGAAGCCTCTTGAGGATCTCTCCCTGCCTCCCTTGATGCAGCCCCTTCCCCGCACCCTTGCCTAATCCCTGGCGTCTTTTCCAGGACTCCTTGCCTGCCTGAAAGATGTCCTGCTCCAGCCTGTGCGTCCCTGCCTGTGGGGTGGCCGCCCCGGCCCCGCTGGCTGACACCGCCAACGAGCCCTGCGTGCGCCAGTGCCCCGACTCCACGGTGGTCATCCAGCCCCCGGCCTCGGTGGTCACCTTCCCCGGGCCCATCCTCAGCTCCTTCCCGCAGTACAGCGTTGTTGGCTCAGCGGGAGCCCCCGGCGTTGCAGGGGGCTACGGCGGCACTTTTGGAGGCCGTGGTGGTTATGGAGGCCTTGGGGGCTATGGGGGCTACGGAGGCTATGGGCTTTATGGGGGCTATGGAGGCTATGGGCTTTCTGGAGGCTATGGAGGCTATGGGCTTTATGGGGGCTACGGAGGCTTTGGGAGCTGCGGATACGGTGGCTGGCGCCGTGGCCACAGGTACCTCAGTGGCAACTGCGGGCCCTGCTAAGCCCCACACTGGGTCCGGCCACAGATGAAGGAGAGCTCTGGAAAATACACGGCTCCCGAAGGAAGGACATCCCTTCAGCGCTTCTGGGCTCTGGAACCCTGATGCCTTGTGCTTGCCCTGGACCCAAGACTTCCTTCCTCCTGTCCCGTTTGAGCTTCACTTCAGGACGTGCTTCTGCTGAAGACACAGCCCCACACTTGGTGCCTGCTCCTGCTTCGTGACTCATTCTCGCTGTCACTCTGGCCACTGCCAGGAGATGTGGGCTGCCTGGCCATGAGTCTGCTCTTCTCCTAACTCCCTCCTCCCCTGGAACGGCAATAAAAGCTGTCTTGCATCATAATGTTGAGCCTTGGTTTTATTTGGTCCTTCCTCCATACCCAATACCCCAAGCAGCATCATGAATTCCCAGGAGTGTCCAAGCCACTTCCCACCGAGGGCCTCATCAGGGACCCCTGCGGGTGCTGCCTGGCTTCTCCCAGACTGCCATTAGCAGCACGTCCCTCTACCAGACGGTCTCCTGCAGTGGGGGCCATGCTAATCTCCTCCTATAAAAGCTCTTCCCTCTTTGCCCTCCCTGTCTTCTCCCCACTTTGGGCTCCTGTGCTCTGAAGCCCAAGAAGAGCTGTTGGGCCCAGCAGTGAGCTTGCTGCCCACTCTGGCCATTCTACAACGGCCGCCTGAAGCCCCACGGCTGCGGGGATTGGGACACCAATGGAGCCACCCCAAGGGCCAAGGCCCAGGTCAGAGTCATTTGGGAGGCCATGCCTCAATAGGGGAAAGGTAGAGCATCCCTCAGCACCTCCCCAGCTGCCTTGTCTCCACCCCCTCCACATTCATGCATCCCTGCATGTCCTTGTCCTGTTTGTCCTCCATCTCCCACTGCTCCCTGGAGCACTTTTGGTCCTCTCTTCCCCCGCTGCTTGAGCAGAAGCTCTTCCCAGAATGCCCACCAGCAGCCTGAGGACATGGCTCTGCCCAGCAATGACGGGAGAGCTTCCCACAGACCAGGGCTCTGGACGCGACTTTACGGGAGCTTTGTTGCCTTTCCTCACACACCAGCCTACAAAGTAGCCCACACTGCCACACGCCCCCAAAGCACCAACCCGCAGCAGCCGTGACAGAGTCACCAGAACCCTCCTCCTCTACTGTGCCCTCAGCAGACACACAGGGGACCCCGCATGAGGCAAGACGTGGTGGATGGCCAAGAGTCAGTGCAAGGGGACCTGGCCAGATGTGGGCATGGGCAGAGACGGAAACATCCACAAGGAGAAGGGAATACATGCAAACTTCAGGCAATGGAAAAAAGAATGCCTGCTCTTCCCATTTTTCTGCCTTTTTTTCCCTCCTCCATGTTCACAGTTGCAGATGAGACATGTTTTCCTGAGCTCCCCAGCAGTGACCAACGTGCTGCCACACTGCCCTTCCTGATGCCTCTGGCTGGAACTGTCTCTGCCCAAGACCACCTTGCAGTGCCAGGATCACAAGATCAGCAGATACTTGGGGAAAGGAGGGACTCCAGGAGGGTAGGCAGTCCAGCCCCCTGCTCAAAAAGCTTAGCGCTTCCTGTGGCTTGACAACGGTGGACGTTCCCCGGCTCTGCAATTAAACTTGGGATGACTTGGCTGTGTCTACCTTGCCCCTTCCCAGTTCCCTCGCCTCTAGCGGGACACCGGGGCATGGCCAACAGCCCTGTACATGCAGTGTTTGTCTCTCCATTTCATGGACCTCCAGATGTGACCACTAACAAGCCCATAAAAGGAGGTGATGCCAGGCATGCTGGTATTGTAGAGGATTTGGAAGAGCTGCTGCAAGACGCTTGTGGCACTTCCATGTATTTGAAGTGGGCTTTGGGAGTGTATTGTGTTCATTGCTGGTGGGAGACCAGAGGAAGCTCAGTGGGATGTGCTCTACAAGACCCCACCGGGACCATCATCTTCACCTGTAACACACTGAGCAAAGTGACCAAAGGCTCCAAGGGCACCGCCCTGGGAGATAGAAACAGCCCAGACTGAGATGCCCTGATGTTTGCGGGAAGTGAGGAAGAAGAAGGAAGGATCAAGAAATACCATGAGTCAACATTGCGATGCAAGCCAGCTTTTATTGGAGTTGCAGGGGAGGAGGGAGTTGGGAGAAGAGCGGAGTCGTGGCCAGGGTCTTGCCCTGTCTTGTGGCACTGGGCAGAGCTCAACCGAGCATCAGCCATGCTGCAGGAGTAGGCACCAAGTGTGAGTCTCTGCCATAACGGGGGCAACCACTCTTGAAAGGATCCTCCAGCAGGGCAAGAGGAAGGCAGAGCTGGGCAGCAAGCAGGCGCGAGACATCAGAGCTCTGGAACCCAGCAATGCGAAAGGGATGGTTTTCCTTCGAGTGCCATGTTGAGATACGCCAGGGGTTTTTACGGAGCTCTCCTTCATCTGTGGCCGGACCCAGTGTGGGGCTTAGCAGGGCCCGCAGTTGCCACTGAGGTACCTGTGGCCACGGCGCCAGCCACCGTATCCGCAGCTCCCAAAGCCTCCGTAGCCCCCATAAAGCCCATAGCCTCCATAGCCTCCAGAAAGCCCATAGCCTCCGTAGCCCCCATAAAGCCCATAGCCTCCGTAGCCCCCATAGCCCCCAAGGCCTCCATAACCACCACGGCCTCCAAAAGTGCCGCCGTAGCCCCCTGCAACGCCGGGGGCTCCCGCTGAGCCAACAACGCTGTACTGCGGGAAGGAGCTGAGGATGGGCCCGGGGAAGGTGACCACCGAGGCCGGGGGCTGGATGACCACCGTGGAGTCGGGGCACTGGCGCACGCAGGGCTCGTTGGCGGTGTCAGCCAGCGGGGCCGGGGCGGCCACCCCACAGGCAGGGACGCACAGGCTGGAGCAGGACATCTTTCAGGCAGGCAAGGAGTCCTGGAAAAGACGCCAGGGATTAGGCAAGGGTGCGGGGAAGGGGCTGCATCAAGGGAGGCAGGGAGAGATCCTCAAGAGGCTTCCAGGAGCTGGACTTACCGAGTTGATCAGGAGAGTCAAGCGGAGGAAGGTGGATAGAGGGCTGTGAAGCCCTCAGCTCTTTTATACATGTCCCAGGCTGCCCGGGGCATCGGACAAGGGGTGGTGGCTGAAACCCCAGCTAATCGTGAAATCCAGCGGACAAGGTTCCTGGCACTGATTTCATGTGGTACAAGAAAATTATGTGCCTCCTCACTGACACATCATTACATGAAAGACAAATTGCTGTTGTAGCTGACCTGGCATCACCAGTAAACCCCGATCTGTCCCTAATCCCCCCACACTTTACTTATGTCGAAGAGTCCTGAGCATCTTGCAGAAGCGCATTGCAATGCTGTGCGCAGCCATCATGCCTGTCATTACCTCCCTTTTACAAGCTGGTAAACTGAGGCACTGGGAGGTTGGGCAAAGGAAGAAGCCATTCCACATGCTCCGAGTGACTCCTAAATGCCCCCCATCTCCCAGTGCCCATGAGGGCTGGGGGCCTCTTAGGGCAACAGGTCAGGAGCATCCCTAAGCCTTGGCCATCTCCGTGCCCTTGCTTCAAGGGTGTGTTTGGGGTTCCCTTGATTAACAGCCATGCAAAGAAACGGGCACACTTTGCTACGTGGGGCGAAGACCCAAACGTGCAGGGGCTCAACACAGACGTGGGCAGGGAGCAGTGAGATCAGACAGCAAGGTGGCATGTGAAGGGGGACATGCACAGGGGTGTAGGAGGGCAGGAAGGGTGGCACTAGGACACTCTCAGCTTCCTTGGCCACGTATCTGTGAGTGTGGTCCTCCTCAAGCCATCTCTGGAGGGACTTGATTACTCAGCTGGGCACTGAGGACTGTGCCAGGAGATGCTGGCTGAGCACCCACAGAGCACCCGGCTGCATGTGGCCACGCTCCCCGCAGCCACAGGCACGCTGGGCACCACTGGCTCTGGGCGTGTGACTGGGCTGCTGCTGGGTGTGATGTGGTTGAACACAGTAATCTTCTGCAAGGTGCCCAGGACCCTTCAGTGCAGGCAAAATGGGGATTAGAGAAACGTTTACATTTATGGGTGCTAGAGCAGCATCTTGTCTTTCATGTAATGGCCTATCATGGTCACTCCCATCGCCTCTCCTTTCGTCAGGGAACACTAACGTGCCATTTTCACAATTAGAGAGGCATATAATTTTCTCGCATCACATGAAATCAGTGTCAGGAAGCTTGTCCCGCTGGATTTCGTGATTAGCTGAGGTTTCAGCCACCACCCCTTGTCCGATGCCCCGGGCAGCCTGGGACATGTATAAAAGAGCTGAGGGCTTCACAGCCCTCTATCCACCTTCCTCCGCTTGACTCTCCTGATCAACTCGGTAAGTCCAGCTCCTGGAAGCCTCTTGAGGATCTCTCCCTGCCTCCCTTGATGCAGCCCCTTCCCCGCACCCTTGCCTAATCCCTGGCGTCTTTTCCAGGACTCCTTGCCTGCCTGAAAGATGTCCTGCTCCAGCCTGTGCGTCCCTGCCTGTGGGGTGGCCGCCCCGGCCCCGCTGGCTGACACCGCCAACGAGCCCTGCGTGCGCCAGTGCCCCGACTCCACGGTGGTCATCCAGCCCCCGGCCTCGGTGGTCACCTTCCCCGGGCCCATCCTCAGCTCCTTCCCGCAGTACAGCGTTGTTGGCTCAGCGGGAGCCCCCGGCGTTGCAGGGGGCTACGGCGGCACTTTTGGAGGCCGTGGTGGTTATGGAGGCCTTGGGGGCTATGGGGGCTACGGAGGCTATGGGCTTTATGGGGGCTATGGAGGCTATGGGCTTTCTGGAGGCTATGGAGGCTATGGGCTTTATGGGGGCTACGGAGGCTTTGGGAGCTGCGGATACGGTGGCTGGCGCCGTGGCCACAGGTACCTCAGTGGCAACTGCGGGCCCTGCTAAGCCCCACACTGGGTCCGGCCACAGATGAAGGAGAGCTCTGGAAAATACACGGCTCCCGAAGGAAGGACATCCCTTCAGCGCTTCTGGGCTCTGGAACCCTGATGCCTTGTGCTTGCCCTGGACCCAAGACTTCCTTCCTCCTGTCCCGTTTGAGCTTCACTTCAGGACGTGCTTCTGCTGAAGACACAGCCCCACACTTGGTGCCTGCTCCTGCTTCGTGACTCATTCTCGCTGTCACTCTGGCCACTGCCAGGAGATGTGGGCTGCCTGGCCATGAGTCTGCTCTTCTCCTAACTCCCTCCTCCCCTGGAACGGCAATAAAAGCTGTCTTGCATCATAATGTTGAGCCTTGGTTTTATTTGGTCCTTCCTCCATACCCAATACCCCAAGCAGCATCATGAATTCCCAGGAGTGTCCAAGCCACTTCCCACCGAGGGCCTCATCAGGGACCCCTGCGGGTGCTGCCTGGCTTCTCCCAGACTGCCATTAGCAGCACGTCCCTCTACCAGACGGTCTCCTGCAGTGGGGGCCATGCTAATCTCCTCCTATAAAAGCTCTTCCCTCTTTGCCCTCCCTGTCTTCTCCCCACTTTGGGCTCCTGTGCTCTGAAGCCCAAGAAGAGCTGTTGGGCCCAGCAGTGAGCTTGCTGCCCACTCTGGCCATTCTACAACGGCCGCCTGAAGCCCCACGGCTGCGGGGATTGGGACACCAATGGAGCCACCCCAAGGGCCAAGGCCCAGGTCAGAGTCATTTGGGAGGCCATGCCTCAATAGGGGAAAGGTAGAGCATCCCTCAGCACCTCCCCAGCTGCCTTGTCTCCACCCCCTCCACATTCATGCATCCCTGCATGTCCTTGTCCTGTTTGTCCTCCATCTCCCACTGCTCCCTGGAGCACTTTTGGTCCTCTCTTCCCCCACTGCTTGAGCAGAAGCTCTTCCCAGAATGCCCACCAGCAGCCTGAGGACATGGCTCTGCCCAGCAATGACGGGAGAGCTTCCCACAGACCAGGGCTCTGGACGCGACTTTACGGGAGCTTTGTTGCCTTTCCTCACACACCAGCCTACAAAGTAGCCCACACTGCCACACGCCCCCAAAGCACCAACCCGCAGCAGCCGTGACAGAGTCACCAGAACCCTCCTCCTCTACTGTGCCCTCAGCAGACACACAGGGGACCCCGCATGAGGCAAGACGTGGTGGATGGCCAAGAGTCAGTGCAAGGGGACCTGGCCAGATGTGGGCATGGGCAGAGACGGAAACATCCACAAGGAGAAGGGAATACATGCAAACTTCAGGCAATGGAAAAAAAGAATGCCTGCTCTTCCCATTTTTCTGCCTTTTTTCCCTCCTCCATGTTCACAGTTGCAGATGAGACATGTTTTCCTGAGCTCCCCAGCAGTGACCAACGTGCTGCCACACTGCCCTTCCTGATGCCTCTGGCTGGAACTGTCTCTGCCCAAGACCACCTTGCAGTGCCAGGATCACAAGATCAGCAGATACTTGGGGAAAGGAGGGACTCCAGGAGGGTAGGCAGTCCAGCCCCCTGCTCAAAAAGCTTAGCGCTTCCTGTGGCTTGACAACGGTGGACGTTCCCCGGCTCTGCAATTAAACTTGGGATGACTTGGCTGTGTCTACCTTGCCCCTTCCCAGTTCCCTCGCCTCTAGCGGGACACCGGGGCATGGCCAACAGCCCTGTACATGCAGTGTTTGTCTCTCCATTTCATGGACCTCCAGATGTGACCACTAACAAGCCCATAAAAGGAGGTGATGCCAGGCATGCTGGTATTGTAGAGGATTTGGAAGAGCTGCTGCAAGACGCTTGTGGCACTTCCATGTATTTGAAGTGGGCTTTGGGAATGTATTGTGTTCATTGCTGGTGGGAGACCAGAGGAAGCTCAGTGGGATGTGCTCTACAAGACCCCACCGGGACCATCATCTTCACCTGTAACACACTGAGCAAAGTGACCAAAGGCTCCAAGGGCACCGCCCTGGGAGATAGAAACAGCCCAGACTGAGATGCCCTGATGTTTGCGGGAAGTGAGGAAGAAGAAGGAAGGATCAAGAAATACCATGAGTCAACATTGCGATGCAAGCCAGCTTTATTGGAGTTGCAGGGGAGGAGGGAGTTGGGAGAAGAGCGGAGTCGTGGCCAGGGTCTTGCCCTGTCTTGTGGCACTGGGCAGAGCTCAACCGAGCATCAGCCATGCTGCAGGAGTAGGCACCAAGTGTGAGTCTCTGCCATAACGGGGGCAACCACTCTTGAAAGGATCCTCCAGCAGGGCAAGAGGAAGGCAGAGCTGGGCAGCAAGCAGGCGCGAGACATCAGAGCTCTGGAACCCAGCAATGCGAAAGGGATGGTTTTCCTTCGAGTGCCATGTTGAGATACGCCAGGGGTTTTTACGGAGCTCTCCTTCATCTGTGGCCGGACCCAGTGTGGGGCTTAGCAGGGCCCGCAGTTGCCACTGAGGTACCTGTGGCCACGGCGCCAGCCACCGTATCCGCAGCTCCCAAAGCCTCCGTAGCCCCCATAAAGCCCATAGCCTCCATAGCCTCCAGAAAGCCCATAGCCTCCGTAGCCCCCATAAAGCCCATAGCCTCCGTAGCCCCCATAGCCCCCAAGGCCTCCATAACCACCACGGCCTCCAAAAGTGCCGCCGTAGCCCCCTGCAACGCCGGGGGCTCCCGCTGAGCCAACAACGCTGTACTGCGGGAAGGAGCTGAGGATGGGCCCGGGGAAGGTGACCACCGAGGCCGGGGGCTGGATGACCACCGTGGAGTCAGGGGCACTGGCGCACGCAGGGCTCGTTGGCGGTGTCAGCCAGCGGGGCCGGGGCGGCCACCCCACAGGCAGGGACGCACAGGCTGGAGCAGGACATCTTTCAGGCAGGCAAGGAGTCCTGGAAAAGACGCCAGGGATTAGGCAAGGGTGCGGGGAAGGGGCTGCATCAAGGGAGGCAGGGAGAGATCCTCAAGAGGCTTCCAGGAGCTGGACTTACCGAGTTGATCAGGAGAGTCAAGCGGAGGAAGGTGGATAGAGGGCTGTGAAGCCCTCAGCTCTTTTATACATGTCCCAGGCTGCCCGGGGCATCGGACAAGGGGTGGTGGCTGAAACCCCAGCTAATCGTGAAATCCAGCGGACAAGCTTCCTGACACTGATTTCATGTGGTACAAGAAAATTATGTGCCTCCTCACTGACACATCATTACATGAAAGACAAATTGCTGTTGTAGCTGACCTGGCATCACCAGTAAACCCCGATCTGTCCCTAATCCCCCCACACTTTACTTATGTCGAAGAGTCCTGAGCATCTTGCAGAAGCGCATTGCAATGCTGTGCGCAGCCATCATGCCTGTCATTACCTCCCTTTTACAAGCTGGTAAACTGAGGCACTGGGAGGTTGGGCAAAGGAAGAAGCCATTCCACATGCTCCGAGTGACTCCTAAATGCCCCCCATCTCCCAGTGCCCATGAGGGCTGGGGGCCTCTTAGGGCAACAGGTCAGGAGCATCCCTAAGCCTTGGCCATCTCCGTGCCCTTGCTTCAAGGGTGTGTTTGGGGTTCCCTTGATTAACAGCCATGCAAAGAAACGGGCACACTTTGCTACGTGGGGCGAAGACCCAAACGTGCAGGGGCTCAACACAGACGTGGGCAGGGAGCAGTGAGATCAGACAGAAAGGTGGCATGTGAAGGGGGACATGCACAGGGGTGTAGGAGGGCAGGAAGGGTGGCACTAGGACACTCTCAGCTTCCTTGGCCACGTATCTGTGAGTGTGGTCCTCCTCAAGCCATCTCTGGAGGGACTTGATTACTCAGCTGGGCACTGAGGACTGTGCCAGGAGATGCTGGCTGAGCACCCACAGAGCACCCGGCTGCATGTGGCCACGCTCCCCGCAGCCACAGGCACGCTGGGCACCACTGGCTCTGGGCGCGTGACTGGGCTGCTGCTGGGTGTGATGTGGTTGAACACAGTAATCTTCTGCAAGGTGCCCAGGACCCTTCAGTGCAGGCAAAATGGGGATTAGAGAAACGTTTACATTTATGGGTGCTAGAGCAGCATCTTGTCTTTCATGTAATGGCCTATCATGGTCACTCCCATCGCCTCTCCTTTCGTCAGGGAACACTAACGTGCCATTTTCACAATTAGAGAGGCATATAATTTTCTCGCATCACATGAAATCAGTGTCAGGAAGCTTGTCCTCGGGATTTCGTGATTAGCTGAGGTTTCAGCCACCACCCCTTGTCCGATGCCCCGGGCAGCCTGGGACATGTATAAAAGAGCTGAGGGCTTCACAGCCCTCTATCCACCTTCCTCCGCTTGACTCTCCTGATCAACTCGGTAAGTCCAGCTCCTGGAAGCCTCTTGAGGATCTCTCCCTGCCTCCCTTGATGCAGCCCCTTCCCCGCACCCTTGCCTAATCCCTGGCGTCTTTTCCAGGACTCCTTGCCTGCCTGAAAGATGTCCTGCTCCAGCCTGTGCGTCCCTGCCTGTGGGGTGGCCGCCCCGGCCCCGCTGGCTGACACCGCCAACGAGCCCTGCGTGCGCCAGTGCCCCGACTCCACGGTGGTCATCCAGCCCCCGGCCTCGGTGGTCACCTTCCCCGGGCCCATCCTCAGCTCCTTCCCGCAGTACAGCGTTGTTGGCTCAGCGGGAGCCCCCGGCGTTGCAGGGGGCTACGGCGGCACTTTTGGAGGCCGTGGTGGTTATGGAGGCCTTGGGGGCTATGGGGGCTACGGAGGCTATGGGCTTTATGGGGGCTACGGAGGCTATGGGCTTTCTGGAGGCTATGGAGGCTATGGGCTTTATGGGGGCTACGGAGGCTTTGGGAGCTGCGGATACGGTGGCTGGCGCCGTGGCCACAGGTACCTCAGTGGCAACTGCGGGCCCTGCTAAGCCCCCCACTGGGTCCGGCCACAGATGAAGGAGAGCTCTGGAAAATACACGGCTCCCGAAGGAAGGACATCCCTTCAGCGCTTCTGGGCTCTGGAACCCTGATGCCTTGTGCTTGCCCTGGACCCAAGACTTCCTTCCTCCTGTCCCGTTTGAGCTTCACTTCAGGACGTGCTTCTGCTGAAGACACAGCCCCACACTTGGTGCCTGCTCCTGCTTCGTGACTCATTCTCGCTGTCACTCTGGCCACTGCCAGGAGATGTGGGCTGCCTGGCCATGAGTCTGCTCTTCTCCTAACTCCCTCCTCCCCTGGAACGGCAATAAAAGCTGTCTTGCATCATAATGTTGAGCCTTGGTTTTATTTGGTCCTTCCTCCATACCCAATACCCCAAGCAGCATCATGAATTCCCAGGAGTGTCCAAGCCACTTCCCACCGAGGGCCTCATCAGGGACCCCTGCGGGTGCTGCCTGGCTTCTCCCAGACTGCCATTAGCAGCACGTCCCTCTACCAGACGGTCTCCTGCAGTGGGGGCCATGCTAATCTCCTCCTATAAAAGCTCTTCCCTCTTTGCCCTCCCTGTCTTCTCCCCACTTTGGGCTCCTGTGCTCTGAAGCCCAAGAAGAGCTGTTGGGCCCAGCAGTGAGCTTGCTGCCCACTCTGGCCATTCTACAACGGCCGCCTGAAGCCCCACGGCTGCGGGGATTGGGACACCAATGGAGCCACCCCAAGGGCCAAGGCCCAGGTCAGAGTCATTTGGGAGGCCATGCCTCAATAGGGGAAAGGTAGAGCATCCCTCAGCACCTCCCCAGCTGCCTTGTCTCCACCCCCTCCACATTCATGCATCCCTGCATGTCCTTGTCCTGTTTGTCCTCCATCTCCCACTGCTCCCTGGAGCACTTTTGGTCCTCTCTTCCCCCACTGCTTGAGCAGAAGCTCTTCCCAGAATGCCCACCAGCAGCCTGAGGACATGGCTCTGCCCAGCAATGACGGGAGAGCTTCCCACAGACCAGGGCTCTGGACGCGACTTTACGGGAGCTTTGTTGCCTTTCCTCACACACCAGCCTACAAAGTAGCCCACACTGCCACACGCCCCCAAAGCACCAACCCGCAGCAGCCGTGACAGAGTCACCAGAACCCTCCTCCTCTACTGTGCCCTCAGCAGACACACAGGGGACCCCGCATGAGGCAAGACGTGGTGGATGGCCAAGAGTCAGTGCAAGGGGACCTGGCCAGATGTGGGCATGGGCAGAGACGGAAACATCCACAAGGAGAAGGGAATACATGCAAACTTCAGGCAATGGAAAAAAAGAATGCCTGCTCTTCCCATTTTTCTGCCTTTTTTCCCTCCTCCATGTTCACAGTTGCAGATGAGACATGTTTTCCTGAGCTCCCCAGCAGTGACCAACGTGCTGCCACACTGCCCTTCCTGATGCCTCTGGCTGGAACTGTCTCTGCCCAAGACCACCTTGCAGTGCCAGGATCACAAGATCAGCAGATACTTGGGGAAAGGAGGGACTCCAGGAGGGTAGGCAGTCCAGCCCCCTGCTCAAAAAGCTTAGCGCTTCCTGTGGCTTGACAACGGTGGACGTTCCCCGGCTCTGCAATTAAACTTGGGATGACTTGGCTGTGTCTACCTTGCCCCTTCCCAGTTCCCTCGCCTCTAGCGGGACACCGGGGCATGGCCAACAGCCCTGTACATGCAGTGTTTGTCTCTCCATTTCATGGACCTCCAGATGTGACCACTAACAAGCCCATAAAAGGAGGTGATGCCAGGCATGCTGGTATTGTAGAGGATTTGGAAGAGCTGCTGCAAGACGCTTGTGGCACTTCCATGTATTTGAAGTGGGCTTTGGGAATGTATTGTGTTCATTGCTGGTGGGAGACCAGAGGAAGCTCAGTGGGATGTGCTCTACAAGACCCCACCGGGACCATCATCTTCACCTGTAACACACTGAGCAAAGTGACCAAAGGCTCCAAGGGCACCGCCCTGGGAGATAGAAACAGCCCAGACTGAGATGCCCTGATGTTTGCGGGAAGTGAGGAAGAAGAAGGAAGGATCAAGAAATACCATGAGTCAACATTGCGATGCAAGCCAGCTTTTATTGGAGTTGCAGGGGAGGAGGGAGTTGGGAGAAGAGCGGAGTCGTGGCCAGGGTCTTGCCCTGTCTTGTGGCACTGGGCAGAGCTCAACCGAGCATCAGCCATGCTGCAGGAGTAGGCACCAAGTGTGAGTCTCTGCCATAACGGGGGCAACCACTCTTGAAAGGATCCTCCAGCAGGGCAAGAGGAAGGCAGAGCTGGGCAGCAAGCAGGCGCGAGACATCAGAGCTCTGGAACCCAGCAATGCGAAAGGGATGGTTTTCCTTCGAGTGCCATGTTGAGATACGCCAGGGGTTTTTACGGAGCTCTCCTTCATCTGTGGCCGGACCCAGTGTGGGGCTTAGCAGGGCCCGCAGTTGCCACTGAGGTACCTGTGGCCACGGCGCCAGCCACCGTATCCGCAGCTCCCAAAGCCTCCGTAGCCCCCATAAAGCCCATAGCCTCCATAGCCTCCAGAAAGCCCATAGCCTCCGTAGCCCCCATAAAGCCCATAGCCTCCATAGCCCCCATAGCCCCCAAGGCCTCCATAACCACCACGGCCTCCAAAAGTGCCGCCGTAGCCCCCTGCAACGCCGGGGGCTCCCGCTGAGCCAACAACGCTGTACTGCGGGAAGGAACTGAGGATGGGCCCGGGGAAGGTGACCACCGAGGCCGGGGGCTGGATGACCACCGTGGAGTCGGGGCACTGGCGCACGCAGGGCTCGTTGGCGGTGTCAGCCAGCGGGGCCGGGGCGGCCACCCCACAGGCAGGGACGCACAGGCTGGAGCAGGACATCTTTCAGGCAGGCAAGGAGTCCTGGAAAAGACGCCAGGGATTAGGCAAGGGTGCGGGGAAGGGGCTGCATCAAGGGAGGCAGGGAGAGATCCTCAAGAGGCTTCCAGGAGCTGGACTTACCGAGTTGATCAGGAGAGTCAAGCGGAGGAAGGTGGATAGAGGGCTGTGAAGCCCTCAGCTCTTTTATACATGTCCCAGGCTGCCCGGGGCATCGGCCAGGGGGCGGTGGCAGAAGCCCCAGCTAATCGTGAAATCCAGCGGACAAGCTTCAGGACACAGATCGTGACGTGAGACAATTAAACCCCTCTTCACTGAGGACGTTGCCCTGCTATTGTGCCCGGGAGAAGAAAGAGGTGATGGGAGGGACAGACCATGACACAACATTACATGAAAGTCAGGGCGCTGCTGTAGCTGAACTCATGGCACCAATAAACCCTGATCTGTCCATAATCCTTCACTGTGCTGACGTGGAAGGATTTTTGGGCATCTTGCTGTGCCCAACCACGCCAGACTCAGCAGAAACCCAGCTACGTGCTCATAGCCAGCAGTGCCCAGTGTGCTTGCGGGGAGCATGGCCACGTGCAGCCTGGTGCTCTGTGGGTGCTGGGCCGGCATGTCCCAGCCCTGAGTGCCCAGCTGAGTAATCAAGTATCTCCACAGAGGGCTTGGGGAGGACCATGCCCAGAGACACGTGGCTGAACAGCTGAGACTGTCTTGGTCCTGTTCTTGCCCTCCTGCTCCTCCGTGCACAGTCTCCACACATTTAGCTCGCCAGTGCCTAATCCCATTGCCCTCCCACCCATGTTGGTGCCAGCACTGTTCATAGATGGAGCTCCATCCCACATGGCATCCATCTCCCTTGCTCTTTCCAGGACTGTCAAGTGAATTGGGGAGCTAGAAATCAACCAGTCATGCAGTGGCAGGAAAATGTGCAAGGCTTAGGGATGCCCCTTGCACCCATTACTACAATCTTCCTGGCCCTTGTGCCCTGGTTTGAGGCCACAGCATGGGGCCATAGTTCATCTTTGGGAGCTGCCCTGAGCAGGTGGGATGGCTTCTTCCTTTGCCCAACCTCCCGGTGCCTCAGTTTACCAGCTTGTAAAAGGGAGGTAATGACAAGCGTGATGGCTGCGCACAGGATTGCAAAGCACTTCTGCAAGATGCTCAGGACTCTTGCACATAAGCAAAGTGGGGGGATTAGGGACAGATCAGGGTTTATTGATGATGCCAGCTCAGCTACAGCAGCGCCTTGTCTTTCATGGAATGTGTCATGGTCTGTCCCTCCCATTACATGTTTGCTCACTGGTAGACCAAATTAGGATGGATATAATTGTTGCACATCACAATTTGTTTCATGAGGCTTGTCCGCTGGATTTCACGATTAGCTGGGGCTTCTGCCACCGCCCCCTGGCCGATGCCCCGGGCAGCCTGGGACATGTATAAAAGAGCTGAGGGCTTCACAGCCCTCTATCCACCTTCCTCCGCTTGACTCTCCTGATCAACTCGGTAAGTCCAGCTCCTGGAAGCTTCTTGGGGATCTCTCCCTGCCTCCCTTGATGCAGCCCCTTCCCCGCACCCTTGCCTAATCCCTGGCGTCTTTTCCAGGACTCCTTGCCTGCCTGAAAGATGCCCTGCTCCAGCCTGTGCGTCCCTGCCTGTGGGGTGGCCGCCCCGGCCCCGCTGGCTGACACCGCCAACGAGCCCTGCATGCGCCAGTGCCCCGACTCCACGGTGGTCATCCAGCCCCCGGCCTCGGTGGTCACCTTCCCCGGGCCCATCCTCAGCTCCTTCCCGCAGTACAGCGTTGTTGGCTCAGCGGGAGCCCCCGGCGTTGCAGGGGGCTACGGCGGCACTTTTGGAGGCCGTGGTGGTTATGGAGGCCTTGGGGGCTATGGGGGCTACGGAGGCTATGGGCTTTATGGGGGCTACGGAGGCTATGGGCTTTCTGGAGGCTATGGAGGCTATGGGCTTTATGGGGGCTACGGAGGCTTTGGGAGCTGTGGATACGGTGGCTGGGCCCGAGGCCACAGGTACCTCAGTGGCAACTGTGGGCCCTGCTAAGCCCAAAATATCCATGGAGTTCAGCGCTGCATCTGCCCTCAGTCCCCACAGGCAGCACCTCTTGTCGTCTACCACCAGACGCAGAACAAAGCTTTCAGCTCTCCTTTAGGCCGTGGCAAAGCAGCTACTTGAACTTCATGGTCCTTGCTCATTTGTACAGAGGAACCTTGCAGTTCTCCAGCTGGCGACTTTAGCGTTTCCAGCACTGCCTCCAAAAGCTCCCCTCCATCTGCCGTACAACGAAGCTGTACTCGTCCTTGGATGAGTCTCCTCTGCTCTGGCCGACTCCAAGACCCCCAACCTGCGATAGGAGGGGGAATCTCTGGGGTGGAGCCCTGGGTTGTGCCTTGCTGCAGCCTTATGATTTTCCGGTTTCCGACTCATTGTTTCTGTGTTGTTTTGTTTCCTGCCGTTACTGTCTCTTGCATTTGCCATCCCAATTAAAGAATCCGCATTGCATCAACAATTTTTTTTGTTTGAATTTGTTCTTCACTGTGGTTGGAATTATGTCAAGAGTGGAGCAATGATTCGAAATCTCAGAGAGAATCATAGAATCATCTAGGTTGGAAGAGACCTTTAAGATCATTGAATCCAACTGCTAACCCAGCACTGCCAAGTTACCACTAATCCATGTCCCTTGGCACCATGTCTAACCAGGTTTTAAATCCCTCCAGGGATGGTGATTCCACCACTGCCCTGGGCAGCCTGTTCCAATGTTTGACAACCCTTTTGGTGAAGAAATTTTTCCTAACAGCCAATCTAAACCTCCCCTGGTGCAACTTGAGGCCGTTTCGTCTTGTTCCATGGCCTGTTCCTTGGGAGAAGAGCCCGACCCCCCCTGGCTGCCCCCTCCTTTCCGGGAGCTGTAGGGAGCGAGAAGGTCTCCCCTCAGCCTCCTTCTCTCCAGGCTGAACACCCCCAGCTCCCTCAGCCGCTCCTCACAGGATTTGAGCTCTAGACCCCTAGATGGCAATTCATTTGCTAAAAACATTTGTGGAAGCTCTGAATTTCTCTCAGAAAAGGCTTTTGAACTGCAAGGTAGGGGAGCTACTAGCAAATGCTTAGCTTTCTTACCAAAGGCAGATTTCAAAGGTAAAATACCACTTTCTGTTGTGTGAGGTTTATAGAGGAATGAAAACTAAACTGGTGGCATATTTATTTCCTATTCATACTCTGCACCCTGTTCCCACGGGCCAGTGATGGTGCTCGGGGTGATGCACAGAGCATCCACCCTGCACCATGGCCAGGGCATTGACCAGTGCTGACACCTTTAGGTAGCCTGGGGGCATCCTTCCCCCTGTCGCCTCGGGGAAGCTCTGCAGTGTGTAGTGGTGGTTGTGGCAGTGTTAGGTTGATGGTTGGACTTGATAATCTTAAAGGTCCCTGCCAACAACGTAGGCATGTATCAGGGGGCTCTGCGTGAGCTGCATGTTTCTCCACCCTGCCAGCTGCACCCAGGTATTCATGTCTTGCTTTGGGCTTGGGTTAAAGTGCTGGAAAGGCGCTCTGTCCTGAGATAGATGTGGTAAAGTTGGAGCTGAGCATTGCCCGAGCATTCACAGGGACTGCTCTTACAAGGGGCAACTGCCAGGGACTCAGCTTGGTCCTGGGGAGTGTCAAATGTTCAGCACGTGTTTAATGACATGGTGTAGAAAAGTGTTCCTGGGATTTTGTAACATTTGCACTCAAAGAAGAAACATAGAATACCTATGAGGAAGGATAAATATAGTATAAATTCAACTGATGAACAAAAGAAGGAAATGATTATGTGGTAATGAAAACCAGAAGACATACTTTGGTACAGAAAATTTATTTGGAATGAGACAGCTTTTCTACAATTCTGGAACATAATCATACAGACTATAAAGACCATCTTTCCAGGGGTTCAGTAAGGCTCTGGCTAATCACCAGGGTTAAAGTGTTACAGTCTATAAAAAAAAATGGTTTTTTTCTCCTTTGGCGCAGTTGCTGTGTGCAATTTCTAGCATCCTAAGTCACCTCTCTAAATTCAGTGCCAATAATATAACTGAAATAAGACAAAGCACAATGTAAGCAGATGACTAAACCAGAGAACTAGAGGATAACAGATCTAAAGGCAAAATGAGAAAATGCACACATGAGCCTGCCTTTCCCAGGTGCTGAGCATTTGCAGCTCTCATTCTTTTCAGCTGGAGCCAGGCAGCACTCAGCACTGGGGCTGGTGCCTGTGAGCTCCACCCCCAATTTACATCTCGAGTTTCCTTTGCTGCTTCTTTAAATTACTCTGTGCACACCATGCCCGAGCTTTAGTATGTCCACCGTTTTCCAGAGCGGTATGAATTGCATGGATGTGTCCATTGGGAAGAATAGGTGTAGGAGTATTTTGGGGTACACCGCGGCTCGGGTTGGGCAACGACCTTGGGGGCGAGTTTCTCCACTGCTGCCTCCAGCCTCCCAGTCACCTCCGCCGGCAGAGGTGCTGCGGTGGGGGGCTCTGCCAGGGCCACCTCGGAGGGCTCGGAGGCTCCCACGACGGTTTGCTGCGGGTAGGTGGTGAGGATGGGCCCTGGGAAGGTGACAACGACGGGTGGCGGGTAGATAATCACCCGGGAGTCACCGCAGGCCACCACACAGGGCTCGTTGCTGCTGGTGGCCAGGGGCTGGGGACACTTTGCCTCGCAGGGGTTGGTGCATGCCAGCTGGTTGGAAGCCATCGCCTGGCTGTGGTAGGGGAGCGCCTGCAATTTGTGTGCAGAATTAAGAAAAAAAAGAAAAAAGCCACCATGCACTTAGTTATTGCCACTTCTAAGCTTGGCTGTAAGAGATCTTTAGACAGAGATAATTTGGATAAAGACAGCAGTTGAGCTCCTCTCCTTGTATCTGCCCCTTTTTACTTAGCCAGCACATATTTGTCCATTTGAACTTGCTGCTTTAAGCTTGCTCTCTCTCCTTTTCTTCCTCTGGGAGCAAAAATCCTCCCTGTTGTGTGCTTGCTCTAAACCAGCCATCTGCCCCCAAACCTCCCGGTCCTGCGTAATATTCCTGGAGACAGGTCTGAGCCTGTTCCCCCAGCACCAACCTTCCTCCCACACGCAGCTTCTCAGAGCAGTGCCTGCGGTTTGCAGCTGGGGTGTAAGGCAGCGCGGGGGGCAAAAAGTAAAAATCTGTGTTTTGGAATAGCTTTAAGTGTTGAGTAATCTCTTTAGCAACCTGCTTAATTTCCTATATTATTTTGCTTGCGGATGCCTGTTGTTATCAGGCGCTAAAATGTTCCACTAAAATGCAGAAAAATGAATGGCTGCGAATAAATGGGGGGTTAAAAATACTGGTTTAATTAGCAAGACACATCATTTAAAATATTTATGTTGTGGTGATGTTATCAACCCAAATAAGAAAATTGTAGCTTCAGCTAGGGTATACACATTGAATAGTGTTTATTTCTGTCTTCAGATTAAATCTTCACAGAAAAGCTAGCTCTCCCTGGTATAGCATTGCGCTTTTTTTAAAAAAAAACACTTGTGAATCAAAGATAGCTTATAGTGATGAATAAAGCAAAAGTGTTATTTTATTCTCAATTAAGTCCTGTGTGCTGCAGTGTACTAGAACTGCAGCCCTTGAGAATATTTGGAGGACGAGGACTTAGGGGACGTGGCAGCTTTGCAGTATCCTTAAAACAAGTAAAGAGAAAACGCAGGATGTTTCTAAGGCAGATGGTGGGTGATTTGGAGCTAATCTCTGAAATCAGTAAGTCCTATCTATGGAGAAGCAGTATACAGGATGCTAAAATATGTAGCCAGCAACAGTTTCTGTATATAAACTATTATATTGCCAAGCAGAAAGTAAAAATATCCTGAAATCAACTTTTCTCCACTTTGGGAGCTCAGTGCTGTTTTGACCCAGGGCCAGCAGCATGTCGGCACAAGGGAATGGGCAGGGCAATGGCTTTTTGGGCTATTTACTTGTCTCAACTATATTCAGAGGAAATTACCATTCTGGGGGGGGGGAGGGGGGGTGTAAAAAAAAAAAAGAGAAGGCAAAAAAACCCCATGCATATCATTTCCCCCCAAATACCCTTAGGTTAGAATGCAGCTTTGACCTGAGAAAATGCTTCATTTAATTTCTGTAAAAACACATCGAAATACTAGCAAATTTTAAATAGAGAAAAATGAAAGCTTATTTCCAGTTACGTTAAGTAATAGTATCTAATAATCACTTGGTGTAGCTTGTTGCAACTCCAATTAAATTAGCTAAGGGTGGGTAAGTTACAAACAGCAGCAACGCTGCACGTCTATGGCTACACAGAACTACCTTCCAACAAGGATTTTACTTCAATAGTTATAGAATCACAGAACCATAGGATGATTATCTATGAAATCCCCCCACCTGACAACTGCTGGATCCCGTAATTATGCTATATATGCAAAAAAAAAAAAAACAAAAAACTGAAATCTATTCTCAGAGCTCTTCTGAAAGTTTTTCAGAACTAAGAGACTGAAATTCCTAATTCTCCCATAAAATTAACAGCCCAAAGCAGTCTTGAAAATCCCTTGCTTTTATGTTTACATTCTTTATCCAGCATAGAAAGCATCTGTAGAAAGATGCTTACTAATGTCTCTGAGAATCAGAATATTTATGCAGGATTTAGTCCTGATTTTAACAAAATTCATGCTAAAGCAAAATTAAACTCAAGGTTTTTATAGTGGTCAAATCGGACTTACTCAGCGTACCGGAGAGAACAAGTCAAGAGAAGTAGCTAGAAAAGCCTTGCGTGGAAAGAGTATTTATACCCTTTCTCAGATCGCCCAGAGGAGCTGAGACGCCCTTTGTGTAAAGGGCCTTAATTACTTATGAAGCAAACTTTGTTGCATGTATTACTCCTGTAGTTGCAGTAATTGTTTTGCTCACTGTTTATGATTATCTAAAGCTGAGTTAGGTAATAACGCAAAATGCAGATGGTAACTTGCAAGTCCTTTTCATCTTGAAATTTCCTGGTTTCACTCCGCTGATTTCATTAAGAATTTAAAACACACGAAGAATTAATAGACTTCTGGTGACTTATCTTCGCTAAAAGCATGACTGCACAGGGAGTCTCCAAGATGTCAGTGGCACAGTGTGTCAGCATGCACAAGATTTACTTTCCTTATTGGAAATGCCAGCTATTATCTAGCATTTATCTCCATGCCTAGATAAATTTCTAGAAACATAGGGCTTGTTTTTCATCTGATATGATGTTAATGAAGTTTACAGATGTCTTCTTGTCGAAGCCAGAGGAAGTATCTGGTGCAAAAACTTGAAAGAGCAAAACTGTCACAGAGTTATCTTTTAAATAAAAATGAAGCCATCTCCAATTATGAAGCTTAAAATGAGGAGCTGATTAAATAAATGTTTTACATATTTCGTTCCGCATGAGGTCAGAGCAGTCTCCAAATCCACGAGGATGTTATTACTGTTAACATAAAATAATTTCCGTGTATGACATACTAACTAACAGATGTTTGTGAACTTCTTTGAAATCTCATTTCTTGATGTCTCCGGAATATTCCTGATAAGCTCCACCGCCCAGGGAATCTTTAGGGGGTGCCTCATAAAATAAGAATAATGCCATCAGTGTATCGTGTCATAAACACATGCATTTAAATGTCCTTAGCCTTTTTCTGCATGAAGCTTCCCTCTGGAGGGAAGACTGAACTGATTTCTGGGAAAATGGGTGTACTACATGTGCACTTGGGCAAGGTCCACTTGGTGGCCTCTGCCACTGGAGGGAGCCTCTGTGTCCATGGAGCCTCCCATCGTGCACAGCGCCTCCCGGCGCACGGGGCTAGAATTGAATGCCTCAGTCCTGGCTGGGGCAGTGCTCAGTCTGTGGGCATGTGCCATGGCAGCGGTAGCCTCAGGTTTTCATGAGTTGGTCCTAAGAAGGTAGGATGAATGTCGTGTGTGTCAGAGGAGCTCACAATTCAGCTGAAAATACAGTCTGGATTATTGTTATTTTTTTTTTCCTTCTCCTCCCTAAATTTTCAATATCTCTTGGTTCTCTTTGGTAATTCCTTACTGGAAGACCACTCTCCTCCAAGGATACGCCCCAAGATTGCTGTTTCAAAACATGGATATTAAAGCACATACAGTAAGTATGAAATTCAGCCCTACAGAAGGATTCTAGTTCCGCGCACTAGATTCTCTTCCCAGTTGATCTCTGCGGCATTTGGAAGATCCCTGACAGAAATCGGAACTGAATGCCGCTGTCATATTAGGATGCAGTCCCTAAACTACAACATAATTAACTCTTCAAAATTCTCTTACAATATAGTAATACTATACAGAATTTTCTTTTTTCCCCCCCAGTTTTTGTGTTGCGCTCTGGAGTGACTAACAAAGGGCAAAGAGTAACGCAGACTGCATACGCCACAATATAGAATGTTAATATTGTCAGTGCCTATTAATTTTAAATTGTTTTAGAAAATTACATCCTTGGGTAAGGCAGGGATGGGATAATAATGACTCTTGCCTAGCTAAGATATGGTTTATGTGGCCAAACCTGTTCTGTTCAACTTCAGAGCACAGAAATTTTGTTTGTAAAGCTGAGTCAGGAACACTTGCTAATGAAGAAATAATCAAAGGAAAATGCTCGGGGATGGATTCTCTGCTGATGTTGGTCTGCAACATTCATTCTCTTCACTTCAAAGAGGCTCTACTTGCTTACACCATCTGGACACATATTCTATCAGCAAGAATTCTGCCCATTAGGCAAGTATGAACTGCAATATAGGTGCAAATCCGTAGTAAGAGTCAATTATGTATTAGTGTATAGATCCACTGTTTTTTACACTATCAGAAACCATGGCTTTCTGATTTTATACAAACTACAACTGAAAGTTGAATAATCCAAAATTTGAGGCAGTGAATCACAATATAATTAGGACAAGGCCAGAAATGACCTTGATATATCTCCTTTAAGGTGATGCTATTGCCCAACACTAGGCGTCACCTACAGCTATTATCATAATACAACTACTTGCATAGGCAACATATTAATAAGTGTTTGTGAAACACTTTCAGTCCTCAGAATATTCCCATGGTGTTTAATTATGCAGGGTGTTTCCAGAAACACCTCATAAATCCTGATTTATGGCAGAAGGAGCGTGATTTAACAAAACTCTATAGCTACTGGAAAAAAAAAATAATCCATGGACTGGGTATATGGCAGGGTGAAGGACGGTCTTCTCCAAGCATATTTGTCAGATCAAGAGAACAGACACTTTTCTGAAAGTCTTTTGATAACATTTGGCAGGTAAAAAGGGGAAATTTTCAGTTATGATGGCCTCATGATGTGTGCTGGCTGGCTTCTTGCTTTCCAGCCTTGTCAGGACTCCCACAGTTTTGGGGGGCTGGCGTTCACTGCCTTTTCTTTGTCTTTACCACCCCATTTCTAGGGCTTAGCAGAGCGGCGAAGAACCCCTAAATGCAGTAGGAGAACCCAGGACTTGTTCTCTATGTTCACTTCTAGCTGGGATTAAAATAGATTTTGAATACAGAAAAATAACAAAGAACTGCCCACAAAATACCAGTTGGCATGAGAAGCTTAGAGGAAATGAATGTTGAAGGAGCACAGAAGGAAAGGGAATGAAGGGAGTAGGGCAGAAGAAAGACATCTCCCTCACCACGTGCTGATCAGAACTGTACTGAAATGTATGGCAATACAATGAAATTGAAATGCTGGCTTGTTCAAAGCAGGAAAGCAAATTATTTAAATTATCTGCAATCTGTTTGGAGTAACCTACATTGCATGCTCTCCCTGATCCCAGCGAGTATTTTTTTTTCTTTTTGGTTAATCCTGTTTCTTGCTGTGTAGGTGGAAACCAGAGTCACGTGGACACAAGATGCTGACTTAACTCTGTAATATTTGGTCTCCACAGCTCCCTCTGGTTGCCCCACATGGCATTACATGACGTGCCTCATTTTCCCTCTAAGTCTTGAGTCTCTCGTTTCTCACCCAATTCCCAAGCACCCACCCGAGCTCTTCACCGTACAGCATTAGGCAACAGCGCGTAGGTTACAAACTGGTTTCCTTCTGTCATGTGTAAGGTGCTCAGTCCTTGTCTTAAGTGAACTGTTGTCTTTCTTCAATATGCATATAAATATTGATGCTGAAGATGCTGGTTGGTTTCCTGGAGTTAGATAAGACCAGACTGGGTTCTGTGTACATCAGCTTTATATTACCTGTAATGTCGTAATCAAAATGAAGGCTACATTGCGTTGGCTATGAAATAGCAACATAAGGGACAGTCCCTGAATGGGGTCACATCTAGGACCATCAGTCTGACCTGTTGAAAGGTGGGGAAGGAGCAATGGTCACCATTTATAGATGAGGAATGAATGCATGAAAGTAAAAGGCTGCACTGTCTTTCCAGGTGAGCACAAGTTAAGGAGAAGATGGAGCTGGGCCATTTGTGGAGGTGTGTGGCAGGGGAATGAAAGGTGGTGGGTAGAAATTTAAATGAGAGGTTCAGATTGACATGAGGAGGAGGAAAAAAAAATAAAGAAAGAACATGCCCATGAAGGGGATCCTCAGCATCGTAGTCTGAATTCAGTGTTGGTCCTGTTTTGAACAAAAAGGTGGATGAAAGACCAACGAAAATGTTAGAAATAAAGAATTAGACCCTCAGCTGGTGTAGGTTTGCTTTATCAAGCTTTAACATCTCTCTACCACTTTCAGTTATCTTATCTGAAATGTCATGCGCAGATCTGAAACATGGCTGTAACAAATAGTTGTTTCCTGATGAGTAGAGAACGTACAGCGTCAGCCTCGGCATATAAAAAGGAAGGACAGTTTTCAGTTGTGTGGCATCAGAGCTTGCTGAAACACTAATTTGTAATACTGTAGTGTGGTGTCTGCAGAAGATGATGTACAACCTTCCCAAAGTTCTTTGAAAGTATTTGTGCCCAGCCTTCAACAGGATGTATTTAACAAGTGAATTTTTCCCCCGGGGGAATCCCACACATTCATCTCAAATTTTAAAGACGATTTATGGCATGGAAACCTGAAGTTATTTAATCAGGAACAAACCACAGGAATGTAAACAAATTATGCAGGAGAATGAACGAAGTATTTTTAGCAATCTGTGGGTGTAGCAGCTAAATCTGATGTGAGTCATCCTGTGTCCTCCCTGGCAGACCTCAGACTTGGGATGGCTACAGGGTGAGAAATGCTGCCCAGTACCTGGACCTCTGCTCCCACGTACCTGCCCTGGGGGGGCGACGTTGAAGGACTCAAGGCTCAAGAGCTAGAACTAATGATATATTGACAAAGTATCATGAATGAAACTTTTATGCATCATTTAAAATGGTGTTATTACTTGATATTTGAATGTAAGGAGTCTGATAAGATATGGTTTGATTCATCCCATTTGTTTGTTCCAATGTTTTGTGCAGGAAAAGCAAAAACATGTTTGAGATGAGGATTTTCATCTTGTTTCTTCTCAATAACTGTAGGCAGGTGTTATTGCACAAAAGTTCCTTAAGAGGGCAGACCAAAAACTTGGTATGAACAATGTAAAAGAAGTTGCAAATTTAGGAAATAAGGGAAGAACAAGAATGTAAATAGTAACAGCGGTCTCTCCTGGTCCTGCACCTAGGAGAAGCTCTCTGAAACTGGAGAGGGAAAGAGAACAATGTTTGGGAGAAGCAGGAACGGAGAGTCTGTTGCATGGGAAAGTTTTGGAAGTGATGAACAATCCCTTTGCACATTCAAGGCTTATTATCAAATGCACCTGAGCTAGATGAATAGCTACTTGATAGTAAAGATCTGATTCCAGGACATGTAAATTGAGTCACATGATATTAACTTTATAATAGGCACTTTGCCTATGTAAATCAATACAAAACACTTAAGAAGTATTTCGAAACTCTTTCCTTGAGGACAGTTAGAGATTTCCCACTGAATGACTTTGCCCTGGCCGACCCTCAGAGCAGCACTTCCCATTGCTAGAGGCAGTTGGGAGTGTAAATCTGATTAAATCAAAACCCGGACAGTACGGAAACTGTGCAAAGCAATAAGAACAGACTTTTAGTAAACAATCTTGGCCTGAGTGATCCTTCCCCTTCCTGCAGACCATGGCCACGTGGAGCTTCCCAGCACTGACACCAGTGCTGCACGCCCCTGCCCTCTTTTAGAGCATGGCTATTGCCCAAAGGCCTGGGCCACACCGCAGCTGAGTGTGTTCACAGCAAAATTACCTGTGGCTCATATGTAATGTCACTTACGGTAACGTTGACCAACGTGGGTTTTGCACAGAACCTTGGGGAAGGAGAAAGAAAGGACAGACACCATCCCCTGGTTGCAGGCTTTGGTCCAAATGAGGAAGGATCTTCCAGCGCAGGCAATAGGACAAGTGTCGTGGCTAAATCTGTAGGGCAGAAGTGGTGGTGGTGAACGGCGGTGTGACCTTAGTGGTGGATGGCAGCTACGAACGATCCGTTTGCTGATCTGTTATTAAACAGACCTTTACTGGAGACATGTTGATGGGGCTAGAGTGTTACGGGGTACCTATACTCAAAATACATGAATATATTTGAGCAACCTGGTCTAGTGGGAGGTATCCCTGCCCGAGGCAGGGCCGTTGGAACTAAGTGGTCTTCAAGGTTCCTTCCAACCCAACCATTCTATGGTTCTATGATTATGTGTTCATGCACAAGGCAAACTGAGCATGATGCGTACCGGATTGCTGAAGGGAAGAGAGATATCTGGCTTCCACTGTTCTGGGATTTGTCCCACGCACTTTAAAAAGCATCGGGGTATGCCTGGGGCAATTTGTTTAAAATGAAAAAAAGCTTTTTATGGAAAAAATGCAAAATAATGATCTCACCTGAATAATGATGCTTGCAATCCTCATACAAGTATTTCTAAAGTGTAGGCATTGCTCAACATTTGGATGCCTAAATCTGAAGGCAGAGGCTTAGTTTTGCAATGCTCTGTGTGTGTACAAATATAATTAATGTTTGTGAAACATTCTAAAAACTGTATTTGTTATTACTGAAAGGATCATACAGGAGCCATGTGAAGGTGGGTTTAATTTATGGAAAATGAAGTTACAGATTTCATTTGCTGACTTCAGGAGCTTGAGTAGATTAGTATGGAGAAAATATCCCAGGGGATGGGGAAGGCTCTTCGAAACACAGTGCCCTGGAAATTACGGTGGGGAAAAGGTCTTTGTTTTAAAATCTTGTGAGGTAGCAGCTTCTGTCTCTGACTTAAGGCTGTGAACTTTGATGTAATTTTTTATGGATTTACTGCTACAGGCCCAGCCAAAAATTGTCCACTTATATTTGTCCTTTTTAAAAAAATAAATAAATTTGAAAGCACAGAATTATGGGGGAGGATTGATTGAGCCTTCTGAGCCACAGAACATAGATAATTAAAAGCAGAATCACTCTTCTGCTGGGCCCGTAGTGTCTGTTGGGGGAGAACGTGAGCACATTAATACTCAGCCTAATAACTCATTAGTCCTGGCTATTACCGTGTGTTGGCCAATATATATATATATATTCTCTTAGCACTATTAAGTTGCATGTATCCGCATTGCAGATTCTTCTTGCGCAAGTGGTCCCAACGATGTGACCCAGAAAGGGTTATAGTGCCCTGCTGCTGCCTCTACATGCTTGGTCAATGATTTTTGTCCTATTTTTGGGGTGTAGTCTTATGAGTAGGCTGTGAAATTCATTCTAGTACTTCAATTAATCAAAAAAATCTGCATCTGCTGAGCAGGCACCTGCCTGGGAAGGAGCGTGGAGGAGGTTTCATGGTGCTCCACGCAGCTTTCCGTGAACCTCTTTGGAGGTGGACTGGTGCTGCCCTGCACAGGGCACGACAGCGTCTTTCTTCCATGCAGAAATGCAGTTTGGATGAGTTCTTGAAAAACGCCAAAGCCATAAATACTGGGTGGTGCTGTAGTTAATGTTGGCATGGGTGTTGAGCCTCAGGAAGGGGACAATGCCACCTATGGTGGCACTCACAAGGGTTAAAAAATGAAGTGTAGAGAAAAAAGGAAACCCAAAAACCTCATGCTGCATGACAATATTTAATGGGAATGAGAAGCTGAATATACATGCGCAAAATTAGATGGATAGATTATAATCAGAAGAGTTCCAGGACTTCATGAGGGTCTACAATGAATCTCCAGTCTCATGATTTTGCATAGATTGTTTTTTGATCAGAAATATTTTACAGAGAAATCTGCGATTACAATTGCTCGAAGTTATTTTTTTGCCCTGGCTTGAATCAAACGAGATATAGGCAGAAAAATAAGCTGTGAAACCATTACATCATGGGTCTAAGCAGAAATAAAGCACAAGAAAGACTTACAAATGCTAATTTTAAGAAATGCCAAGTAGAGCTGATTTTTTTTTTTTTTTTTTTTAATGGTAAATGCTGGTTCAGCAAAATATACAAGTGAATATGAAATTTGATAAAATTTCATTTTGGAACCCAAGATTTTCAGTCATATAATTTTGAAATATTTTATGCTCTTTATTTTGAGAGAAATTGATAATAAAAAGTCAATGTTGGCATAAAAACTTGAATTTATTGAGACACACATTTTTATCAAACCAAAAATATATTTTTGAAAATCTTGTTTCTTGGAAAAATTGTATTTTTTTAAATTTCATCCTAATTTTGAATAAGATCAATAGTGGAATTTCAATTTCTTGCAGATTGGAAATTCTAGTCCTCATGCAGGTCTAGTGTCGGGAAGCCATGCTTTTATGGACTCCACTGGGAACTGTGGGAGCTCAGCACTTCTATAATCCATTATCCATAAACTTAGCCGTGATCTGTCTTACTGTTCAGTTCTGCTTTTCAGTTTATCCACAGATATCCGTGTTGGGTTTAGGTTGGCCTGCAAGTTCTATAACAAAATGGATTGGACAAGTGAGGAGAAAAAGGATTAAAGTTTCCTGTCTCATAAAATGATAATCCTGAGTTAAATGCTGTCCCAGAACCACACATACCCCTAAACCCGGGAGATCCCTTGAAACCGAGTAAGTTTCTGATATCGAACAATGCAGTAGATCCCACTATGGTTTGCTGGGGGAAAGTGGTGAGAGTTGGGCCGGGGTATATCACAGAATATGGTGGTGAGTCAGGTTCCACTATGTCCACTATTGTGTCGGGGTATTTAATGACACAGGTCTCATTGGAGGTGAGGGCAAACGGCTCAGGGCATATCACCCCCGGCGGCAGGCAGCACTCGTAGGGAGACATGTGGGAGATCCAGGCCTGAAACACAGGAGGAGGGGAGAAAAGGCAGTCGTTAGTACAGCAAGACACTTGCACATTAGATATCAAGATTTTGGGAAGAGAGGGTTGCGTGCTTGATATTGTGATTTCTGGCAAAAGGGGGAATTACAAGGTGCAAATAGCTCATGTGATAGATAAATATTTGTCCAGTTTCCTTTTCCCATCCAGTAACTCTTCTCCTTCCTAAGTAACCCTTTTGAACTTCATTGTTTCAATATCTGATGATATTTTCTATATCACCACTATTTTTATCCTAAAATGCTCTTGTGCTATTGCTTCTCTTCTTCAGGATTTTCAATGTGGTGCACTGCTCTGTCTCACTCCTATTGCCTAGTCAAACCCTGCTGAAAGCCATAACCCCAGCTCAACTCTATGTTTTAAACTTCAATTTTAATCCTCACAGCAGTGGCAAAACCAAAACATGGGGGTGAAGCTAGTTACCTCATCTCACCTGGTTAGAAGTGGAACAGTATGATCTGGGATGGAGACCCACCCATCTTTTATTAGTCTCATTAAATATCATCTGGATTACATTATCTTATATTTGAAATCACACAGCTCTTTAAAACTGTACTTGATATCAAAGCCAGATTTTTCTGGGCATTTTATAATTATAGATTACCAGGCCGTCCTTGCCCTGAATTGTGCCCACACTAATTAGGCAAGGCAAACAGAGTGAGGGAGAAGTGATAATTTTCTTCACTTTATCAGTGTGAAACTGATGTGGAAGAAATTAAGGGCTGGCATAAAGGATGGGCTTGAACTGATTTCCCAAATGAGCACCACTATTTACCCCGGGAGTCTGTTGGGGAGAGAAAATTCAGGGCAGATTTCTTGTGTTTCCATCTAAACACCTCATTTTAGCCGCACCCCATCGTTGCCTTCTCCAGTCCTCAGGCCTGCACCTTCGGCTTTTTCCAATTGACCCCATGCCCTTGACTTGAAGGTAAGAAAAAGGCAACAACAGCAACAGAATATTTTTACCAGCTAAAGAGCTGGGTTGGAAATGGCTCGTTTTGCCTGGGGAAAAGAATTGCTACCACAGATCAGTCTTAAGGGTGGGGACACTCAAGTGGTCCAATGCAGACGGACAATTTGTCAGAACTTATCCTAATACTCATGAAAAGAGGGGATGAAGGAGCATTCCTCTTGTACATTACTTCTAGATTTGGAATTCAGCACTATAAATAGTTTTTAAACAAATACAGTAGTATAGTGGCTTTTTAGTAAGAAAAAAATCTGAGTTCCAGTCTCTAGGATTTTGAAAATATTTAGGACAAGTTCTCCAACTGTTAAAAGACACCGTAGCTTCCTTGAAGACAGCTGAGGGTGAGAACATCATAAAAAATTATTTTTTAAAAAATTATAATTTCTTTATTGAAGCCTAGTCTTTATAATATGAAAAGAATGCTTGCCAGTATGAAATTATTGAGACTTTTTAGAGTTCTGAGGGCATTTTATATGCCATCCCTGGTGTAAATGAACTGCTGTCCTGAACACTAACGTAGTTTGCCAATGCCAGCTTTCACCTCTGAAGTGTAAAACTTAAATTGACTTAAACTAAAGGACAATAAAAAGTATATTTCTGGAAGAATACCCCCTTGCCATTTCCTAAGTTTAACCTATCATTTGATAATATTTAGATAGCAATAAGTAATTGATTCAAAATTGACTTACCCGGATCACCAAGGAGAAGAGTTTAAGAAAAGTGATTAGAAGAGTTCTACGTAGCAAATGCTTTTATACACTTAGTCAAATTGCCTGGAGGATGTGACACCCTTTTTGCATGGAGTCCTAATTAGTTGCAAAACAAACTTTGCTGCATGCATAACTTCTGCAAGTAATGAAACTGTTTTGCTCGCTGTTTGTGTTTGTTAGCTATTGGATCTTCACATAGCGTGCTAAATACATACTACAGCCTGCAGGCAGGATTCACTTTAACATTTCATGGGTCAAAAAGAACTTGATATACTTCATTAGCCACATTTCAGTTATATCATGAGTTGATCAAGCTTTCTTTTGTTGTTCCCCCACCCCCCCCTCAAATTCGGCCTGTGAAAGGGATTCAAGGGAGCACCAGTAGCACTATTTGCTGTCAGGGAACAGGGTTTTATTTTCATTTCCCAAATCTGGCGTGTTGTCCAGTGTGGAAGAGAAGAGAGTTTTCCTTACAGGGCATTACACTTAACCGTATTCATCTGTTATCCCTCTCAGTGAATATTCACGGATGAGGAGAACAACTCAATAGATTTGTAGCCATTTTCCCAATGCGACCGATCGTCGCTCATAGGATGGATTCCTCTGGAGAGAGCTCGGCGTTATCTAACATCCACTCCAGGCTTTACAAATAGCGCTTGCACAGGGTTTAAGTGGAGCATGCGGATTTGTTTCAGGTGTCTTTGCAGGGTTTGACCGTGTTGCAATTAAAGGCAGGTAGATGCCACCCGTGTTTCTCTGCCACTGACTCAAAGTGAAGTCACAGAGAATCACACAGCTGGGTTGATGGTTGGATTTTTTTTTCTTTTTTTCTTCCAGCTTTTTGACTGGGTTGAAAAGGACAATCTCATAGGAAAGCGAAGGTTGCGATGGACTGTGCTCTGAAACTGGTGTTTCCGTCCAGTTTCTGTGTTTTTCTGTGACAATATTAAGGTGAAGACTGAGGGAGGGGGGAAGTAAGCAAGAAATAGCTCTATCCTGATGAGAATTTAATTTAACACAAACAAGAGACATAAGTTTAATGCAAGACTACCAAAAAATTGGAGAAAATGGGGGCTGTCAGTTTGTCAAGATTTTTATGAATGAGCCAGACATGTAGATTTAAAAATGTTTTTATAAACACTTTAAAGAGGAAATCAATATCACAGAAATATTATGTTAAAGACAGAGAGGGAAATCGGGGTTCATGTGGAAACAGCTTTCTGAAAAAGCCACTACTTAGTGCAGTTAGGAGATTTTTGGCTGACGTGCCAGCTCATAAAGCAGAAACAGGTTTTTTTAATACATAAAAGATATTCTTAATTAAAATCTTATTGTAATACCAGGGATAAGGATCACTTAAATATTTGGGGACACACTTAACATGTACAATGCATCTCGCTGTGCTGCATTAGCGTACCTGACACGCAATCCTTTATCTGCGTAAATGACTGGGAATCAGTCTGAAAGCTTTTGTTCTGTTCACAAGTTCCCATAAATGCTTTTGCCTTAGGACCCCTACTAACATCCTCCCGAGCTACAGATAGTTTATGATATGAAGGAAAAATTTAAGTAAATAATAATTATGAACAACGGAGTCCTTCCTCCCAGTGTGCAAGGCAAGGAAGGGACGATGTCGTCTTTCTAGCACCACACAACCGCTGACCTTTGCTTTGAATATGAAAAAGAAATGACAGTTTTGATAGTCTTTGCCATGAGGTTCCAGGCCCTGATGGTTGCTTGAAGACAGTGTGTAATTAAAAAGCTTTCTGGGACTGGAGTAACTGAGAAAAGTGACCCAAGGTGAGAGGAGTCCAGCAGGGACTGTCCTGTTCAGAGGTGCACCAGCTGCTCTGGAGAAGGTAAATAAGGCTGAAAGGCTGAAATCCAGAATTTCATTAGAACTTTACAGCCCTGCAGAATGACCGGAGCCAAGGCTGGTGCAAGTTTGCATAATTTATTTGTAGCTGATTTTTCCTGTGTTTTGGTCCCTTTTCCACCTCTCTTTGCTCCGTCCTGGTTAGGAACCTTCGCGCTCAGACTCCCTGCTAGATAAATCGTGCTCCTGCCCACACATCCGCGTGCCTTCAGCCCTTGGGGTGGTTACCAGGGCATTTACACTGATTTGTCTAAAATATTTCAAAATCAAATCTGGCTGCTTGGAGCTATGGGTGGGGGGGGAAAAATTGCCTATTCCTCCTGCATAACATACAGCAGATAAAGCCTTTCCTATTTGTTAAGGCAGCTGTTCTCCAGGAAGGCAAAATATTTTATTTTATTTATTTTTCACAAATTAAGAGCTCTGTCTCTTGTCTTTCACATTGATTTTGAGTGTGTGAATCTATGGGGGAACACCAATGGGTGAAGCAGGTGCTTCACTTCTTGCTGGAAGGTGGCCAGAAAAACCCCAACTCTGGAGTAAAAAGGTGTGTCTGTGTTTCACACTTACCAATGTTTGGACTTTTCTTTTTTGAGTGAAACGTTATTACATATTAACCAGGTTGCTTTTTAGGGCCGTATTAAGAAATGGGGAAAAAATGAGTACAGTTTTCTGATTAAAGTAGACTTTTTGAGGGCCCCAGACGAAAGGGGAGCAAAGGCAGGTGGGAATGTCCTAAGATTTACCTCTAATTAATCTGCCTAAGCACTGCTCTGCCACTGAGGAGCTATGGAACATTAAAGCTGCGCTGCAGGATTCATTTGGCTGAAGAGTCTCATATATATATATATAGAGAGAGATTCATATATGTTTATTTTCATTCAGAAATCATATAGTAAGATTCTGGTTCTTGCAATTTAACCACGGAGAGAGAAGACGACTGGTTTTATCAATATAAAACCCACACAACTTGCTGCTCGCAAGCCAAGTGAAGATAAACCTGAAAAACTTGTAGATAAAAAGTAGTATCAATTTTTTAATTGACTGTAAACCACCACGGGCACTGTTCTTGGAGAGGAGAGCTGTCAGTGCAGTAGATCCCTTAATTACTGGGATTGTGCCAGTAGCTGAGCTTTATAGACAAAGCAGCGAGACACCTGGTGATGGTCCAGGCGTGGAGCCCCACGGCAGGAAGGTTGCTGCCACGGAGCCCAGGAGCGGTGGTGGCTTTGGGGTGGCAGCTCCTTCCCTGTGCCCAGGCGAGCCAAGAGGCCCTGGACATCACCTGAACCAGGGCAATGCCCCATGGAGGCTTTTCCGCAACTGCAAATTCGATATGATCTCTAACAAACATCACAGGAAGGTAGCTGGAAATGCCTGGCAAGAAAAACCTTAGCTGCCAACTGCGCTCGTCTGCTGTAGTTGAAACCTTTTGTGTCATTAATCCAGGCTTAGCGTAACCCGTGCTCCTTCTCTTTTCTAAATACTGTCCCAGAGACAGTGCTTCGTGTTCATTCCATCCTCTTTTCACAGCCCCTTGTGCCATCCTACGTTGTGAGACTCCTTGAGACTTTTACTGTCTTTGGAGTTTTGGGGCACTATGTAAAATGGTACCTCGCACTTCCCTCGCAGCTGAATTTTTCATTGCCTTTGGCAGATTTTAATTCTAGTTATTATCTAGGTTTAATAGTGAAGCACAATAGCTAAATGAATTGTCAGAGGTCACTTGGTGAGCAAATGGAACAGCCTGGAGTAAAACAGGCTTTCCTCATTGGCGTTTATCATATTATTTATAATTTGAATTCCAGCAGCTCTTTGAAGTCTTAACTGAGATTGCGTTGCATTGGGCAAACAAAGGGCAAGTCCCCGCACCGAACAACAGGTGTTTGGACTGATTAGACCTGAGAAACAAAAGCGAAGGGATTGCTATCTCTTTTACAAATGCGATATTAATGCACGGGGATTAAGGGAGGGGCTGTCAGCACGGAAAAGCACAATGAGCAATTTTTGATATGTCCTGAAATGACTTTTCCACTTTTGCGTAGGAAATCTGTGGCAGTCAGGAAGTAAACACAGCCCTGAGTTTTAATAAATTATTTAATATTAAGAGTACCCATTATATTCACAGTCTCCCAGTGCTGTTTTCACAATAAATGCAGGGTTTTGGTGTCGCAGCTCAGTCTCTAGGATGGCTGAAGTGTGCACAACCGCGACTGAGCCAGTGGTTTGGACCCCGGGACATCCTTCTCCCTGTGACAGCCGTGTTTACAGGAAAGATAAGAGACCTGCAATGGAATCTGAAGAGATAAGTATCCAAAGAGATTAGAAATCCTAGCGTAGTGGAGATCCACTTGGTCTGAACAAAACGTAGCAATTCAACATGGCTGGAAATTCTCAAACTGTGGTTTGTTTGGTTTTTTTTTTTTTTTTTCGCCCTACTTAGAATGAATAGTAAAAATCGACTTTTTTTTTTTTTTTTTTTTTAATTTTCTTTTTCTCTCTCCACAAACCAGAGGAAAAAAGTACCAAGTTTTTCAAAGCTGCTTAGGTTAAGACATCATCCCTGTTAAAATCCATGGCTTCATTTATGTATTATGAAACCTAAGATGTCCCTTAAGAAATTTGCAATTACCAACGCCTGCAAATTACTAACCATGGAGTAATGATCTTTGTTAAAAAAAATATATCTTTTAAATTAAAATTCTACATCAAAAATCATCCCTCAGGTAATGGTTGGTTACCAAGGAACAATGGTCTCAACTTGGACTTTTCTGCTTTTCTGAAGAGAACAGTCAAAGAAGGAAAAATAAAGCAAATAAAGGAAAGAATAAGAAGAGAAATAGGAGGCCTATGTTTTATGAACTTTCTTAAACTGATTGAAAACTTAAAGAAGCCTTTTGTGTGTGAGAACCTGATTAGCCAGACAGTTTGGGGTTTTTTCTAAGATTAGGTTCTGCCTACTGCCTGCGTGTGTCACACCAGCCTGATTTGCACGTTTTCTGAGCTTCACGTTCTGCTCACGTTCTTTCACTAGAGATGGAGAAGAGCCTAATCCTTTGCTCAAATTGTTCTCCAGACTCCTCTGAAAAGACCTCTGAGTCTTGAAAGGTCTTAATAAAGGGTCTTTATTTTGTTATTCCCTTAGTAATGTGAGTAGTTCAGCTCTTTCTGAGACCCACTCCCCTAAATGCAAACAAAACTAAGCCCGATGTGGAGGTCACACGTGCTTATAGAATTATTCTCTGTCTTCTCACACAGCTAGCGAGCAAGTGCGTGTTTGGGTAATTTCTGAGAAATCAGTATTGTCTTATAAGGTTCATGTTTTGTCTGCAAAAAATTTCATCTGTTGCCAGTTCTGAGAAATCTGGTAGCAGTGCAAAGCCAGTTTTCAAATAAAAATCAAACAAAAATGTAGTATGATGCAAGCACCTTAATACGTAACTAGAGAATGTACATTAATAACCTTGACAAGTATTTCAGGGTGACTTTGTAACTCTGTTTTAAAACACTGCAATCATGCTGGATCCTTAAAATATGATAATAAGTGTTTTGCATGGATAAATCATTAATGAGAGTTTGCAAAGTGCTTTGAAATCCTTTAATCTGAAACTTCCGCAGGCTGTTCCCAATGACTGTCATTGCTTTGGGATCTTTACAGAGACATCTACTTTACAGGAATTATTTAGAAGATGAGGACCAAAAATTGAATGGATTTTTTAAAAAAGGAAAACGCGAGCAACTAAGAAAATTAAATGCTTTTCAGAGAAAGGTGGTGGAGCATGAATGCTTTTTTATACTGGAATCTCCCAATCTTCCACAAGAGAAGGTGGTATCCAGCAGTGGCAGCATCTTGCCCAAAGAGATTTCTTTGCAGAGTTACAGCAGATTGTACATTTAACCTGCAAAGGGAAGTTTTTTTACACTTGGCAACAAATGTAATCCCAGAATTAGGGGACAGAGTGAGTCCCCTTTGCTGCTTATCACCCTTGACCAAAGAGCTGACTGCTAAGACTGTCTGCTGCAAAACCACGCCACCTCTCTCGGGGTAGGATCCAGTGCTTCGGAGTACAGGAGTGCTAAAATTAAGGAGCAAAGAGGAACAATTCCTTCCCTGTAATCCCTCGTCTGAGACTCCCACGAGTCTGGCTTCGGAGCTGGCTGAGCTGTGAGGGACATCCAGTGAGACAGAATTAAAAAGAAGTCGCCCAAACCACTCCTGCTTTACAGCGAAAGCCAAGGTTCGCTCCGGTGGAAAAATGGTGAGATTTTGGTTGCCAAAGGAAGAATACAGATTTTTAGAAATCATTTGCCTTGAAAGCACGGCATCTCAGAGTTTTTCCAAATTTTAAGCCAGAAGTAACTAGTAGTTTTGAAAATCCGTTTATGCTCCCAGTCCGTCTGTCTTCTGTCTACAAGTATCACAGCTAAATACAATTTGAGGGGAAAGATGACTGGGGAGCAAGAGCATCAGACCACTGATGGGCAGCCGACTAAAAACCCTAGCAGTTGTGCCATTGAAGAGGAGCCGGTTCTTGAAATGAACTCACAGAAAGAGAAAATAATCTGTCACTGAGGATCCTGAGGAAAAAATTGATTAAAATTATAAGGCTTTACCCTTCATGGTAGAAACCATTGCAATGACATGCACATCCATAGAATGGAGTTTATCTGCATCGACTGGGGTCCGGGGTCACCTGAGTAAGGGGTGAGAGGGATTTAATATGAATGCAGCATAGGAAAAAAAATAAAAAAAGCAAGAAATCATGACCTGATTAGGAGCAGATTAGTGGAATGACATTCATGACTTTGATCTGTTTATCTTAAAAGGCTATTATTACTCAATTCGTGGGTGTCTGAAGCCAATACCACACTTCAAGTATAATAACACATCACGGCATGTATAAATCATTCATGAATACTTGTGATATGACATTTGATCCAAGGAGGACGCAGAGCTTCCTGATAAGAGTTATTGCCCTAGGGATGCCTCCAACACACCTCATAGTTTAGGGAGGGATTTAGAGAGAAAAATTGTTACTGCTCTATTAGAGAAGCAAACAAGTAGCAGGTAAACAACTCCAGACAGGAAATCTGGCTGTAGGGAAGGGCAGATCTCAGGGTACCAGAGACACTTTCCCTGACTCGCTTGTCCTGTGGGCTTACGGCTTTTGGCACGACAGCCCAAAGACAAGCTACAGGGGGACAAAAATGCCTTTGTCATCTTTGGTGGCTGCAACTTTTCACCCTGATTCTTGCTGGCAGACCTTTTAATCAAGGTTGATGCCCAAATATGCATCCCAGGGATCAACCAACGCTTGAGTGCAGAACACCACTTTATCTACCAGAAAGGATTAGAATGGCCAGAAATGTTATTTTCTAAAGAACAGGAAACAAAATGCCGATTTCTGCCCAAACAGCATGTTGAAATAGAAGTGATTGTGCTGTACTAGTCTTTTTGGTGCAATAAAGTGTCATGGCAAGACACAGAACCTTCCTGGTCCGGCCCGAAGGAGCCCAGTTACAGTGGGGTCACTGGATGTGGATTTTCACTGTGAATGTGGAGCGGACACAGCTCTAGCTCTGCAGGGAGGCAACTTAGTCTTCTCCTAGCAGAGCTGAGGATTTTATTTTTCACTGAGAAGGACGTGCTGTGAAAGATAAAGGGAGAGAAGCAATAATTTAGGATTTATATAAAATACGTTTCTGTGGTAACAGCAGGGACAGGCACGAGATTTGTGGCAGCAGGCTAATGCCTGAGAAAGTGGGTGGCTTGTGTTGGTGATTTCCAAAAAGCCCATATTCCAGCCTTATTTTGTTGCCTAGAGCTGCTGCATTATATAGTCATAAGAATTTAGAGTGGCTGTGGATCTGCTCCAGAAGTTTTATGAAAGGTTATTATTATGACACACACAAAACTACTTTTTAATGAAAAAATTAATAAACCTGGTTGCTGAAGCTATTAAATATTGCCTACTTGGGGAGTAACCATGACTCAGATTTAAAGTGATGTTATTATACAAGTGACATAACTATTTAAATTTTGTCATATACTTGCAATATTTACATAGTATAGATACTTTGTATGTCTCAACCATTAATGAATATTTGGGACTAACTTTGAAGTTCTTTCCTTTAAAGAAGCCAAAGGAGAAACTTCAATATTGTTGTACAGCCCAAGGGATGTGCAGACAGACACACCTCAGCGGCTTCTAAATATGTAATACAGGCAAATGAAAGATCAAGATTCTGGTATTGCTAGGTAGAAAACTTTAAGTGAAATATGCTTTTTTGAATGAGAGAATATTTTATAAAAACATTTCCATTAATCCTGGAATGGATCACTTATTCCACCTCAATGATTATGACAGGATGCATTCCCAATGAATTCGTTTTTTCTCTGTACTGGGTGTGATGTTTTGTAGGAACTCTGCTGTGTAGATAATTTTGTCCCATTACAGTCAGTTTAATTCTTGTGTTACTGTAGTTGTAGTGTTTTAATGAATGAAACTAAACATTTCTCTCTTCAGAAATGTTTCATGAAATGGTGTAAAAATTTAAGCTTCAGTCTTTCTTAATTTTTCTTCACTTGGTTAGCCAAAATTACCAACTCAAATTATTTGAATGTAATAGAAATGATTGTTTGCTACACCACCTGAGTGAAGCATTTGGTTTTCTGTGTCTGGGTATGGTAATAAATTGACTGAAAGTATGTGTCCAAGCAATTGCACTGATGCCATCTTCTCGTGTGTTCTCAATTGCTTTAATTTCTTTCCTATAGGAGAGTTGTCTGAATACTATAAGTGGACGTTCTGGTTACTAAATTGTTATGCCAGTACGTAAGGTCTTAGCATATTACACCCCTAATTAGACCAGGGAAGCAACTTGTCCAACAACCCATATCCAACACCAGATGCTGAACAGTATGTTTCCACTGAGAAAAGCTTTGTAGAACAATTCTGGTTTGCTTTAAAAAACCACCGATTTTCTGTGCTGAATTCTGAAGTCAGCGTCTCGCAACGCCTGCAGCATTTTTTCCATTGAGTTTCATCTCAAACATTTAATGGAATGTTTCTGTATCTTGTAATATCACAATCTTCACTGCTGTCAGTACATGGATGATTCAAATTCCTGTTGTGAGATGAGTTTTCTCTGTACTTTGTAGGTGTCTGGACCGTCCAATGTTGCACAATGGATTTTAATTGATACCTTGAATGTGCAATTCAGTATCTGGCCAGGTAGAAGCCAAACATCAGTCGAACTGATGTCAGGAGAGGATTCTCCCTACAAGTAGTTGCTCCATTTTCTGACTCCATGTGAAAACATATGATATCCTCCAGCCAGACCTCAGCTTACTATTGGAAGAAGGGAAGGAAAAAACCACTCTTCAAGTCTTTACAGAAATTGCTTTGCCATTCAAGGGGCAAATTATTTTTAAGTATGGCTTGAAGTGTTAAGATGGCTTGGAAGAACACACTTTTTTAAACATTCTGATGTTTTGTTCTGATTATTTTTTTAAAATTCTGATGTTTTTGAAACATTCTCATGTTTTGTGATGGGAATTAAAAGTAGTTGGAGATTCCACAAAATTAGAAGGTAGTGACACAATAAGCTATAAACCGTGATGTGGTTTCTGAAATGAAATGGTTAATGATTGACAAACTAAAAATTTGCTACAATTCAGGGTATGTGACCTACTTAGGCTTTTATCTAAAAAAATGTTTCACTCTTAATGAGAGATTCAAGATAGATATGTGGCGCAATTCTAAGAAACAGAGAAAAATACCGTGAAGAATATTAGCGCGGCACATGCAAATTTTCCAATTATGGAACTATCTAAGATGAGTCTCGCATCATTCTAATTTGTAAATAACACTGTGAAAGACATTACAGTGACAGAAATGACAAACAGAGGAGGAAAAAAGCATTGCTTTCCAAGCAGAACACCGTAAATGTCTAAATTACGTAAAACAAGAGTACTATGCATGGCATTCATTTGATCTCTGATTATGTCACATAAAACAAGGCTCGAGGGTGGAATGGGCATGCCATAATGGGGAGACAGCATTGCAAGTACCAAATCAAAGCCTGCTTTGCTAGCAGGGAGTGCTTTCCATACAAGATGAGTTTGTTCATAACACATTACATGCGCAAAGGGTGTCTCTGGGCCCAGGGCGGTCTGGACCAGTATAAAAGCCAGTGCAACTGCAGGCTCCCTCATCCACTTCTCTTGCCTTCTCCTCCTTGGTGAACAAGGTGAGCTGCAACTGCCTTCGTCTGTCTCTCTTTGGCATTTTTCTCTTTGTCTTCTGCCCTCAGTGTAGTTTTTGCTGAAATGCTTGCTCCCTTGTTGTGTTCCACACTCTCAGCTCCTTGCCACCACCATGGGAGGTAGGAGAAGGTATTGGGCTCCCTTTGCAGGGAAACCGTGGGGATCAGGGATCTTTCATGTCTCTTCCTCCCTATGCAGCCTGTCCCCACTCCCCAGCCTGTGCCTTTGCTCTTGCTGAACGGGCTGTCAGACTGTCCTGCACATAATGCCTTTTCTTTCCCCACCCTCTCTCCCAGGTGCACGTCCGTCCCACAGCCATGTCCTGCTACGATCTGTGCCGTCCCTGTGGCCCAACCCCGCTTGCCAACAGCTGCAACGAGCCCTGTGTCAGGCAGTGCCAGGACTCCCGGGTGATTATTGAACCATCTCCCGTGGTGGTGACCCTGCCTGGACCCATCCTCAGCTCCTTCCCCCAGAACACCGCCGTGGGATCCACCACCTCCGCTGCTGTTGGCAGCATCCTGAGTGCTGAGGGCGTCCCCATCAACTCCGGAGGCTTCAACCTCTCTGGCCTTGGTGGCCGCTACTACGGCAGAAGGTGCCTGCCCTGCTAAAGCCGGGCTGGACGTCCAGTGAGTGCATCGACCAGGAAGCCCAAAGCCAGGTGCCCGATTGAGGACGCAGCTGGTGGCCAGGGTTTCCAGAGGGGTTGAGCACCCTCGTGTCCTCCCGCAAAGGAGGGAGGGAAGCAAGGTGCCAGCCTGTGCTGTCTGGAAACATGGCCAGCTGATGTCTTCTCCTCCTGCTTTCTTCTCCGCATCATGAGTCCCTGATGTCTCCTGCTGTCCTGTGCCATGGGTTCATCCTGAAGCAAGTTGAGAGGGGCCCTGCTCATCAGCGTCTCTCTGTGTGGATGGGAGGAAGACGTGTGTCCCGTTGCTGTGAAGGGGTGCCTGACTACCAGCTGCCCTTGTAGCAGCCTGGACCGGCTCCCTTCCACCATGCGCTGCTTTCTTTCACTCTTTCCACTCATTAAAGTTTATGCTGCATTGTAGCTTGATGTCTCCTCGTGTTCCTTCCCTTCTGGGATGGCCAGCCAAGCTGTCCAGGGGGAAATGTGATGCAGTGGGGGGGAAACGGCTGGGTGGGTAATGACCAATGTTGCACCTCCATTGTGCCCAGAGGGGCTGACAACCCTCAAAGCCATGGTCATGGAAGAGACATGGGACTGTGGGGGCTATGTGGTATTGTCTGAGCGTGCAAAGAGTGGCCCGGAGCTCCCACATGGGATATGTGAGTAACAACTGAGGTTGGATACTGGCTTGCAGTTGCTGAGGCAAGCCTTTGACCTGACGCAAGACATTTCTCTGCAGGCTGTCGCCAACTGGCCAAGGCTCTGATCGCTTGTTACCACCCGCAATGTATCCCTGCACTTCCCTCCCCCAAGCACTTCTTCTAAACCCTGGAAGCGGAAGGTGTCCCAGAGGAACTGAAGGGCCCTGTGGCAGCCAGGGCAACTGTGTAAAGGGAAATATGAATTTTGATTTTCAGTTTTCTTCTCTTTCCCGCCCTTCTGTAGTCTTCATCTTTCTCCAAGGGGAATGCTCTGCACCTGGTCCTACAGTCCTGCTGCTGACAGTGTCAAAGACTACTCTTGAACACTCTCCTGGGGTAAAAAGTGCATGTTGCCACCAGATGTGGTAGCCAGGGCAACTGTGTAAAGAGAGATGTGAGCCCCCTGATAGATTTTGGCACAATGGGGATGGGTTGAGCATAGGTGCGTAAAATGGGTAAGGGAGGGGGATGGACGCACAGGGATTGTCCTCCCTCACCTGGAAGTGATGGGTAGCGTCAGTGACATGTCCCGGAAACTCTGCAGAGAGCTACAAGGGAGCAGGAAAAGCATCTTTGTCCCCACTGGAGCAGTCTTGTGGTCAAAAGCATTAAGTGTTGCGGAGTCCTGTGTGTGTCACTGTGTCCTGAAGGGACGTGGCTCTGGAGCAGGCATGCGGCAAATACTGCAGAAAGCCCATTCAGGTGCGGTGGAGGCTGTGGCTGGAGAGGTCCCAAGTGGTGATCCTTTTGTTCCTCTCCCCAAGACTCAAGCTGGGGAGTGGCACCCTGCCAGTTCTGTTCTCAGTGTCTCCTTCCCACGCCCTTATCCTCCACAGGAAATACTTTGGTCCTCCTGCTCTCCTTGTGTTTCAGGCAGAGGAGGAGGCAGCTCTTGTGCCGTGCTCCTCCAACTGTCGTTGCAAGGACTCATGGACCCCGCTTGCTGCTGAGCAGGGTTGGGTGTCCTGTGGAAATCCTGCCAAGTATATGGTGGTGCCTGGCGTGCCAGCAGTCTGGATGGCCAAAGCAGCGAAGGCAAGGGCAGGAAGAAAGACGAATATTGATTGGCCAGCACATGCCTTGGTCACTGGGGTGCCTCCACTTTTGCCAGAGGTGTCCAGCAGAGAGTGTTGGGAGGTGAATAGGCTTCATTCTTACCCACTGGTATTCTGCTGCTTAAGGCAAGTAGGGATGAAGGAGAGAAGGAAGATGGCAAAAGAGCCAGACAAGCTTCTGCCAAGAGCAAAGCTCAACCGCTGAGAGGGTGTAAAAGCCAAGGGCAGAGGTGCCCTGCCTAGAAAGGCGATGCCTAGTACAGTGTGAGTGGGCAGAGCATGAGAGAGAGCAAATGGTGGTACGGAGCCTCGCATGCGGATGTCCAGGCTGAAGCCTCAGGGTTGTGAGGAGACCTGCCCCGTTTGTCAGGAAACACTTTAAAGTGAGGGCCTGGAGGGCAAGGGGGTGGCATCACCTGGCGAGGTGGGACGTTCTTCATCACTGGCTGCATCATCTGCCTGTGCTGACGTGTCATTTCTCCTGGAAACGTTTTGGCCTCTAATACAGTGACTTGAAAGGAGCCTGCGTGGCTGAACACGCATCTCATGAACAGGGAAATGAAAAGGCAGCGTTGCAGGGCACAGTTAAAAGCTCCAATTTCTTTAATTGTGATGCTTTGCATGCAAGATGAGCTTGTTGGTAAACACATTACATGCGCAAAGGGAGCCTCTAGGCCTGGGGTGGTCTGGACCAGTATAAAAGCCAGTGCAACTGCAGGCTCCCTCATCCACTTCTCTTGCCTTCTCCTCCTTGGTGAACAAGGTGAGCTGCAACTGCCTTCGCCTCTTTCTTGTCTTTGTTGTTTTTCTGCTCTTTCTCTTCTGGCCTCAACTGTGTCTTTGTCTCAGTCACACTTTGCTGTGACCATTGCCTCCTGTCTCTCCTCTCTTTGCCACACTGAGGGGAGATGTGAGGAGGTCTTATCTGTGTTTTCACAGCCCCTTTGGTAACTGCAGCTCCCCAGGCTCTCTCCCTCTCTATGCAGCCTGTCCCTGCTGCCCAGGCTGTGCCTTTGCTCTTGCCGAGCAGGCTGTCAGGCTGCACCTCACGTGATGCCTTTTCTTTCCCTGCCCTCTCTCCCAGGTGCACGTCCATCCCACAGCCATGTCCTGCTATGATCTGTGCCGTCCCTGTGGCCCAACCCCGCTTGCCAACAGCTGCAACGAGCCCTGTGTCAGGCAGTGCCAGGACTCCCGGGTGGTGATCCAGCCCTCTCCCGTGGTGGTGACCCTGCCTGGACCCATCCTCAGCTCCTTCCCCCAGAACACCGCCGTGGGATCCACCACCTCCGCTGCTGTTGGCAGCATCCTGAGTGCTGAGGGCGTCCCCATCAGCTCTGGGGGCTTTAACCTCTCTGGCCTTGGTGGCCGCTACTACGGCAGAAGGTGCCTGCCCTGCTAAAGCCGGGCTGGACGTCCAGTGAGTGCATCGACCAGGAAGCCCAAAGCCAGGTGCCCGATTGAGGACGCAGCTGGTGGCCAGGGTTTCCAGAGGGGCTGAGCACCCTCGTGTCCTCCCGCAAAGGAGGGAGGGAAGCAAGGTGCCAGCCTGTGCTGTCTGGAAACATGGCCAGCTGATGTCTTCTCCTCCTGCTTTCTTCTCCGCATCATGAGTCCCTGATGTCTCCTGCTGTCCTGTGCCATGGGTTCATCCTGAAGCAAGTTGAGAGGGGCCCTGCTCATCAGCGTCTCTCTGTGTGGATGGGAGGAAGACGTGTGTCCCGTTGCTGTGAAGGGGTGCCTGACTACCAGCTGCCCTTGTAGCAGCCTGGACCGACTCCCTTCCACCATGCGCTGCTTTCTTTCACTCTTTCCACTCATTAAAGTTTATGCTGCATTGTAGCTTGATGTCTCCTCGTGTTCCTTCCTTTTCGGGATGCGCAGACATGATGCTGAATGGTAAATCACAGAATCACAGCATGATTGAGGTTGGAAAAGACTTCTGGAGCTCATCTGGTCCAACCCCCTGCTCATGGAGGTCAACCTAGAGCCAGTTGCTCTAAGTCCAGATGGTTTTTAAATAGTTCCTAGCGTGGAGACTTAATCTCCCTGGCAACGTGTTTCAGTGCTTGGTGACTCTCACAGTAAAAAAGGATTTCCTGACATTCAGATGGAGCTTTCTGTGTTTCCTTCTGTGCCCATTGCTTCTGGTCCTTTCAATGGGCAGCACTCAAAAGAACCTAATTCCTTCCTCATTGCAAATTCTTTTCAGGGATTTGCATACATTAAATACACCGTCCCCCACAGCATTCTCCTGGAGATGCTGGCCAATCATGGCATAGACAAGCGTACTCTTCACTGGGTTAAAAACTGGCTGGATGGCTGTGTCCAGAGAGTTGTGATTAATGGGGTGAAATCCCCTTGGTCAACGGTCACCAGTGGTGTCCCTCAGGGCTCAGTTTTGGGGTCAGTTTTGTTTAATATCTTTATCAATGATCTGGATGAGGGGATTGAGTGCAGCCTCAGTAAGTTCACAGCCAACACCAAACTAGGTGGGAGCGTTGAGGGTAGGAAGGCTCTACAGAGGGACTTGGACAGACTGGATCGATGGGCCAAGTCCAATTGTATGAGGTTTAATAAGGCCAAGTGCCAGGTCCTGCATTTCGGTCACAACAACCCCAAGTAACGCTACAGGCTTGGAGCAGAGTGGTTGGAAAGATGCCCGGCAGAAAAGGACCTGGGGGTGCTGGTGGACGGAGAGTTAACACGAGCCAGCAGTGTGCCCAGGTGGCCAAGAAGGCCAACAGCATTCTGGCTTGTATCAGGAACAGCATGGCCAGCAGGAGTAGGGAAGTGATGGTGCCACTGGTGAGGCCTCACCTCGAGCGCTGTGTTCAGTTCTGGGCCCCTCTGTACAAGAGGGACATTGAAGTGCTGGAGCGTGTCCAGAGGAGAGCTACTGAGCTGGGGAGGGGTCTGGAGACCCAGTCCCATGAGGAGAGGCTGAGGGAACTGGGCATGTTTAGTCTGGAGAAGAGGAGGCTGAGGGGAGCCCTCATTGCCCTCTACAACTATCTGAAAGGAGGGTGTAGAGAGGTGGGGGTTGGCCTCTTCTCCCAGGTGAATAATGACAGGACCAGAGGAAATGGTCTGAAGCTGCGGCAGGGGAGGTTTAGATTAGATATTAGGAAGAATTACTTTACTGAAAGAGTGGTCAGGCACTGGAACAGCCTGCCCAGGGAGGTGGTTGAGTCACCACCCCTAGAGGTATTTAAGAAACGTCTAGACTTGGCACTTCAGGGCATGCTGTAGTGACAGAGATTGTAGGGGTTTTTTTGTGTGTGTGTGTATGGTTGGACTCGATGATCTCAAAGGTCCTTTCCAACCATGAAGATTCTATGATTCTGTGAAGCACTCCTCCCCTGAGCCTGCTCTTCCCACCTCTCTGTCTTTTCCCTTATGTCTGATGCTCCAGTCCCTTAATCATCTGTGTGGCCTTTCATTTGACTCTCTCCAGTATGTTCATGTTTCTTTTGCAATGAGAAGCCCAGAACTGAGCACAGTACTCCCAGTGTGGCCTCATGAGTGAAGAGTGAAGGAGAAGGCTGAACTCCTTCAACCTTCTGGAAATACGTCGTCTAACGCAGCCAGGGTACAATATTAAGCTGCATTAGCAAATATGATCACACATATGGTAAAGGAGTGGCTGAAAGGATGTGGTGCACTTGTGTCCTTTTGAGGGACTGAGAGTGGGTGTCCCACTGAAATGGTCACCTGGAGGGGACCGTCCTTTACACGTGACAAAGCAATCCAAAGTCACTCACATCCGCTTGTCCTGAACACCAGGCTTACCGTGACTCTGAGGAAACCCCCGAGATGTTTGCCATGGCTCCAAGACGTGTGTTGTATGTGCCAAACCGCCCAGGAGTTGTAGCCCTTCACTCTGTCTCCAGACCACCTCTCTGTGACCCCCAGACCTTGTTCTGGACTACTCAGCAATGGTGACAGAGCACCACGGTCAGTGTTGGGGAGTTTGCGGGACCTGTGGCCCGTGACACTGAAGAGAGGGCATTTAGCAAGTCTCTCTCTGTCCCTTGCATACCGGAGCAAGGAGATAAGGGAAGCCTCCAGGATGCAGCCAGTGTGTCTTCCTGCCTTTCTGCCCTCAACTGCAAGACCACCGACATCAGGGAGGGAAGTAGCCTTGGTCATGTGTGAAGTTGTCATGTAGTTGGTGAAGTAGGAAGGGACAAGGTGCCTATCCCGTCCTCTCACAGGCTCTAGTCCTCCACAGGTGACATTTTGCCCTGTGCGCCCCAGGCCCGCTTCAGGTGGAGTGAGGGGCACCTGCTGTGCTGTCCCATACGCTGTAGGATCTCCTACAGTGCCTTTCCCCAGAGCTAAAGTCCTCTCTTCCCCGAAAGCCAGCTGCTGCCAGCGAAGCCCATGTGCCCTGCTGTGCAGGAAGGCGCACTCTCCATCCGCCCTCAGGAGCAGTGCTGAGCTGACAGCAGAAGCACGGTGGGGTGAAAAGCTCATACTGGGAAGGGAAGGCAGCGTCTGTGCAAGTGATCAGCGAGAGCAGGGTGCGGCAGGGCACTGGAGCCTTTGGGCAGACCCTCACTACGGGCGCTGAGTGCGAGACTAGCACAGGCCAGTGGGCAACTGCCTGTCTGAATGTGCTGAAATGCTTGGGAGGAGGATACAGAGATCCTGATGTCCACTTGCCTCCAGCGTGTTCCTGCTGACGTTCTCAGAGCATGATTACTTGTAAAGAGTTTTGATGTCTCCTGGAAATCTTTCCAAGCTTTTTGTTGTGCCTCTTATTGATTTAGAGTGTAGGCTCAAAGAATAAGCGTTTGGTAGCCTTGAGGATGAAGAAGGAACATTTGGAAAGCTCCAACACTGACCTTTGGTGCTGTAGCAGGGTGCAGCGAGTACATTTCGTGTGTCTTGGAGAGGAGTGTCTCTGCTTTTCAAATATCCTTCTCCTGTTGATTGGAAGCTGCTGGAGGCTCTCCAGATAAGGTAAGGAAGGGCAAAGAGTATATGAATTTTTCTTGAAGTTAAATTGCTCACCATAAAACTTCACAGGCTAATCAACGTGACTGGGAAGTTTATACCTAAATTTTATGGAGCTGAGTATTAGACTACACAATGGATATAGGGATTCCTGTCACAGAAAATTCTTTTTAAGTCTGGCCCTGTATTTTAGGGTTGCAAGAAAACATGCCCCATTCATTATGATAATCCTTAAAGTGAGGGCCTGGAGGGTAAGGGGATGGCATCACCTGGCAAGGTGGGACATTCATCATCTGCCTGTGCTGACGTGTCATTTCTCCTGGAAACGTTTTGGCCTCTAATACAGTCGCTTGAAAGGAGCCTGCGTGGCTGAACAGGCATGTCATGAACAGGGACATGAAAAGGCAGCGTTGCAGGGAACAAAAGCAGTGTCCCCATTTCTTTAATTATGTTACTTTTGCATGCAAGATGAGCTTGTTGGTAAACACATTACATGCGCAAAGGGAGCCTCTAGGCCTGGGGTGGTCTGGATCAGTATAAAAGCCAGTGCAACTGCAGGCTCCCTCATCCACTTCTCTTGCCTTCTCCTCCTTGGTGAACAAGGTGAGCTGCAACTGCCTTTGCCTTTCTAGTCTTTCTCCTTTTCCTCTTTGACGTAGAGAGGTGGTGGAAGCCCCATCCCTGGAAGTTTTTAAGGCCAGGTTGGATGGGGCTCTGAGCAACCTGATCTAGGGGGAGGTGTCCCTGCCCATGGCAGGGGGGTTGGAACTAGATGATCTTAAAGGTCCTTTCCAACCCTAACAATTCTATGATCCTATGATTCTTCTGGCCTCAACTGAGCTTTTGTCTCAGTGTAACTTTTGCTGAGAGCATTGGTACTTGATCCTACTCCCAGCATCTCTGTTGCTACACTGGAGAGATGTGGGAGAAGGTCTTGGTCTTCTTTGCAGGGAAACCTTGGGGACTGCAGTTCCTAATACTCTTCCCTTCCCTACAAACCCTGTCCCCGCTTCCCAGCCTGTGCCTTTGCTCTTGCCGAATGGGCTGTCAGACTGTCCTGCACATAATGCCTTTTCTTTCCCCACCCTCTCTCCCAGGTGCACGTCCGTCCCACAGCCATGTCCTGCTACGATCTGTGCCGTCCCTGTGGCCCAACCCCGCTTGCCAACAGCTGCAACGAGCCCTGTGTCAGGCAGTGCCAGGACTCCCGGGTGATTATTGAACCATCTCCCGTGGTGGTGACCCTGCCTGGACCCATCCTCAGCTCCTTCCCCCAGAACACCGCCGTGGGATCCACCACCTCCGCTGCTGTTGGCAGCATCCTGAGTGCTGAGGGCGTCCCCATCAACTCCGGAGGCTTCAACCTCTCTGGCCTTGGTGGCCGCTACTACGGCAGAAGGTGCCTGCCCTGCTAAAGCCGGGCTGGACGTCCAGTGAGTGCATCGACCAGGAAGCCCAAAGCCAGGTGCCCGATTGAGGATGCAGCTGGTGGCCAGGGTTTCCAGAGGGGTTGAGCACCCTCGTGTCCTCCCGCAAAGGAGGGAGGGAAGCAAGGTGCCAGCCTGTGCTGTCTGGAAACATGGCCAGCTGATGTCTTCTCCTCCTGCTTTCTTCTCCGCATCATGAGTCCCTGATGTCTCCTGCTGTCCTGTGCCATGGGTTCATCCTGAAGCAAGTTGAGAGGGGCCCTGCTCATCAGCGTCTCTCTGTGTGGATGGGAGGAAGACGTGTGTCCCGTTGCTGTGAAGGGGTGCCTGACTACCAGCTGCCCTTGTAGCAGCCTGGACCGGCTCCCTTCCACCATGCGCTGCTTTCTTTCACTCTTTCCACTCATTAAAGTTTATGCTGCATTGTAGCTTGATGTCTCCTCGTGTTCCTTCCCTTCTGGGATGGCCAGCCAAGCTGTCCAGGGGGAAATGTGATGCAGTGGAGGGGAAACGGCTGGGCGGGTAATGACCAATGCTGGACCTCTGTTGTGCCCAGAGGAGCTGAGTGCCCTCAAAGCCATGGTCATGGAAGAGACATGGGACTGTGGGGGCTATGTGGTATTGTCTGAGCGTGCAAAGAGTGGCCCGGAGCTCCCACATGGGATATGTGAGTAACAACTGAGGTTGGATACTGGCTTGCAGTTGCTGAGGCAAGCCTTTGACGTGACGCAAGACATTTCTCTGCAGGCTGTCGCCAACTGGCCAAGGCTCTGATCGCTTGTTACCACCCGCAATGTGTCCCTGCACTTCCCTCCCCCAAGCACTTCTTCTAAACCCTGGAAGTGGAAGGTGTCCCAAAGGCATTGAAGAGCCATGTGGCAGCCCTGTGCAAAAGGAAATATGAGTTCTGATTTTCAATTTTCTTCTCTTTCCCGCCCTTCTGTAGTCTTCATCTTTCCCCAAGGGGAATGCTCTGCACCTGGTCCTGCTGTTCTCTGCTGTACAAGAGTGGTCTTTGTGCACTCTCCTGGGGTTAAAAGCATATGTTTGCACCAGATTGCTACCTTGTCTTACTTGAAAGAAACCTGTCCTTCAAAATACTGGTCTGTCTTTACCTACTGATAGACCCTGTAGAAATGCACTCCCATCCGTCGTAAGCCATGCTGAGCCGTTAGCAGAAGCCAGGTCAAGATCAAGCCAGAGAAGGAAGGCAACATCCTCAGTACGTGCTTCGAGGGAGCACGTTGTGTCAGGATGCTTGAGCCTTTACGTAGACCCTCAGTATTGGGGGCTGAGTTGGGGAGAATGGAAAGATGGTGGGAAATTTCTTCTTCGCATTTAATGTTTTGCTTGTGGAAGGGTTTTAAGTGGAAATGCCATGGGTAGGAAACTGGGCTGCAGTATGGTTTGAGGTGATGAGTACTCTTTTAGGTTTGAAGGAAATCCTTCCATTACTTGCAGGGCTGCTGTGTTGCAGTCACACTGAGGTTCCTTCTGCATACATATTTCCTTAGATAAACATCTCCCTTCAGCCTAAAAGCTCACTTCATCTTCCTGAATGAGGAATTTGTGTGGGCCACTGATATCAGAGTTGCCTGTCTCTGAATCAGTTCCCAGCCTAATGGGGGAAGGGTTTTTGTCTGCCCTTTTCACTGAGGATCCAACTGGAGTGTCAGGGTGCAAATGGTGCCCCAAGCAGGGCTGTCATTCCTCTTGGGGACATTTGGTCCCTCTCTGCCCCAGGAAATGCAATGCTGAGCATCGAATTGTTCCCTTGGCATGCATCTCTGGGGAGATCCTGACACCTGCTGCTCTCCAGACTGTCTTTGCTGGCACTGCCAGCCGTCCCTTGCTTCTGGGGAGAGTTGTGTGTTGTATGGACATCTTGCTGAGTCTTTGTATCTGTGTTTCTCTCCTGTCAGTGTGTAGAGCCAAAGCAGAAGTTGAGGTATGGACATGGGGAATGGAAGAATGGACTTTTGAAGCCAGAAGACATTCTTGTTAGGGAGTGGTTTCTGCAAGATGATTAGTTAGTGGCTAACTAATACTTGTGGGAAGGCAATGTCATTCTTTCTGTAACATTCTTGTTCTGGTGATTGGGAAACTCCAGGCAATGCTGAGAGAGGTGAGAAGGCAAAACAGACAGGTTAATTTGCTCTAAGGGCAATGTGAGACACCAAAGAAAGTTCAAAAACTCAAGAACATATTCTTCTTTATGAAAAAATGATGTCTAAGAAAGCTTAAAAGGCCTTGCAGGCACAGAGAGCAATGGATTTGGTCAGTCCCTGCATAAAGAAATTCTGCCCTTTAATCCTAGGTTTATAATGAAAAAACTGCATTCATTGCAAAAAAGTCTGAAAGCATGCCTCAGGAGGGTAACATGCTGACATCACCTGAAAATATGGCACCACTCCGCCCTGTTGGCTGAAACATATGCCTGATTTTGATTGTAAATAGCCCAGGAAATATTTTGGCCTCTAATACTGTCACTTGGAATGAGCTTGTGTGGCAAAATAGGCATGTCATGAACAGGGAAATGAAAAGGCGGCGTTGCAGGGAACATAAAGAAGCACCCAATTTACTTAAGTGGGATGCTTTGCATAAAATATGAGCTTGTCGGTAAAAACATTACATGCGCAAAGGGAGCCTCTATGCCTGGGGTGGTCTGGACCAGTATAAAAGCCAGTGCAACTGCAGGCTCCCTCATCCACTTCTCTTGCCTTCTCCTCCTTGGTGAACAAGGTGAGCTGCAACTGCCTTCGCCTCACTCTTTCTCTTGTTCTCCTCTTTGTCTTTTGGCCTCAATTGAGTCTTTTCTTTGGATGAGGATTCTGCTGAGACCCTTTGCTGCTTGATCCTGCTCCCATCGTCTTTGCTGTCCTTGTTATCCACACAGCGTAGACGGGAGAAAGTCTTGGGTTTTCTTTGCAGGGAAACCTTGGGGGCTGGGGCTCCCAAGGCTCTCTTCATCTGTAGGCAGCCTGTCCCTGCTCCCCAGGCTGTGCCTTTGCTCTTGCCGAGCAGGCTGTCAGGCTGCACCTCAAATATAGCCTGTCTTTTCCCTACCCTCTCTCCCAGGTGCACGTCCGTCCCACAGCCATGTCCTGCTATGATCTGTGCCGTCCCTGTGGCCCAACCCCGCTTGCCAACAGCTGCAACGAGCCCTGTGTCAGGCAGTGCCAGGACTCCCGGGTGGTGATCCAGCCCTCTCCCGTGGTGGTGACCCTGCCTGGACCCATCCTCAGCTCCTTCCCCCAGAACACCGCTGTGGGATCCACCACCTCCGCTGCTGTTGGCAGCATCCTGAGTGAGGATGGAGTGCCCATCAACTCCGGAGGCTTCAACCTCTCTGGCCTTGGTGGCCGCTACTATGGCAGAAGGTGCCTGCCCTGCTAAAGCCGGGCTGGACGTCCAGTGAGTGCATCGACCAGGAAGCCCAAAGCCAGGTGCCCGATTGAGGACGCAGCTGGTGGCCAGGGTTTCCAGAGGGGTTGAGCACCCTCGTGTCCTCCCGCAAAGGAGGGAGGGAAGCAAGGTGCCAGCCTGTGCTGTCTGGAAACATGGCCAGCTGATGTCTTCTCCTCCTGCTTTCTTCTCCGCATCATGAGTCCCTGATGTCTCCTGCTGTCCTGTGCCATGGGTTCATCCTGAAGCAAGTTGAGAGGGGCCCTGCTCATCAGCGTCTCTCTGTGTGGATGGGAGGAAGACGTGTGTCCCGTTGCTGTGAAGGGGTGCCTGACTACCAGCTGCCCTTGTAGCAGCCTGGACCGGCTCCCTTCCACCATGCGCTGCTTTCTTTCACTCTTTCCACTCATTAAAGTTTATGCTGCATTGTAGCTTGATGTCTCCTCGTGTTCCTTCCCTTCTGGAATGTCCAGCCACGTTATTCAGGGGGAAACGGTATTCTACACAGGGCAAAGGGGGGCTGAAGGTATGTGGTGGACTTGTGTCATTCTTGGGGGAATAGGAGGAGGGGAGGCTCATTATAATGATCACCTGGAGGGGACCGTCCTTTACACGTGACAAAGCAATCCAAAGTCACTCACATCCGCTTGTCCTGAACACCAGGCTTACCGTGACTCTGAGGAAACCCCCGAGATGTTTGCCATGGCTCCAAGACGTGTGTTGTATGTGCCAAACCGCCCAGGAGTTGTAGCCCTTCACTCTGTCTCCAGACCACCTCTCTGTGACCCCCAGACCTTGTTCTGGACTACTCAGCAATGGTGACAGAGCACCACGGTCAGTGTTGGGGAGTTTGCGGGACCTGTGGCCCGTGACACTGAAGAGAGGGCATTTAGCAAGTCTCTCTCTGTCCCTTGCATACCGGAGCAAGGAGATAAGGGAAGCCTCCAGGATGCAGCCAGTGTGTCTTCCTGCCTTTCTGCCCTCAACTGCAAGACCACCGACATCAGGGAGGGAAGTAGCCTTGGTCGTGTGTGAAGTTGTCATGTAGTTGGTGAAGTAGGAAGGGACAAGGTGCCTATCCCGTCCTCTCACAGGCTCTAGTCCTCCACAGGTGACATTTTGCCCTGTGTGCCCCAGTCCTGCTTCAGGTAGAGTGAGGGGCACCTGCTGTGCTGTCCCATACGCTGTAGGATCTCCTACAGTGCCTTTCCCCAGAGCTAAAGTCCTCTCTTCCCCGAAAGCCAGCTGCTGCCAGCGAAGCCCATGTGCCCTGCTGTGCAGGAAGGCGCACTCTCCATCCGCCCTCAGGAGCAGTGCTGAGCTGACAGCAGAAGCACGGTGGGGTGAAAAGCTCATACTGGGAAGGGAAGGCAGCGTCTGTGCAAGTGATCAGCGAGAGCAGGGTGCGGCAGGGCACTGGAGCCTTTGGGCAGATGCCCACCAGAGGCACCGGCTGAGGGAGCTTCACAGTCTGGGAGGAGACTCTGCCTGTGGATTGGCTGGGGCAGGGATGTGATTGAAAGGAGACTCAGAAGGAAAGATGTATTTTCCACCTCCAAAACAAGTGGAAGCTTCTGTCTTGCAGGAAGAAGTCCTTCCCCCCATTGTTGTGATAGATGGAGCTAGTGTCCTGTGCCCCAGGGGCACAGGAGATTTCCTCTTCTTGCATATCAATGGCCTGAGCGCAGTAACAACAGGCCCAATGGCCCTGATGGGCCTCACCTGGGGTCTCTTCCTCTTCCCTTTGACCCAGAGCTCTATTTAAGTTCTGTCTTGAGGCCTTGGTCCTTTCTTCAGCTGGGTGGCAGGAGTGTGAGGCTCCTGTTCTTCTGCAGGTTTGCCTCTGCCTGCCCATGAGCCCCCTGGATCTGGAGCCTGTTTCCCACAGTTTTCCCACGCTCTTCTTGGGTCTGTCTGGTCGTTCTGGCTCTTGTCAGCAATCAATGGGCTCTGTTGACGCAGGATGCCATTGTTGGATCTGTTCCTGACCTGTGGGCTGACTGCACTGCTTGATCACCATGTGTTGCTTCATGTCCATGAACATGATGGTACTGTCAGATACTTTCCAACAGGGCCATTGCCAGTGAGGCTGCTGCCCTCCTGGCTCTGTAATTATGAGCATCTCCTGGCTCCCACCCTGCAGGGAGTAACTGGCTCTCACAGAGCCCTTGCCTGCATTTCTGTTTGAATAGACTTTTACCATGATCAGGTTAACACGATGCAACTTCTAAGCTTTCTTCATCATCTTAAATGAGGAATTTGGCCTGGGCCTCCGTGATTAGAGAGTTGCCTGTCTCTGAAGTCCCACACTAATGGGGGAATGTGTTTTGTCTACCCTTTGCAATGAGGACCCAGCTGGGGTGTCAGAGGAGTGCAAATGGTGCCCCAAGCAGGGCTGTCATTCCTCTTGGGGACATTCAGCTCCTCTTCCGCCCCAGGAAATGCAGTGCTGAGCGCTGAGTCTTTCCCTTGGCATGCATCTCCGGGGAGATCCTGACACCTGCTGCTCTCCAGACTGTTTTTGCTGGCACTGCCAGCCGTCCCTTACTTCTGGGGAGAGTTGTGTGTTGTATGGAAATCTTGCTGAGTCTTTGGAACTGTGTTTGCTGTCCTGTCAGTACATAGAGCCAAAGCAGTAGACCATGGGGAGGAGGAAAGCAGAGGTATTTGTTCCCCAGCATGTACCTTTGTTTTTGTGGGGCTTCCCAGTCTAACAGGAGTGACAAAGCAATACTTGATTATCGCAGAGCAACATCCTTCTTTGTGAAACTTGTGGTGACTGGGGCCCTCTAGATGCTGCTGATAGAGGGAAGAGGGAAAAGAGCCTGGTTTATTACTCAGGAGAGCAATGCTTGATATCACAGAAGGGCTAAAGCCCAAGGGCAGAGCTGACATGCTGGGAAAACTGGTGCCTGAGACAACCTGAGCTGGATGATAGGGAAAGCTGAGGATGTGGATGGCCCTCACATAGGAGCCTTGTTGGAAGTCTGGTCTCTAATTATAGGTTTGGAAGGAAACGCGGACCCGTATATTAAGACAAAACCTCAAAACGAGCCCCAGGAGGGTGAGAGGCTGTGATTACCTGGTGAGGCAGGACATCTCCTTCTCTTTGTCTTCGTCTTCTTCCTTCATTGCTGTGTCATTTCCCCGGAAACAATTTTGGCCTCTAATACTATCACTTGAAAGGAGCTTGTGTGGCAAAATAGGCATGTCATGAACATAGAAATGAAAAGGCAGCGTTGCAGGGAGCATAAGCAGTGTCCCCATTTCTTTAATTGTGACGCTTTGCATGCAAGATGAGCTTGTTGGTAAACACATTACATGCACAAAAGGTGCCTCTAGGCCTGGGGTGGTCTGGACCAGTATAAAAGCCAGTGCGACTGCAGGCTCCCTCATCCACTTCTCTTGCCTTCTCCTCCTTGGTGAACAAGGTGAGCTGCAACTGCCTTCGCCTCTTTCTTCTCTTTCTCTTGTTCTCTTCTTTGTCTTTTGCCTCAGTTGGGTCTTTTTTTTTTTTTTGGATATAGATTCTGCTGAGAGCCTTTGCTGCTTGATCCTGCTCCCATCATCTTTGCTGTCCTTGTTATCCGCACAGCGTAGATGGGAGAAGGTCTTGAGATTTCTTTGCAGGGAAACCTTGGGGATCAAGGATCTTTCATCTCTCTTCCTCCCTAGACAGCCTGTTCCCGATCCCCGACCTGTGCCTTTGCTCTTGCTGAGCAGGCTGTCAGGCTGCACCTCAAATATAGCCTGTCTTTTCCCTACCCTCTCTCCCAGGTGCACGTCTGTCCCACAGCCATGTCCTGCTACGATCTGTGCCGTCCCTGTGGCCCAACCCCGCTTGCCAACAGCTGCAACGAGCCCTGTGTCAGGCAGTGCCAGGACTCCCGGGTGGTGATCCAGCCCTCTCCCGTGGTGGTGACCCTGCCTGGACCCATCCTCAGCTCCTTCCCCCAGAACACCGCCGTGGGATCCACCACCTCCGCTGCTGTTGGCAGCATCCTGAGTGAGGATGGAGTGCCCATCAACTCCGGAGGCTTCAACCTCTCTGGCCTTGGTGGCCGCTACTACGGCAGAAGGTGCCTGCCCTGCTAAAGCCGGGCTGGACGTCCAGTGAGTGCATCGACCAGGAAGCCCAAAGCCAGGTGCCCGATTGAGGACGCAGCTGGTGGCCAGGGTTTCCAGAGGGGTTGAGCACCCTCGTGTCCTCCCGCAAAGGAGGGAGGGAAGCAAGGTGCCAGCCTGTGCTGTCTGGAAACATGGCCAGCTGATGTCTTCTCCTCCTGCTTTCTTCTCCGCATCATGAGTCCCTGATGTCTCCTGCTGTCCTGTGCCATGGGTTCATCCTGAAGCAAGTTGAGAGGGGCCCTGCTCATCAGCGTCTCTTTGTGTGGATGGGAGGAAGACGTGTGTCCCGTTGCTGTGAAGGGGTGCCTGACTACCAGCTGCCCTTGTAGCAGCCTGGACCGGCTCCCTTCCACCATGCGCTGCTTTCTTTCACTCTTTCCACTCATTAAAGTTTATGCTGCATTGTAGCTTGATGTCTCCTCGTGTTCCTTCCCTTCTGGGATGGCCAGCCAAGCTGTCCAGGGGGAAATGTGATGCAGTGGGGGGGAAACGGCTGGGCGGGTAATGACCAATGTTGCACCTCCATTGTGCCCAGAGGGGCTGACAACCCTCAAAGCCATGGTCATGGAAGAGACATGGGACTGTGGGGGCTATGTGGTATTGTCTGAGTTTGCAAAGAGTGGCCCGGAGCTCCCACATGGGATATGTGAGTAACAACTGAGGTTGGATACTGGCTTGCAGTTGCTGAGGCAAGCCTTTGACCTGACGCAAGACATTTCTCTGCAGGCTGTCGCCAACTGGCCAAGGCTCTGATCGCTTGTTACCACCCGCAATGTATCCCTGCACTTCCCTCCCCCAAGCACTTCTTCTAAACCCTGGAACTGCAGAAGGCCACAAAGGAATTGAAGGGCCCTGTGGCAGCCAGGGCAACTGTGTAAAGAGAGATGTGAGCCCCCTGATAGATTTTGGCACAATGGGGATGGGTTGAGCATAGGTGCGTAAAATGGGTAAGGGAGGGGGATGGACGCACAGGGATTGTCCTCCCTCACCTGAAAGTGATGGGTAGCGTCAGTGACATGTCCCGGAAACTCTGCAGAGAGCTACAAGGGAGCAGGAAAAGCATCTTTGTCCCCACTGGAGCAGTCTTGTGGTCAAAAGCACTAAGTGTTGCGGAGTCCTGTGTGTGTCACTGTGTCCTGAAGGGACGTGGCTCTGGAGCAGGCATGCAGCAAATACTGCAGAAAGCCCATTCAGGTGCGGTGGAGGCTGTGGCTGGAGAGGTCCCAAGTGGTGATCCTTTTGTTCCTCTCCCCAAGACTCAAGTTGGGGAGTGGCACCCTGCCAGTTCTGTTCTCAGTGTCTCCTTCCCACGCCCTTATCCTCCACAGGAAATACTTTGGTCCTCCTGCTCTCCTTGTGTTTCAGGCAGAGGAGGAGGCAGCTCTTGTGCCGTGCTCCTCCAACTGTCGTTGCAAGGACTCATGGACCCCGCTTGCTGCTGAGCAGGGTTGGGTGTCCTGTGGAAATCCTGCCAAGTATATGGTGGTGCCTGGCGTGCCAGCAGTCTGGATGGCCAAAGCAGCGAAGGCAAGGGCAGGAAGAAAGACGAATATTGATTGGCCAGCACATGCCTTGGTCACTGGGGTGCCTCCACTTTTGCCAGAGGTGTCCAGCAGAGAGTGTTGGGAGGTGAATAGGCTTCATTCTTACCCACTGGTATTCTGCTGCTTAAGGCAAGTAGGGATGAAGGAGAGAAGGAAGATGGCAAAAGAGCCAGACAAGCTTCTGCCAAGAGCAAAGCTCAACCGCTGAGAGGGTGTAAAAGCCAAGGGCAGAGGTGCCCTGCCTAGAAAGGCGATGCCTAGTACGGTGTGAGTGGGCAGAGCATGAGAGAGAGCAAATGGTGGTACGGAGCCTCGCATGCGGATGTCCAGGCTGAAGCCTCAGGGTTGTGAGGAGACCTGCCCCGTTTGTCAGGAAACACTTTAAAGTGAGGGCCTGGAGGGCAAGGGGGTGGCATCACCTGGCGAGGTGGGACGTTCTTCATCACTGGCTGCATCATCTGCCTGTGCTGACGTGTCATTTCTCCTGGAAACATTTTGGCCTCTAATACAGTGACTTGAAAGGAGCCTGCGTGGCTGAACAGGCATGTCATGAACAGGGAAATGAAAAGGCAGCGTTGCAGGGAACATAAGCAGTGTCCCCATTTCTTTAATTGTGATGCTTTGCATGCAAGATGAGCTTGTTGGTAAACACATTACATGCACAAAAGGTGCCTCTAGGCCTGGGGTGGTCTGGACCAGTATAAAAGCCAGTGCAACTGCAGGCTCCCTCATCCACTTCTCTTGCCTTCTCCTCCTTGGTGAACAAGGTGAGCTGCAACTGCCTTCGCCTCTTTCTTCTCTTTCTCTTGTTCTCTTCTTTGCTTTCTGTCATCAGCAGAGCTTTTAGAGAGACCATTATGCTTTGGTGTGAGTTCCTCACTCTCGGCTCCTTGCCACCACCATGGGAGGTGGGACAAGGTCTTGGGGTCTCTCTGCAGGGAAATCTTGGGGACTGCGGCTCCTCATACTTTCTTCTTCCCTATGCAGCCTGTCCCTGCTGCCCAGGCTGTGCCTTTGCTCTTGCCGAGCAGGCTGTCAGGCTGCACCTCACGTGATGCCTTTTCTTTCCCTGCCCTCTCTCCCAGGTGCACGTCCATCCCACAGCCATGTCCTGCTATGATCTGTGCCGTCCCTGTGGCCCAACCCCGCTTGCCAACAGCTGCAACGAGCCCTGTGTCAGGCAGTGCCAGGACTCCCGGGTGGTGATCCAGCCCTCTCCCGTGGTGGTGACCCTGCCTGGACCCATCCTCAGCTCCTTCCCCCAGAACACCGCCGTGGGATCCACCACCTCCGCTGCTGTTGGCAGCATCCTGAGTGAGGATGGAGTGCCCATCAACTCCGGAGGCTTCAACCTCTCTGGCCTTGGTGGCCGCTACTACGGCAGAAGGTGCCTGCCCTGCTAAAGCCGGGCTGGACGTCCAGTGAGTGCATCGACCAGGAAGCCCAAAGCCAGGTGCCCGATTGAGGACGCAGCTGGTGGCCAGGGTTTCCAGAGGGGTTGAGCACCCTCGTGTCCTCCCGCAAAGGAGGGAGGGAAGCAAGGTGCCAGCCTGTGCTGTCTGGAAACATGGCCAGCTGATGTCTTCTCCTCCTGCTTTCTTCTCCGCATCATGAGTCCCTGATGTCTCCTGCTGTCCTGTGCCATGGGTTCATCCTGAAGCAAGTTGAGAGGGGCCCTGCTCATCAGCGTCTCTCTGTGTGGATGGGAGGAAGACGTGTGTCCCGTTGCTGTGAAGGGGTGCCTGACTACCAGCTGCCCTTGTAGCAGCCTGGACCGGCTCCCTTCCACCATGCGCTGCTTTCTTTCACTCTTTCCACTCATTAAAGTTTATGCTGCATTGTAGCTTGATGTCTCCTCGTGCTCCTTCCCTTCTGGGATGGCCAGCCACGTTATTCAGGGGGAAACGGTATTCTACACAGGGCAAAGGGGTGGCTGAAGGTATGTGGTGGACTTGTGTCATTCTTGGGGGAATAGGAGGAGGGGAGGCTCATTATAATGATCACCTGGAGGGGACCGTCCTTTACACGTGACAAAGCAATCCAAAGTCACTCACATCCGCTTGTCCTGAACACCAGGCTTACCGTGACTCTCAGGAAACCCCCGAGATGTTTGCCATGGCTCCAAGACATGTGTTGTATGTGCCAAACCGCCCAGGAGTTGTAGCCCTTCACTCTGTCTCCAGACCACCTCTCTGTGACCCCCAGACCTTGTTCTGGACTACTCAGCAATGGTGACAGAGCACCACAGTCAGTGTTGGGGAGTTTGTGGGACCTGTGGCCCGTGACACTGAAGAGAGGGCATTTAGCAAGTCTCTCTCTGTCCCTTGCATACCGGAGCAAGGAGATAAGGGAAGCCTCCAGGATGCAGCCAGTGTGTCTTCCTGCCTTTCTGCCCTCAACTGCAAGACCACCGACATCAGGGAGGGAAGTAGCCTTGGTCGTGTGTGAAGTTGTCATGTAGTTGGTGAAGTAGGAAGGGACAAGGTGCCTATCCCGTCCTCTCACAGGCTCTAGTCCTCCACAGGTGACATTTTGCCCTGTGTGCCCCAGTCCTGCTTCAGGTGGAGTGAGGGGCACCTGCTGTGCTGTCCCATACGCTGTAGGATCTCCTACAGTGCCTTTCCCCAGAGCTAAAGTCCTCTCTTCCCCGAAAGCCAGCTGCTGCCAGCGAAGTCCATGTGCCCTGCTGTGCAGGAAGGCGCACTCTCCATCCGCCCTCAGGAGCAGTGCTGAGCTGACAGCAGAAGCACGGTGGGGTGAAAAGCTCATACTGGGAAGGGAAGGCAGCGTCTGTGCAAGTGATCAGCGAGAGCAGGGTGCGGCAGGGCACTGGAGCCTTTGGGCAGATGCCCACCAGAGGCACTGGCTGAGGGAGCTTCACAGTCTGGGAGGAGACTCTGCCTGTGGATTGGCTGGGGCAGGGATGTGATTGAAAGGAGACTCAGAAGGAAAGATGTATTTTCCACCTCCAAAACAAGTGGAAGCTTCTGTCTTGCAGGAAGAAGTCCTTCCCCCCATTGTTGTGATAGATGGAGCTAGTGTCCTGTGCCCCAGGGGCACAGGAGATTTCCTCTTCTTGCATATCAACGGCCTGAGCGCAGTAACAACAGGCCCAATGGCCCTGATGGGCCTCACCTGGGGTCTCTTCCTCTTCCCTTTGACCCAGAGCTCTATTTAAGTTCTGTCTTGAGGCCTTGGTCCTTTCTTCAGCTGGGTGGCAGGAGTGTGAGGCTCCTGTTCTTCTGCAGGTTTGCCTCTGCCTGCCCATGAGCCCCCTGGATCTGGAGCCTGTTTCCCACAGTTTTCCCACGCTCTTCTTGGGTCTGTCTGGTCGTTCTGGCTCTTGTCAGCAATCAGTGGGCTCTGTTGACGCAGGATGCCATTGTTGGATCTGTTCCTGACCTGTGGGCTGACTGCCCTTATGATCATTGTGTTCTGCTTCATCGCTGTGAACCTGATTGTTGAGCTGGACTCTGGACTGCACCTGTCTACTGCCTCTGTGTTTTCCTTCCTCAGGTACTGTGCAGTGGAATAATTCTTCTTTTACTTCTCTGTCATTTTCCCTGGAAATGTTTTGGCCTCTAATACAGTCGCTTGAAAGGAGCCTGCGTGGCTGAACAGGCATGTCATGAACAGGGAAATGAAAAGGCAGCGTTGCAGGGAACAAAAGCAGTGTCCCCATTTCTTTAATTATGTTACTTTTGCATGCAAGATGAGCTTGTTGGTAAACACATTACATGCGCAAAGGGAGCCTCTAGGCCTGGGGCAGTTTGGACCAGTATAAAAGCCAGTGCAACTGCAGGCTCCCTCATCCACTTCTCTTGCCTTCTCCTCCTTGGTGAACAAGGTGAGCTGCACTGCCTTTGCCTCTTCTCTTTCCCTTGTTTTTTTCTTTATCTTTTTACTTCAACTAGTCTTGGTCTTAGTGTAGCTGCTGCTCAGCACCTTGGTCCTGTACCCTGCTCTCATTGTTTTTCTTGTTCTTGTTCTCCACTGTGTGGAAAGGGGAGTAAGTATTGCTTCTGTTTGCAGTGGTCCCTTCAGGACTAAGGCTTCTACACCTCTCTTCTGTCCTATGCAGCCTGTCCCTGCTCCCCAGGCTGTGCCTTTGCTCTTGCCGAGCAGGCTGTCAGGCTGCACCTCAAATATAGCCTGTCTTTTCCCTACCCTCTCTCCCAGGTGCACGTCCGTCCCACAGCCATGTCCTGCTACGATCTGTGCCGTCCCTGTGGCCCAACCCCGCTTGCCAACAGCTGCAACGAGCCCTGTGTCAGGCAGTGCCAGGACTCCCGGGTGGTGATCCAGCCCTCTCCCGTGGTGGTGACCCTGCCTGGACCCATCCTCAGCTCCTTCCCCCAGAACACCGCCGTGGGATCCTCTGCATCTGCTGCTGTTGGCAGCATCCTGAGTGAGGATGGAGTGCCCATCAACTCCGGGGGCTTCGGCCTCTCTGGCCTTGGTGGCCGCTACTACGGCAGAAGGTGCCTGCCCTGCTAAAGCCGCGCTGGACGTCCAGTGAGTGCATCGACCAGGAAGCCCAAAGCCAAGTGCTGATCTGAGTGACCAGGGTTTCCAGAGGGGTTGAGTACCATCATTTCTTCCTGCAAAGGTGGGGGGGACATTAGTTCTGTCTGGAAACATGGCCAGCTGATGTCTTATTCTTGAAATTCCTGCTTTTGATGACTTTCCTTGCATCTGTTATTTTGAGTTTCACATTGATGTGGTACAATGCTGTATTTTAAAATGATCAGTGGAGGGGTTTTATTCAGGAATTAAGGAAAAGTGGAGTCTTGCTTGCTGTCTTTCAGTTGGAATGGTTTAAATGGCTTTTCCCCCTTATATAAATATATATTCCTTTTGTTTTGCACAATGCTACTTGACTTTTTATCATTAAACTGATGTTGCATCTGAATTTGAGTTTCCTTGTGGTTTTCTTCTTTTTTCGTCCCCTCGGGGAAGAATGTGTCATTATATGGAAAATCTATGTAGAGTACCTTCTCCACGGAAAAAGTGAACTGAATAGTCACCACAATCAACCTCATAAAAATAATGTCATTGTTGTTTACGCTCTTGTGAATCACTGAAGAGGTTTACACATATATTTCTCTGGCTATTTTTTTCCACATCTGTATGCAAAAGCCAATATATTTCAGGTTGGGAGCTTTCTGATCTTGTCCCCTATTTGGCATGTCTGAACTCTGAGAATTTGGAAGTGCATAATAAGATTTTTGAGGAGTATTGGGTTTCTATTTTTGATTAGATTGAGTACTAGCAGACTCTGATGCTTTAACCATGACATACTCTGAGTGATTTTGGTTCAAGGCTTTAAAGGCGAAGGGAGTGTTCAAATATCATCAAAGTAATAAGGCTCTTCAGATGATTGTATTATTAATAAATTTTTATGATGGGTTTTGGTGTCCTCTCTTCATGCATTAAAGGAAATCCAATGAATCTTATTCCTTAGCTAATCCACAAAAGAACTTTTATAATATGGAGGAAAATATACGTGAGTGAAGAACTAGACAAATGGCCATAGGTATTTCCCTTAAGAACAGTTTGTTTTTAATCCTGTTATCTAGGAATTTCCTCAAAGATATTAAAACTCAGCACACTGTGCAACTAAGAGACATCAAAGAAAAATAAAGAACATCTTTGTCTGTAGGTACCTAAGCTTTGAGAAATTTATCCAAATTTTTAATTGTATTGACTCCTTTGCTCTCCCTGGAGACACGTGGTGTCCAGCAGGACACAGCACAGGAAAGCAATAAGAATGAGAGTTGTGTAATTTCTGATGACTCCACCTTGTGCAGGGTTTTCTCTTTTAGAGCCCACTAAGATGTACTTGAAAAATTGAAGTATCATAATGCCGAGATGGAAATAGTGGAGGAAGCAGACGGAAGATCTCTGGTGTTCGGGTTTGGTGCTGGAACCAGTCCAAATGTCCACATGGTGGGGGGAGAAGAGATAGGTTTATTTTTTTTTCAAATATTTTACACTTATGTTCTAAGTTTTCTTATTAATTACCTACTTGCAAAGTTACCACAGTAGGGGAAAAAAATAGTTTAGAGAGAAGACGGGATATGTCCTCTTTTAGGCTGTGGCTTGAGGCAGCAAATCAAAGTATGAAAGATGGTGAATCAATAGGTACTAGACTGCGTGGAGTCTCTGCTTAAAAATTGGTTTCCATGATTATTTTCTAAAAAAATAATTGAAGGGATGGGAATGTATACACAAGCATATGGGGCCCTGTTGACAGAACTGGTATGATTGAAGTAATTATTCACTCAGATCTGTGAGGAATCGCTGATTGCACTCTGATGTACATCAAAGAATGGCTTCGTTCTTAGTGGCAGGAAGGCGTCTTTCTATGATGCAAATGGACATGGAGCACAAAGAGAACAGAAATTAATTTCAGGAGAACGAAATGTCTGGTTAAGTGGCCTGAATCGAACAACAACGTGTCCTGGAAGCTACGTTTGTGGTGCTTGTTGTGAATGAAAAACCTTGGACAACTGTTCTCTGCTGGAAGCTTCTAAGTCTATGCTCGCTGATTTAAAAGAAAAAAAGAAAGCAGCGTCCTGGAACCAACCATCTTCAGACAACGTGGCATCACGGAGTGTTTGTGCAGGATGTTGAAGCCTTTATTAAAAGTATCATTAGAGAGGCAGTTCCTGAAGAATGTGAACATCAATTTGAAGGCCATGTGCCCTTTGTATGTTAAGATTGGAGAAATGGGTCCAATAACTATGCATATGGATACTCATAAATTTGTGAGACTAGTGAGGCATCCCTTTTCGCATGAATTAGTTCCCACACACATTTTTTGCAGGTGGAACCTTTTCTTGATAATGAAATTGTTTTGCTTTGTTTTCCAGTCTGGGTTCACCCTGGCATTGCTTTAGAAGCATACTCTACCCATTAAAAATTCTTTCATCTTCACAATTTATGGGTACTTTTAATTTTGAGTACTTTTATACTGGCTCTATTAGTGTTGATATGAAATTACTTCAAGCCCAGCCTAATAAAGACTTTTTTTCAGGTCCACAGCAATATGTTGGTTTGCAAGTGTCTTGGGAGCACAATCTAAGATCACATTCAAGACATTTACTAAAGCTCTTTGTGCGCAATTCCCTGCCTGACTCACTAAAGAACAATTGCCAGGTAATTTGTTCACCATCTTTAAAAAAAAAAAATCTCAGAGGAGATCTCCAAGGAGGGCTTTAAGCCTCTTGGATGAGTTCTTTGAGCCAATCAGACCAACCTGGAGTTAGGCCACGGTCAGGAGACAGATCAGGAGTCTTTGTGAAAATACAGCAGTGATCTATGATGGGTTTGTTTTTTAAATACGAGATAGTCTACCAAATAGAAGCTCTTGGATTAATGGAAGTAAGCAGAACAGAAGTGTTGAAAACTTCTGTGGCTATTGCTACAAGTTTTACAGGGAAAATAATTCTCCAGGTTACCAGTAAGCACCTGATGCTATGGAAGAATTTGTATTTCAAAAATATCCATGTTTACATGTTTATGGGTTGGTAGCACTGTTTAGATCTGGAAAGGAAGGGAAATATTTAAGAGTGTAGGTGGGTCACTTTAGATAATGTTATTGGAATATGAGAAGCACTTTAAAAAATTGTAAAAGGTTGATTTTTTAATTTAAAGAATTGTTCAGGGTTGGTTTTCATAGTGTTAAAATACAAATGGCTTCACTTTGTGAAGGTATAAACTTCTTGGTTCAGAGGTTTTAAAGACAGTCCACATGATGAGGGTGTGAAAACTTCATCATACACCACGAAGAGTTTGACAACTTAATTCTGTGAATATGCACATTGTTAACAAAAATTTTGAAGGACTTTGAAACCCTTCTGCTTTAGGAACTGAAGACCAAGCACTTTCATTTCCCAGATATCGATGAATTCTTAGGCACAATATTCAATAGCTCTTCTGCAAGGAGAGGTTCAAATCCTGCAGCTTGTGCAGGAGAGATTGCAAAGTAAAGTTAAAAATTGTATTAAAATTTTGCATAAATATCCCACTTATGCAACAAACTTCCATCAATCTGGAGTGTAACCGCTGTTGTACCACTGTCTGTAGCAAGGGAAAAAATACAATGGCAAACAGGTCCTTGTGTGGTTTTTTCCCCAATGACTCCACAGTTCAGCTTGTGCAAGGATAATGCCTCAAAATAGTTTAAAATTCGTGTCCTCAAGATGACTTGTGAAGTGCTATTCATATTTGTGGTCTGAGATGGTACAGAGGGGAGTCATAGGTTCCCTTCACAAAGGAAGTGATAAATCAGGTTTCAGTGTCCCCTTGTGCCAGCAGCTGAGCCTCAAACTGCATTATTGAAGTGTAATAGGGTGATACTATCTGAATTTGATAGAATATAATAATATTTTTCTCTGAATTTCACACAGGGCTCTGATTCTTTCTCGTTGGACTCAGTGGGATTTCAGGTGTGCATTTGCTCGTGTTTTTTTTGCAGGGCCTTCACAAAACACAAAAGTTCAGTCTAGATTGTTCTTATGGAGTTGGAGCTTTGCAAACATGGTGGAGGCCAGAATTTATTAAGGATTTACACTCATATTCTTAATAAAAGGACACCTTTCAATGATGAATTATGTATTGTATAAATTTTTCTTAATATTTTTCTTTATGACTAAAGTGAAACATACACTAGAGCACAAATTTTGTTGTGACTGAAAGGTGGCACTGGAATAAATTTGGTCTGTAATACCAGAAGATGAGAGAAACTTGTATGACAGAATACATATGTCAGAAGATAAGGAAATGAAAACAAGGTAATAAACAGTAAGGAAAAGACATTTAATCAGTTGGAAGCATTTTGCATTCAGGACATACTCGTTGGTAAATAATTTCATGCACAAAGGATGTCTGTGGTCCTCAGGCCATCCGAGATACAGTATAAAAGCTAACTCAACTCAACGTCCTTCTACCACTTCTCTTACTTTTTCCTCTTTTGTGAACAAGGTTAGTTCAAATCTACTCCTCTTTTTCTATTTGCTGAATTCTTGCCTTCATAACAATTTGATTGCTGTTCTTTTTTCTCCACAGTGTTTTGCTAGTTGCTGGGTTGGCTGGGGGGGAAGAGTTTTTCTCTTTAAAAGTTGTGTTTTGCTGTTAGAATTGCAGGTATTTCTGGGGCCCCCGACTTGGCCATGCGGATGCTTGAAATGGTGATATAAATTTATTTAAATGTGGGCTTTCAGACATGCTAGGTGATTTAGATAATAATAATAATAATAATAACAATAATAATAATAATAATAATAATAAAGATTATCAAACTGAATGGGTAGAATACCTGTGCAAGGGGGTTGGAAGTGGGTGATCTTTAAAGGTCCCTTCCAACTCAAACAATTCTCTGATTAAGACATCTACGTGCTCAGTCATCTTTCAAGTAGCAATGTGAATTTTATAACTTTAAGGGTCTTATCCATCTTCTGTAATGCCTGAAATTTCAGCTGGGTTGATACGAAAAGAACAGTGTTTGTAAAGGATGTGGATGCACGTATCTTCAGAAATGTCTTCCAGAAAAATCCTTTCCTTTGCTGTTTATTCCAGGAGAGGCTTCGTCAGTGTTCCCTTTTTTTTTGTTATGATGAATTTATTACTGGGCACAGTAAAAAACAAGAGGGTAAAATGAACTGGATACTAAAAGAAACAGCTGGAGAGCAGGGAAACTAGAAAGATTCAAAGCAGAGGTTTGTGGGTTTTAAAAATCAATTGTGTTGAACCACAAGCTGTTGAGCTCTAAATGCCACTTTCTAAACGAAGACAAAATGAAGCTCCATACTGAGACTGTGAGGAATGGTCATGCTGAGTTCAGCAAGGATACTGGCTCGACTCACGCATCCTCAACCTTCTTCTGCTGTAGTAGTCAACATGGACTTCGATACGGTAGACATCATCAAAAAGTTCTGCTTGGTGTCTTATGGTTTTGAAATTATGTTCCAGGGTGCAATGACACCTGCAAGTTTAGAGAAATGGTTTCAGGGACTGTGAGGACAAGGGGGAAGAACAACAAAACCAGAGAAGAGCTGAGCACCCAACAGGCTGAGATGGGCATAGGAAACAGCAACATTTGCGTTTGTTGGTGTGTTGGAACCAGACACAGGAGCATGCAGGGAACTCCTGGCTTTCTCATGGCTGGCACATCTGTGGACAAGTTGTCTGGGAGAGATTTCCAAAGACCTCAGCTTCAAGTATGCTTAACTATATTGAAATTTGTACCTCTTCCTAGGCAAAGTTGCAACCTGGAAAATCTTCATTTCATTTTCCAGCTGTCTATTGAACTCTATCCGTGTGTACATTTGTGGCTTGGTGTTACTCATAATTACTACTTCTACAATGCTCTGAATATCTGGGGCTGGATCTCAGTAGTGTCTTTCCAGACATACAGCCAATCCAAATACTAAAATTAAAGTAATGATACAGATATGTGCCTTTTTGTTCTGCTGCCAGCTATTCTACTAGATCACCAACAACTGAGAGAGGATTATTTCAGTCTCCATATTCTTGTAGCATATTTAAGAATTCCTTTTCCTGCTCAACTCACTCCCCACTCCTAAAAGAATCCCTGGGAAGCTCCTGTTGTCCTGATACCTGAGCTGAGGAAAGGTACGTGCAATACGATGCCTACATTGCATTCACTTCTGGTCCTGTGTTTCAGACATACCACCATCCCACAGCCATGTCCTGCTACGAGCGGTGTCCGTCCACCCCCTGTGGCCCAACCCCGCTTGCCAACAGCTGCAACGAGCCCTGCGTCAGGCAGTGCCAGGACTCCACAGTGGTGATCCAGCCCTCTCCCGTGGTGGTGACCCTGCCTGGACCCATCCTCAGCTCTTTCCCCCAGAACACCACTGTGGGTTCCTCAGCATCTGCGGCCGTCGGGAGCGCGCTCAGTGCTGAGGGAGTGCCCATCTCCTCCGGCAGCTCCTCGGGATTTGGCAGCTTTGGGTATCCAGGCCTGGGCAGCGGCTACAGCCGGCCCTACCGTCGCTACAACACCTACCGCAGTGGCTTCTATGGGCCGTGCTAAAGCATGAGGAGCAAGCGGGAAGGAATGACCAGGAATGCTGAAGCACGACGCGATGCAGGACTGGGCTCATGGCTGTGGTTTTCGGAAGGGATGTTAGATACCCACAACTCCAGCTCAAGTTACTGGAGCTGTGGGCACTCGGCATCTCCTAAAATCAGGCCTCTGCTTGTCTTATTCCTTGAATACTTCATACTTCTGATCAAACATATTTTTTTGTTTTCTACTGCTGCAGATGACACTTCATTGTCTCAGGTCACAGCAGCACTGAGAAAAGGAATCCAGGATGAGAAGACATACGAGCTGTTGTCTTACTGTGTCCTAGAAACATATACTTTGTACTTTTTTTTTATTCTGCTTTTTGCTCTCATTAAAGTTACGCAGCATCACAACTCAAGTCTCCTGGTGTTTGTTTGAAAGAATTTTAGCCTTTTTGCAGATTTTCTTACTGTTCCTCTGTTCTATGAATTGACAGCTACTTTTTCTTGCTGACTGAAGTAGGGATTTGGCTGATGACCTCGATGCTAAGAAATGGTTTTAGGGCTGCAAAACTTTGGGAACATTGTTACGAAGTATCTAGTTTGTATATACACAAAGTATCTGTATATACAAATTAGAGGCTGTTTGTGGAACTAGATTAGATACATCGTAGCAAAGCGGATATTAGCTACAGAATCGATACTTTGTCTACAAGTACTTTCGCTTTGCTACATTTCCTTCCCCAGCTCTGGCTTTCATGGCAGGGGGAAGACTCAAAATTTCACTTAAAGTGCTTGTTACCTCTTGTTCTTCATCACTACCAGACACAGACATGATATAAATGCTGCTGGGGCCACTAATCAGAGGAGAAGAACGTTTGTTTACAGCTGAACATCAAGAAAATATTTACTTTTCCATCTGAAATGCATGTTGATTCCACACTGACTCATCTTAATACCTGGCTTTTTTGCATCTCTGCCAAGAAATTATTCTCAAGGCTGGAAGCGTTTTATGATCTAACAGAATGGCAGGGTATCTAATCTAGCATATAATGATATTTGTTTTAAGGAATCCTGTTGTGATTCACACTCTCAATAACTCTGACCTGGAGCTGCAGGGTGCAAAGAAAGATTTACATTCTTTTACCACCAAATCACTGCTTGAATGCTTGGATTTGTGAAGTAAAACATGAATGGCAGCAGGAGTCTCAAAGGAGGTATACACATCGCTTTTCAGGACAAAACTATTAGATCTATTTACTGGCTATTTACTGCAGAAGTACTGTGTATTTTAGGGCTCCCTATAAAAGTCTGGCCGTCATTACTGTCCTGGTTGCAGCCCTACAGAATTACAACAAAAAGCTCATGTCAAGAGAGGAAGCATGCAAACATTAAAGAAATATAGGACATTTGTAGCCATTAAAACCTTTAGAAATCCTCGCAAGTAAATTATTTTTGCTAAATAAAAGTAATGACCTGAGATTTAAACCGGATTTGCAACAGCCGCTGAAGCTACTAAACCAATAGGTTTTGGGGGAAAATTGAAGAGCTTCTCATGTTGGGAAGGTTTGAAGCATTCAAATAATCGCAGTTATATAAATTCTGTTGCAGCTGTTTAAATTGTCCCCAACAGTTAAATTGTTCCCAATAAATAGCTTATGGTTTATGGACCAGTCTGGTCTCCTGGCGTCAGATGCAAAGCCTCCCTCAAAGCTTCTTTCATCTCAAAGACCTGCAGACCATTTGAATGCCTTGTACTTGTACACTCAAGCTCTGAAGTCAACATAAAGATGAGACAAATTTCGATTCATGTGAGTAATTTGTCAGCTCTTCGGCAATTTGGTAGCTCACCAGCCTGCCATAGGCACCCTCTGTTCTTACACAAAGGGTTTTAATTGAGTGTGTGGAACGCGAAACTCCATCACGGATCCATAAGTGAGAGCTGTTACGTCCTGCTTCACCAGCCTTAACAATCCCAGAAAACAAGATTCAAAGGCTCTCAACCATTTGGGTAAACTCTAGGCGCTAATTAGGCTAAATTGGCAGAATATCAATGAAAATATTTCCAGGCTGTTAATGCGTCTGTTTCTAAACTATTATATATCCTCCAAGAAAACCTGTTTATGCCCCTAGAGGGAAGAACGAGGAAAAGTTAGCATTCCTTGGCTATCTCAGTTTACAGATGGAAGGGAAATTAATTCTCCAGGTGAGTGACTGTTTTCACCCACTATAATTTTTTTTAAACTATATAAAAAGATGACAGGTAGTATGTTGGACAGCAGAGACTGCGAGGAAAGGGAGGAAAAAGGTGCTCTCCTTTTATAGAAAAGGAGAGGAGAATTTTCTTGTGGAGAACTCTTAAAATATGTAGACTTATAGGATTTTACAGAAGATGAAGCGAACCTTCAACAACCTTCCAAACCAAAGCTTTATTTTTTAATCAATTATGGAAATTTTTAATAGAATAATTAAAGTTTCTGAAGGTGTTTACCTGGAATTAGTCTGTGAAGTCCTTTGAGTGATCTTGACTCTCACACTTTTAAATTAGGTTATTAGCCAGGTGATGCTGAGATCTTGTCACGTACCTTGAACATTAGCTAGTACGAAACTTTGCATATTTGAGCCATTAGCGAAAAGCTGTTCTGAACTTTGAAGTCCTTTGTTCTTCTGAAGACCAAGACCAACCTCTGTGTAAAGACACTCTTCATTTAGAGTTAATTCATATATCTCACTGGGGGATGGTGGTGCTAAGAGGAAAGGCCGGATTTGTGCTTTTTCCATACTTTCCACCTGGGGAAGTATTTCCAGCAGGCTGGGGTAGAGCCAGGACAGGCCACAGAGGTAAAAAAAAAAGGTCATGTAATGATGAATGTAATGGAGAAGTCCTGGGTGTAACTTCTATTGACTCTGCAGTTTGGCTCGGACAGAGCACTGCCTCTAAGATCCGATGCTTGAAAGCAATCTTTAACATGCACATTCATATTTAATTTTATGTGAAAATTGCTACACATCCAGGTGACTTGCTGGGATTTCAGGTAGGAATAATGGTGATTCCTCAGATGGGAGACTGCACAGAAATCTTGTCTAGAATTAGAGGCAGTTAATAAATGTCACAAAGTGATGAGATCAAGTAATCAAGCTCTTTCATTATAAGGGTGATTGTTTGACTTGAGCATGGAAAATGAAGTCAAAATTTGTGATTGGGTAAAGAAATGCAGTCTTAGATGTGTTTGTATTAGCTGTATTCATACAAAGTGGGAAAACTGCGGTTTAGCCCAAGCAATTTTACAACGTGTTTTATTGGCTCTGGTCAGCAATTTTCACCGGTCTTAATTGTCTTTAACCTTTGCAATGCCGACGGGAATGTGATGCTCTTCTCAGCTATGTTTGTCTGGGATTGAAATAGTGCAGTAGTGCAAAATTTGGGAATACCTATTATACAGCTTGTGGTAAAGCTGAGTCCTTGAAATGGAAATACTTGTGAATTGAGCCCAGGCCCCCACCTCAGAGCTAAATGATCGTTCACCTAAAGGAGTGAAGTCTTGAATAAGGACTATGCATCGCATACGCTCCCCTTAAGCAGCGTCTTGATGACTAAAATGAAACATAAAATGTACATTGGCCTCAGGAGGCAACATAATTACTGCTGTAATTCAAACGAGTCACCGCAGTCTTCCAAGCAATTAAGTGGGTGCCCATTGGTGAAGATGAAAGCTTTGTGCATACTGGAATGTGAATGTAATGAGGGGAGGGGAGAAAATAGAGCAATAGCAAAAGAGATTTTGAAAGAAAAAAAAAAAGGGGGTGATCAGTTTGGGGGATTTTGCATGCAAAAGTAAGGATCATTAAATAATTTCATGCATAATATATGTCCCTGGTCTGCAGGCAGTCTGGAACATGGTATAAAAGCCTATACAACACAAGACTCTTCCATCCACTTCTCTTGCCTTGGTCGCCCAGGTGAACAGGTAAGTCTGAATCTACCCAGTGTCTTTTTAAATGCTAAACTGTTACTTTGATGACTCCTTTTTTTTTGTTATTGTTTTGGTTTTTTTTGTTATTCTTAGTTCTTTATAAATGTTGCTAGCGTTTTTGCTTTTGGGAAGGAAAATTAGAAAGGCTTACTTCTATCAAAAAGAAAGGCTTTATTTACTTGTGAAGCAGGGTGTAAAGAGACAGGACTTAGAGGTTACGGGCAATATTGTCCCTCAAAACAAGCAGCTTCATGCTCCATTTTAGAGATCAATGCTAAGTCAGCAGCTAGCCAATAAACCCAGCTGGAAATGTGGTCTCATCTTAAGAAACTGGGACAAGGAATAAATAAATAAATAAATGAATAATAATAAAAATTTAAATTGTTTTGAGTACCAGGATCTATCCCCAAGTCCTGTTTTCCACAGGCAGAAGAGCAGGGATCACAGCAGATTCTAATACATTGAATTCAAATCAAGGCAGAAACCTCCGATTGGGAAAATAATCCTTCTTTGCACCCCAAGTTTGTCTATCCTGATCATATGACCTTGGGAGCAAAGGATGCTTCTCAGACACTTTTCTATAGTTCTGCAAATGCTGCTGGCTGGGCTGTGAGTGACTAAGTTCTAGCATTAAGGCACTAAACGCAGTTATGTGTCAATGTTCAGCTCAGGGCCACTTTCTCTACCTGGTGGGAGCTCCAGCTGATGGTCTCCATCTCCTGGTACAGTCACAATTGCACCTTCTCCAGAGAGACAGTATGAAGGACAACTCCCAAAGAATGGGAAATGCCTTTGCTGATAAGGGGTCGAGCAAACTTTACCACGCCTGGCACCACAGTTCAGAGGCCAGCTGCAGAGCAGGAACATCCTCCAGCAGCCTTCTAAAAACCAAGAGAAACCTCTATGCCATTTTCAGCCTGTCTGCTGTGGATTTTGGTCTAATAAATCATAGAACAGTTAGAGCTGGAAGGGACCTGAAAGCTCAACTTGTTCCCCCCTTGCCCTGGGCAGGGACACCACCTCCCACCAGCCCAGGCTGCTCCGAGCCCCGTCCAGCCTGGCCTTGAACCCCTCCAGGGATGGGGCAGCCACAGCTTCTCTGGGCAACCAGGGCCAGGGGCTCACCCCCTTCACAGCCAAGAATTTCTTCCTGAAATCTATTGCAAATCTCCCCTCTTTCACTTTAAAACCGTTACCCCTCATCCCATCCCATTACTGCTAGTCCTATCTGACCACCTTCTCTGGGTACTTTCACATGTTATCCTCTTACTTGACTTTTATAAACTTAATACAACTTTTATGTTGCATTTACTTTCTTCCCTGTGTTTCAGACTTCCCTCTGTCCTACAGCCATGTCTTCCTATGACCTGTGCTCTCCCACCCCCTGTGGCCCAACCCCACTGGCAAATAGCTGCAACGAGCCCTGCGTCAGGCAGTGCCAGGACTCCACGTACGTCATCCAACCCCCTCCCGTGGTGGTGACCCTGCCTGGACCCATCCTCAGCTCCTTCCCCCAGAACACCGCCGTGGGATCCACCACCTCTGCAGCTGTGGGCAGCAACCTCAGCTCTGAGGGAGTGCCCATCTCCTCCGGCAGCTCCTCGGGATTTGGCAGCTTTGGGTATCCAGGCCTGGGCAGCGGCTACAGCCGGCCCTACCGTCGCTACAACACCTACCGCAGTGGCTTCAGTGAGCCGTGCTAAAGTGTGAGGAGCAAGCGGGAAGGAATGACCAGGAATGCTGAAGCACGACGCGATGCAGGACTGAGCTCATGGCTGTGGTTTTCGGAAGGGATGTTAGATACCCACAACTCCAGCTCAGGTTACTGGAGCTGTGGGCACTCGGCATCTCCTAAAATCAGGCCTTTGCTTGTCTTATTCCTTGAATACTTCATACTTCTGATCAAACATATTTTTTTGTTTTCTACTGCTGCAGATGACACTTCATTGTCTCAGGTCACAGCAGCACTGAGAAAAGGAATCCAGGATGAGAAGACATACGAGCTGTTGTCTTACTGTGTCCTAGAAACATATACTTTGTACTTTTTTTATTCTGCTTTTTGCTCTCATTAAAGTTACGCAGCATCACAACTCAAGTCTCCTGGTGTTTGTTTGAAAGAATTTTAGCCTTTTTGCAGATTTTCTTACTGTTCCTCTGTTCTATGAATTGACAGCTACTTTTTCTTGCTGACTGAAGTAGGGATTTGGCTGATGACCTCGATGCTAAGAAATGGTTTTAGGGCTGCAAAACTTTGGGAACATTGTTACGAAGTATCTAGTTTGTATATACACAAAGTATCTGTATATACAAATTAGAGGCTGTTTGTGGAACTAGATTAGATACATCGTAGCAAAGCGGATATTAGCTACAGAATCGATACTTTGTCTACAAGTACTTTCGCTTTGCTACATTTCCTTCCCCAGCTCTGACTTTCATGGCAGGGGGAAGACTCAAAATTTCACTTGAAGTGCTTGTTACCCAGTTCCTCTTGTTCTTCTTCCAAAAGCGTTTCTGGTGGCCATGGTCCGAGCAAAGCGGGACCCCAAAGGGAAAAGGCCGTAGGGAGTTTGGGGGGAATGATCTAAGAGGAGACCTGCTCCCCCCGCAAATTATATTATGTTTTTGCAAGTAATGCCAAGCTATCTTAAATGTCGATTTGGAGCTCGTGTTTGTAAACTCAGCTCCTGGTGCCTCTGTGTGGAGCTTCATGGGCTGGTGCTGGCACAGTTGGGTTTGGCAGAGGCACTTGTGTGTGCTCCCTGGTTGAGGGCATCTGTGGAGTCAAATGAGAGGCTGAATTTTCATCCCATGCAAAAGTCTGTAATTTCAATGTTTATTTTCAGTATGAAAACCCTTCTCTTCTTACTGGGATGGAAAGGCTTTAAATGAATGTGTTAATCCTGCATCTCCATCTCCAAACAAGCAGGCTGTGATCTTGGCCTTCCTAAATGACTAATGGAAGGAAATGTAAAATCAGAGAATCAGCAAGTAATTGCAGCAAAATGCAGTTGAGCGCTATCTCATGTAACCCTTGGCGGAAAGAAATGACGCCTTGTGAAAAGGGTTTACAGCAATGATCACAGGCAATGCCTTGCTCTGAGGTGATGGGTTACCAGTGGACATTCATCAGCCTTGGTGGCACCAAGACATGGTTCTTCAAGGAAGGTGGATCTGACACATAGGGCCGTGTGGGAAGAGAAATACTAATTGCTCTCGTACAATTGGAAATACAATTAGAATCTGCATTTGAAAAATTATTCAAACATATTTAAACAATAACTAAAGCCCACTCATTTTGGGTGGGGTGTTTTGCAGAGGTTCCGGTGAGTAAATAATTTCTACCCTCCAGCGTAAATTAGCTTTTGTTGTTGTTTTCTTCTGCTCTTTCCCACTGAATTCCTGCATAATGACCACACTACCCCTGGGTCTTTGCAGGCATACTCCACAGATCCGTATGCAGTAGTTAGTTACATTTAGTTTTTGTCAAAAAGGGAAATTGTGACATAAATTGTTTACGCTTCTTAGACCACAGCAAGATGCAAACCCAAACCTCAAATTTTAAAGTTCTTCTTAACAGTATTTGAATGACATTAACAATGAAAATAACTATGTTAAGGTATGAACTTTGAGGGTTACATATCTAGTGATGTTTGAACACCTTTGCCTTCAGGGGAGCTATTTGAGCAGCAGAGCTGAGGCTGTGAAGCTCGAGTCAGAGGCTATAGACACCGCTTCTGTTTTAAGCGATAAGCCAGAAACTGTTAATAATTTAAGGGCGTGAGCAGAGTTCACTCTTGGTGGTGAGGAACCAGGTGCTCTAGATTATTGTGTGAATGTAAATGGCTGTGTAGGGTACGCAGGCTGTCGCTAATGCTGCCAATAGGCATCTATATTAGTACAATTAGTGAAGGATGAGGTCTGAGATAAAAGCAAGAGCAGTCAGAGCTGATGTGAAAGGAGGGAGCTGTGCAGGAGGGCTCTGAGTTGCAAGAGCTTTTACAGATTTCTTCAACTGCTCAAAGCCTCTGAGGCATCCATTTCTTTATAATGGGCTAATTAATTGCAATTCAGAATTTACTGCACATGGTACTCTTCTTGCCAGGGAAACTTCCATTTTCTGTTTCCCCATGCAGAGATTTTTGGGGTCATGTTTGTGTCTGGAGCCATTACGTGGGGATTATTGTTCCTTCCAATTCCATTTTGATTTAGAGTTTTTTTCTCAGATGCTTAGTCACTCACAGGTGTCTCAGGAGGATGTTCTTACATTATGCAAAAAAGTTTTAATTATAATCTCAGTATATAGGTCTGTCCCTGATTATACAAAAAAAAAAAAAAAAAAAGCAGCTGTGAACTTCTGATTCACTCACTTTAATTCATCTCAAAGATCAGGCCATTAAGTCATTCTGACTGTACAATGAAGTGGCTGGAGTTACAACAATAATTATTCTAATTATTTTCAAGGAAGGTTGTAGACATCTCTGAAAATGTTGCTAGATCCCTTTTTTAAATGCATGGTCTGATTTTAAAAGTATTTTATGTTTTCCAAGCAGAACTTGAAAGCAGGAAGAATAAAAAAAAAAAGTGATGAAAATAATTTGTGGATACTGTTATGCAAATTAATTCCTCAAATAGCTGCTATAGTGGAAATTATTTTTGAAAAAGGCTGTTAATCCCTCAAAACATGGAGAAGTACTGAGGAACAAATAGGGTTGGTGAAGCTAAAAAAGGCTGTGGCATTTTATTTTAGAATCTCCTTGAAATATGAGATGGCTTAAACCAAACCTTGAGCTATTTCTTAATTAAAAATAAAAACGCTGCAATTCCTGCAGCCAGGAACCATGACATAAATTTTAGAAGCCAATGACTGACCTGCACACCCAAATCTTAATAATGGATTATTATAGAAGTGATATGAGAATTCAAATATGGGTCACATCTTAAATTTGCACATAATGTGATGCTTTGCATGCCTTGTGCTTTAATAAAAGCTTCTGATAAACTTTGAAGTCCTCAGGAGCCCATGACCGAGCCAAACAAGTTTCTGTTCCCAGGGGATCTTCACAAAGACACTCCTAATTTAGCGCTGATTTACATGTCTCGCTAGTTAAAGTGCTAGGAGAGCAAAACCCTCAGTGCTCTCTGCGTCTAGGATTGCTGCCGTATTTTATCCCTTTACTATTTACTCCGCAAGCCTCCCCCCGTAGCAGAGGCTCGATGCCGTTGTGCAATCCAAAGGCTGCTGTAAAGTGGCAGAAAAATTGACTGCAAGTGAAGAAATTACTGACATTTTATACCCTTTTAATACTCCTCCAACTAGTTCCCGTTGGTCTCTAACATGTCTGTAGCAGACACTGCAGGGACAGTGATGCTGCAGAAGGAAAAAAAGAATTCTTGAATGTGATTCCTTCTGCCTCCCCAGCTGAGTCTTGCCAGGCCTTATCTGGTGCAGAACTCTTCCCTGAGAAGAAATGTCACCAAGCAATGGAATGTATTTATGCAGGTGGAAGCTAATCTAAAACCAGCTGCTGATGTTTTGAGGGCTGAGATAAGAATAAAAGTGAATTTGTGGACTCTTTCAAGAACTCCTAAGAGATCAGGCCCAGAATTAGAAACAGCCAGGAAAATTCCTCTATTAATAAGATTTGTCCATCAGACTCTTCTATGGAAGTGCTATCATTTGCTGTTATCTTAGACTGGACTTTTAATACTCTTTTGTTTCTTCTTCCATGTCAAAGAAGCAAAACCTTAAACGTTTTTCTAGTTATATGTCAGCCTTTGTACATAACGCTTTTCAGTTCCTCCCAGCTCTCACAGGGTTCTCCAGTGTCCTTCCCTTTTAACAGTATTTGTGCCGCTTCTCTCATCTTGGGGCTGGAGTCAGGTGAAAATCGTACGTGTGTTCCTGGCCATTTTCTGAACAGAGAGAGATTGATTTCTCTCTCTTATTTTTCCCTAAAAGCAGCTTGAATGCCCAAACTACAAGTGCTCATGGGCTGAATTCCAAAAGCTGAAGTTCTTTATGATTTCCAACAGTATTTACCTTGCAGAGGAGGGTACAAGGGACTGCATTATGGAAATTATGCTTAATCTCCTTTAATGACACCAGGTAGATCCAAGAGGGTTTTGAAGGCAGAATAAATTCTTCTGAATTAATCATTCTAGTGTTCCCAGAAATTAACTTGGCCCAGAATATTTTAAGATGAAAGAAGCTTGTGGTCAGATATACGTGCCACAAGATAAGGAAGTGAGGCAGTAATAAACGCAAATACTGGGGCAAAAAAACATGTAATCAGTAGTGGCTCATAAATAACTTCATGCACAAAGAATGTCCCAGGTTGTTGGGCAACTTGGGCCTCAGTATAAAAACCTGAGCAACTCAAGACTCTTCCATCCATTCCTCTTGCCTTTGCCTTGGTGAATCAGGTAAGTCCGAACCCATTTATTCTCTTTTTATATGTTGAACTGTTGCCTTGATGATTTTGTAGCTTTCCCTCACTAATGTTGTAGTACATTCAGCTATTTTTTTCTGAGGGAGGAAGGGGTTTTCATATGAAAGGGGAAGTTTTCTGCTGGTGGTCAGTTATAAAAATCATTGAATGGGGCAGTTAGTCACAAGTTACCCAGTTGGGTCTGTCTATTCAACTCTGTAATCCAAACAAGTTTTCAGGTCCTGCAGATGAACATAAAATATCTGTAGTGAATTCTTGGGTCTGTTCAGTGCAGTGTGCTGGTCTGTGGAAAATTCAGCTAAGGCCAGAAGATCAGAAGAACACAGGGATACTGGCCAATACTGGCAGTCCTGGACCACCATCTCTCCACAGAGAAAGCAATCATCGGTCCACCCCACCTTTGAAACGCAACTTGTAGTTCTTCCACAGGCAAGGAGTGACCTTTAACCAGTTGCTTCTGCATCCTCCAAACAACTGTGGACAGATTTGCACTGTAGCTTCTCAGATCTGCTGCTGATTTTAGTATTAATAGCAATACACAAAAATGGAAGTGTTCCTGAATTCAGCTGCCTGTGCTTCTGTTTCTTACTGAACAGATTTTAAACACTTAAGCTTCTATTTTCCACTTTCTAAAACTGGGAGAAGGGACCTCCAAGATGGAATATGCATGAAAGGAAGTGATAGGAATGAAATCGGAAAGGTTATTTGCTGTATTAGCATTAGGTAGGATGTTTGTCATCATTGACTCTTTAGCAAAGAGGGAAGCCTTGGATCAAGAATAACAAGCTGAGTCTTACCTGTCCCAGCAGAGCACCTTCATCTGAAGGCTACAGAGTCATCCTCCATTTCTCTAGGACACACAGAACCCTAATAATTTCCCAGTGTGCAGCCACAACTGCAAGGGGCAATGTTGAAAGTGCCTTTTCCCAAGGGTAGTGCTACAGCCACGTGGTTAGGGCGCTCTGCAACAGGAACCAAGAGGCTTTTGGCACCAGCACGTACGCTGGTTCCCGGGTGCGCTGACTAACCATGGAGGCTTCAGGGTAAGTTCCTGACTGAGATGCACCAGTGCTACCTTCCCTAGCAGTCTCCTTAAAGAAAACACAAGCTCAACCCTGTTTTCAAAGTGCTTCCTGTGGATCTGGTGAAAAATGTCATCTTGCTCCCCATGGAATCTCTTGTTAGCATGCTATACACCCCCTTTATGAGAGAAATTCAGCTGTACAAATAGACTTTTATTTAAATTCTTGTATTGCATTTCTATCTTTTTTTTTGTGTTTCAGACTTTTCACCCCACAGCCATGTCCTGCTACGACCTGTGTCCTCCCACCCCCTGTGGCCCAACCCCGCTTGCCAACAGCTGCAACGAGCCCTGCGTCAGGCAGTGCCAGGATTCCACAGTGGTGATCCAGCCCTCTCCCGTGGTGGTGACCCTGCCTGGACCCATCCTCAGCTCCTTCCCCCAGAACACCGCCGTGGGTTCCTCAGCATCTGCAGCCATCGGGAGTGCCCTCAGTGCTGGAGGGGTCCCCATCTCCTCCGGCAGCTCCTTGGGATTCGGCAGCTTTGGGTATCCAGGCCTGGGCAGCGGCTACAGCCGGCCCTACCGTCGCTACAACACCTACCGCAGTGGCTTCTATGGGCCGTGCTAAAGCATGAGGAGCAAGCGGGAAGGAATGACCAGGAATGCTGAAGCACGACGCGATGCAGGACTGAGCTCATGGCCGTGGTTTTCGGAAGGGATGTTAGATACCCACAACTCCAGCTCAAGTTACTGGAGCTGTGGGCATTCGGCATCTCCTAAAATCAGGCCTTTGCTTGTCTTACTTTTGTTATGCTTTACTTTATATTTCTGATCAAATGTCTTGTTCTCTTATGCTTTTTTGTATTTTACAATGACTAGGTAAAATATGTAATTATTAGAAATTATTCTGCATGACTGACTTAGTACAGTCCATTTAAACAATGAAGAAGGAAGATCTCATTTTGCCGTGTGTGTCATTGTGCGAGTGGGTACTGTCCTTAGTGGACCATGGAAATGTATTCCCTACACTTTACATTGCTTCCTTCCATTCCTCAGCCTCATTAAATTTGTGCTGCATCATACTCCGAGTCTGCCTGAACTTCTTTCTTCTCCCAGCCCCTTTTCCAGCTAGTCTGTGGTGAAACAGGTCCCGTTGCAAGTCATCAGTTCCAGAAAACACTGTGCAAAAACCTTCATGCCAATTGCCATGGGAGAACAAGTCTGATTTCAGTTGTGGAAATTTTTTTTTCTTTTGTCTATACATGGTAAATCCAGCCTGAGCCAATTTATCGAAGGCTAGAAATAGATGATGTTCCTCTGCAATGGGTGCATCTGCTGTAAGCAGGAAATCTTAAAGTAAGGGAGCTGCTTCTCTTTACACCTTAAGGACCCTTTACCTACTGTACCACAGGGATGAAAAAAGGCCCTTTAACTGCCTTAATATTGATCTTTTATGAATGGGGTTTTTTTTGAGGCTGATGTCTTTGAAGAGGGATGAGAACGGGGCAATAAGCTGATTTGAGGAGGGGAATTAAATCCTCTTCACTGAGAAGTGGAAGAGCCTCATTTCAGGAGAAAGCTCACTGCAGGGGATACTGTTTCTCCTTGTCCCTCTGTAGATGTAGTAGACAAAAGTATCTACGTAGAAAAGAGGACAGAGAGATGCAGCAGGAAAATTTACAGGTGCATGAAGAACATTAGAAATTATAGGGATAAGCCTTTTTCTGAAGCACTGCCTCCACTCACCTGTTCTCAGCTTGCTGCACAAATAGGATACATGTGCTATTACCTGGGCAACCTGGAAGAAGACTGTGGCTTTCTTTACCCTCTCAGTCATACTTAGGCAGATCCCTTTAAAAGAAGGGGCAGAGGATGCTTTTCCTGAGCCCAGCTGAGCTTGCTCAGGGCAGAGGTTGTGGGAGAGAGGGAGAAGCTGGTGCAGGCCTTTGAGTGCAGCTTCCTGGTGGGTGCAGAACCTCTTGGCAGCTGAGATCAGGCTCTGGTAAGTCTCAAAGGTTTTGTGGTGTTTTTGCGAGGGAATTGGCCTTTAAAATTTGCAGGCCTGGGATGCACATCTAGGAGAAAGAGGATTAAAGATTTTAAGTGCTAATCCTTTCTCAGTGCGTCTTTATAAGCTGCCTCCTACCTGTTGTGTTGAGTATATGCAGAGTTTATCAGGTGTTGCTTTGTTCTAGCTTGATATCTGTGTTGCAATAAAGGTCGTGGTTAGAGACTCGGTGATTTGGTCTCTAAAGGAAGAAGGTTTTAAAAGTTCCACTTTAAGAAGGCTCTGGATGATTCAGTGCCCTGTCAGCCCATAGGGCTCACAGCCTGATATCTGGGAAATTTCTTGCATGGAGCCTTTGTCTGTGTCTGCACAACCTGATGCTGAACTGTAATTAAAACCAGGGAAAGACGTTGACAAAGCTATATTGACTACAGTCATTAGTGGAGCTAAATTAAAGGTGGTACATCAGTTCCATGAAAGAATTAATAATTTTAAGGAGTAGGTTTTGTTAATACGCAACAGAAGAGAGTGGAAAGTTAGCAGTGTGATATTGTAATACAGCAGAAGGTTGGTCTGAATTAAATGTGTAATATGGTTTTTTGCCATCTCAAGTGAAGTTATTGTTTTATCAAAGAGGATGAATTCCAAAGGAGTCATCACTCTTTTGCAGTTGTTGCAAAATAGATTTCTCTTATGGAGAGAGTATCTAAAGTATCTAACACAGCAGAGAAGTTACAATTCCATGGTATTGATATAGCTGGAAAGTTTTATGGCTGAGGAACATTAGTGAAGGTATCTTTAACATATTCAGGTAGACAGATAATGACGTTTCCCATGAAAAAGTACATTTTCTTCCTCTTGCAATTCCCCTTCCGCAATTCTCTGTTAAGCTTTCTTCCAATCAACTGCACGAAACCTCTCCACAGAGGTAGCCCCTGTGCATGTACGCTCTTTCCAAAGTTGGGGTCTTTTATTCAAGCATTTAGAAACTGTAGCAGAAAGGTCTGGTACGCAGCTCGCTTTGTCAAAACAAAACCCAAAACCACTCCTCAAGCATCATTTCCCTGCTTCATACCTGTCCCAAACTACCTTCTTTGGATTAAAACTTATCATAGCAACAAGTATAGCACAGTCCCAAAGTAAAAGGTTTCTCTGTTTGGTTTTGTAGTTAAAACCAAAGTATTTTACTCACTGCTGCAGAATATGAGCTGCACTATCATGTTACAGACAGAATTTTCTAGGCCAGACAAGCCCAGGCGCTGCCTCTCAAGTTGTTATTGTGTTGGCTTTGGAAATGTCATAGTGTGGTAGACTGTGGGCTACATAAACAGGCAGCCTGTGTGCAATAACACATAGCACCAGAGAATAAACCAGCAGCATAAAACCCAGTGCATGGTAGAGTACACGTGCTCTGAGCAAAAGAACTCTCTGTATCTTCTCTTTCTCAATTTATAAACTTACGTCTGTTAATATCTACTACTGAATAGCTGGAACAAGCTAGTCCCATATTAAAAAGAGTAACATGAGCTGTTTTTGTAGGACACCAAGTATTTGCTGCTGCTGTCGGTGAAAATGTATTTCAATACCAAATTTTGTAAAGCTGAAACCAGAACTGTAGCATTTGCTGCGCGTACAGGGGCAAGGGCAGGGGCAGGAAGGCTCTGAAGAGCAAGAGCTTTTATAGCCTTCTCAGGCTGCCTGGAGGATCTGAGACATTCTTGCACATTTACTAACTAGTTCCTGCATTAATTTTTTAATTTTTTTTTTTTTTGCATATGGCTGGGTTCCCACTAGTGAAATGGTTTTGTTTACTGTTTATGTTTATTGCCTGGACTTATCCTGGCATTGGATGAAAACCACGATCCGTGGTGTCTCTTTCATCTTTCTGGTTTGCATCCATTAAATATGCCTGGCTCCATTATACCGACTCCACCTTCCCAAAATGTGGATGAGTCAAAATTCAATTTGCTTAGGAATTTTGTCTGCTCTTTAGCATTTTGGTCACACTGGCCCATGGGAGTACCACCTGCTGTCACAGTAGGAGCTTTTAATTTAAGTCCTGAGTGTGCAATTTCATCCCTGATAAGCGACGATGAGATTTAGGATGACTACCCTTTGTAATGTTCCAATGAGCAATATCCCAAAGCTTTCAGCTCCTGGGATGAGGAGATGGAGCCAGCCAGGCTAACCTGACATATGATCACCTTTGGGAGAGGACTTGAGATTCTTTTTCTCATTGTTATACCTTTTGATGAGTTTGTTTTCAAAACCACAAGTTGTCTTATGGTCAATAGATAGTTATTGCTATAAAGGAATATTTTTTTTTTTTAACATTTTGATACCGCAGTAGTGTGTCTGTGTGTGTGCATTGGTCAGAGCATCAGGGAAAGCCTGGTAAACCTCAAGGGAGAGAAGAGCTTCAGGCAGTAGTGTCACTGATGGGGGTCATCACATACCTCACATCCAGTGACTGCTGACTGGAATGGGGTTTTTAACATGTGATTTTGTGCAAATAAAATACTTGGGTTTTAAATAAAAACTGGAAGGGCTCCAGTTTATGACACCATATAATATGAGGAAGCTTGTGAGATTCATCAGTCACAATGAACTGGTCACAAATTTTAAGCACTGAGGATGATCAGATAGTGTCACGTACCTTTGCATTTTCTGATAATGCATTATTTGCGTGTCTGGGCCATTGATGAAGATGTGTTGTGAACTTTGAAGCCTTTTGTTCTTCAAAAGCGTACAATCAGCATTTATTTCCCACGAGATCTTCACGGAGATACTCACAGTTCAGAGACAATTTGCATGTCTCTAGCTAAGTGATTTAAACATTAGGGAGGGGATCAGTATTCCAATCTCTGCTCTCCTAAAGTCTGCTTAGGCGTTGCATGCAATTCCTTTTTAATCTAGAAATTGTCTTTGAAAAAGAAATTGAATTGTCACACATTGCAACGTTCTTTAAGACCATGCAAAATGAAGACAGTATTTGCTTTCAAAAGAGGAAAAAAGGAGAATATTATAAACTTCTGTAAGTAGCCACCATTAATTTGGTGTATAATTTTGTGCAACAATGCAAGACACAGTAGGGGAAAATAATAATTTAATGCCAAATGTAAAACTCCTTAGCGACTTTAATGACCCCACGGGTAAGCTTCTGCAAGACTCTGAGTACCAGTGTCTCTGACTAGCCTAAAATTCACATTCATCCTCAGTCTGACCTGGATTGTTTTCATGGAGTTTGATGTAGGAAGAAAGCTAAAACGGCCGACTCCTCAAATTAAGGACTTTGACACTCAGCTCCTAAATTGAAGAGCTGTGTCTTAAATTCCTTCATGGAAGTGTGGTATTTTAATATTAAAATGAATAGATCAGACTGCTGATACTCTTTCATCCTGTCTCCTGAGTCAAGAAAGTAAAACAACATCGTCCCTCAAATACACCTATTTCCCAGTAAGTACCTTTGAGACTGGTTAAGTGCAATAAGCTCTGCAAAGTGATTTCTGTAACAATACTCTTTTCTGAATTTGCCTGGCTGTTTGAGAGAAATTTGGCAAACCTACAGTCAAATTCAGAGTCAGAAATACTAACTTCTGGCTTTTTCGGAGTGAGATGTGTCAAACTCGTGCTCTCTATGAAGAGGGAAGGGAGATTTCACAGGGGAGTTCACATGCATCTTTCCTAATACATGTATTCATCTGTGCAAATGATGTACATTGCATATATTGTCCTTAAAATGCAAAATAATTTCTTTAGTAACTCAGGTGAATCAGTTGATCTGACCAGGAATTAACTGGGCTCATAAGATTTTAAGATAAAAGAAACCTCTATAGTGGAATGCATATGTTCTGGTGAGGAAATTAAATCAGGGCAGTAAATATAAACAGTGAGGAAAAAGTAAATCATCAGCTGGGAATATTTTGCATACAAGAAGTCTTTAGCAATTGGCTGGTAAATAGCTACGTGCACAAAGTGTGTCTCAGGTCCTCTAGGACACAGTATAAAAGCCAGCACAGGGAGAGCTGCTGCCATCCACTTCTGCTTTATTCTCCTTGGTGGAAAGGGTAAGTCTGACTCTGCTCACTATCTTTCAATGTCCCGAATTGTTGCCTTCATTGTATTTTATTTTTAAACTGTCTTGTCTATAGCAGTCTAAGGTTTATGTTCTTTATTGGTGTGCATGTGTGAGACCTGCAAGTAGCTCTTCCTGTAAAACAGGGCAGCTGTTCTTTGAAGGGTGGCAATTCCTGGGCACAGGACCTGAGACCCATTTTTCATTTGTGTCACAGGATCATTCAGTTCCAAGGTGTTCAAATCTCTCTGCATGTAAACTGCTCAACAACCAGAAGTGGCTGTGGGGAATCTGTACAGAGATTTTGGTTTTCTCACAGCTTTTTCTGTAGATAAACAAGTAAGTGGGCTCAAATTTTGAAAAGTGCATTGAGCAATATTGGAAGAACATTCCTTCTTGCACCAGGATGCCATGAAAATAACTCTTCTCTGTTCCTAAGCACTTTGGGACCAGAAATATTTGAATCACCTCCTTCTAAAATGCTCCGAATACTTTGGCATTAGATCTCCATTGCAGCACTTCAGTAACACGTAACTGGAATATCAATAGTAAAGCTGCTGCCCGTTCTATTTGCTTATCAAAAGATTTTTGGACACCATCAACTTCCATTCCCCCCGCTCCCTTTCAGAAACAGGCAGAAAGTTGCTTTCTCTGTAAGACCAATGTGAGAGGAAACAGGCAAAAAGAAAGGGGGATTGTTAAATAAGAATTAGGCAGAATATTTGGGTTTTTGCTGCTTAAGAGACAAGCCCGTCTGGGGAGGATAACAGCTCCCTTTCATGGGCAAGTGTCACATTACCAGGTTATGCTCCTCACTTTTACTTGCTGAGGAATTTATTCTTCTTCCCCCTGTTATGGGGGAAGACTCTCCTCGCCATATCACGCAGGAGATCGTAAGTCCCTGACTTCCCACCTACTGCAGGGCTGCACGCACTCTGCAGGAGTGTTGTGGGAAATGAGCTATCAAAGACTGCTCAGGAGCAGGTAGTCACCCCTTGAATGCTCCTCTGCAGTCTAGAGGAGTTTGGGTTTCATTGAAGTCTCCTTTCAACCCAGGACTAACACATTATTCAATTCTCCACAGTCTCTAGTTAGTTTCTTGCACTCTCCATCATCTTAGCAGCTTAATTACATGACTATAATTATAACTTCTTTCTTGTATTTACTTCCCTGTGTTGCAGACTTAGTCCCACCTCGCAGCCATGTCCTGCTACGACCTGTGTCCTCCCACCCCCTGTGGCCCAACCCCGCTGGCAAATAGCTGCAACGAGCCCTGCGTCAGGCAGTGCCAGGACTCCACGTACGTCATCCAACCTTCTCCCGTGGTGGTGATCCTGCCTGGACCCATCCTCAGCTCCTTCCCACAAAATACCACTGTGGGATCCTCAGCGTCTGCAGCAGTAGGGGATGCTCTCAATGCCAGGGGGGTCCCTATCTCCTCTGGCAGCTCCCTGGGACTTGGGAGCCTTGGATACTCAGGTCTAGGTGGCCTTTATGGGAGGTCCTACCGTCGTTACAACCGGTGTGGGCCATGATAAAGCCTTGTGGAAAAACCATAAAGGAACAACCAGAAGCTTAAAAGCACGATCCGGATGCAGGACTGAGTTGATGACCATGGCCATATGCTTGCTGACCACCCTCAGCTTTTCCCTGAGCTAATGGGACTGTAGGAGCTTGGCATTTCTGATTTAATGCCTTTCTCTGTTATCAGTGAGGTGAAAAATGTAACTTTTGTTGTTGCATGTAGGAGCTGGGTGTCCACCTGTAAAACATTGCCTTGAAATGGATGATTAACTTTCTCCATATTCAGCCCTACTGCTTTCTTGTGCTGTATGTTTTTTAAAATACTACTTCTCACCCATTAAATTTATGGCACATCATAATTTGTGTCTTGTAAAGCTCTTCCTCTTTGGAGCCTTCTGTGGGAGAAATTTGCCTGTGCATAAATTGTCAGTACCAAGCAGACCTTCATTTAAATCATAGCATAGCAATTAGTGAGGAGGTAATCACAGATAAATGGAAGAAATGAGTAATACCCCTTTTTTTGATAGGGTATATTTTCCTTCAGCCACACTTCTTTAAGTACAACAAAGAATAATCATTCCTGGCAAACAATCAATGGGGCAAAATAGGTGGGAATGCTAACACTCTCTTACAGGTAATATATAATTTCATTTCTTGGTATTCCAATTCCTCAGAGCTCATAAAAGCAAACTCTGGTAGTATTTTCATACTTGCTTTTTAGATTATGGTGAAGATCTTGCCATTAATAAAGAATAGCAGTAAGTATCAGGAAGAACATTTAAAAATCAACAAATTAAAGGTAAAATTATGTAAGATTCCTCCTTTGTTGGCTTGCTAGTTTAGGAATGCTGCAATTATGTGGTAATTGGTTGCTAAATTATGTGGTGATTTGGGGGCCTTTGGGGTATCACCAGAAATCCTCAGAGCAATAACAATTACCCTGCCCGTTCTGAACCTTGGGGAAGATAATGACTGCTAAATTGCTAAACAAACATTAATGAACGTAATGCTCTTGATGCCTTAAGGATCCCAATTAAACTTTCATTCCACATTTTAAAGAGAGATTGAGCAGGGCAGATTGATTGATAAAGTAACTCGGCGCGACAGGAAATTTTTCTCCTGAAGGAGGCTAAAGGACAAAAGAAAACCAGAGAAGTTCTTGTGCAACACCACGGGGTTTTAATGTGACAGAGGAGCAGAGCAGCCAGTTACAGAAAATCAAGGCAATACAAGGGGAAACGCGCAATGCAGGTGTCACGCTCTGGTACCAGTGCCCTGCTGAGGACCCAGGGGACAGCCAAGGGGATGGAGGGATGCAGGGGGTACTGAGGCTCAGCCACGCCACCTGGGCACATGGTGGCACAGGGTAGTGGGCTGCTGGGCACACACAGCCTCCCCCTGCACCCGTGCCAAGGCAGCTGGTGCATGCTGCAGGTCCTCGTGGCTCTTGCTCCATGTCCTCATGCCATGGTCCTCGTTTCAGGGCTGTTGCTGGTTCTGGGCACCATCCTGGGGGTCTTAGAAAGACCCACAGCTGCCGCGGCGGGACCTGCCCCACCTCTGGGCACCAGGCAGGTAACACCCCGAGCCATAGGAGGAGAAACCAGAGCTGTAGGACCTCCCGCAATTGCCAAAGCCACTGGACCCACAGCCCAGGGAGCCCCCGTAGCCCACATCACCTCCATAACCGAGGGAATGGCCATACCCAAGGGAGCCCCCATAGCCCCCAAGGCCCCCCAAACCAAAGGAGCCCCCATAGCCCCGGGAGCCCCCATAGCCCCAGGAGCCCCCATAGCCCCGGGAGCTCCCACAGCCCCCCAAACCAAAGGAGCCCCCATAGCCCCGGGAGCTCCCATAGCCTCCCAAACCAAAGGAGCTTCCATAGCCCTGGGAGCTCCCATAGCCTCCCAAACCAAAGGAGCCCCCGTAACCCTGGGAGCCCCCATAGCCCAGGGAGCTCCCGTAACCCCCATAGCCTCCCAGACCAAAGGAGCCCCCATAACCCCGGGAGCTCCCATAGCCCAAGGAACGCCCAGAGCCGCCCACGCCAAAGGAGCCCCCCCCATAGCCCTGCAAGCTTCGGGAACTGAAGGAACTCCCCAACCCGGCTGGGCCTGACGATCCCACAATGCTCTCCTGAGGAAAAGAGCTGAGTATGGGGCCTGGGATCGTCACCACAGCTGGTGGGGGGAAGATGACGGCTCTGGAGTCAGGGCATTGCTGCACACACGGCTCATTGTAGCTCTCGGCAATCGGCTGAGGGCAGGTCACCTCACAGGGTCTGCAGGACTCGCTGTAGCAAGACATCCTTCTTGTGGTGGCTGTGAATCTGCAGTGCACAGCAGTAAGGAGATTTCAGATGAAGAATTTTTCACCTGCCTCTAGATGCCTGCTCTTGCTTTGTAGTTCGTGGAAATTGTGACAGCCCGGAGTTCATTACCTTGCAAAGTACACCTACATCTGGCCACATACATCGCATCCTAGACTGTTTGCTGTCAGGTTTCCCTAGACATCATGCACAGATAGAGACATCTAATGTCATTTGTGGTCAATCCCACACTTGATTTCACTGCTCTTGCTTGTAGCATAATAAATCTAACTTATTAAGACCAGTTGAAACAGGCTGAAGTATGGTATTTACAGCAAGTTAAGAAAAGTATCAGATAGAGCCAGTTATTTCTACAGTTTCCTACTGCTTCCCTAGTAGCACTCCCAAATAGAAATATTTGCTTTTATGGGGCAAATACTACCACAAGGTGGTAGATGCTATGATCATTCTGATATTTTTAAATTTTATAATGCATGTGGATCCTGAATTGGAACTGAAATGCCTGGGCAATGGTTATTCAAAGTGGAATAGTAAAGCTTCCCATTTTGTTCTAAGGATAACACCTTCTCACATGCGCTGTTCTCTAACCTGCCAATCCATAACATCACATAGAATTTAGCATGAAGAGGAAAAGGCTTGAGGAGGGTAGAAATTCAATGAAATTGGCCTTACCCTGTTCACCGAGGAGAATGAGGCAGGAGATGTGGATAGAGAGGCTTGGGGTGGAGACAGCTTTTATACATTTCTCAAACTGCTTATAGGTATGAAACACCCTTTGTGCCTCAGGTCCTACATAGTGACAAAACAACCTCCCCATTGAGGGATTTAATTTTGCTTGCTTTGCACTGCCACTCCCCACCTACAAAAACAATTGCAATGCAATGGCAATACCAATTTGTGGGCATTGGCCTAGTGGATGATGAGACCATTCAGACATCTGGTACCCAGCACCAGCACTGGGGCATCTGCTATTTAATTTAAGTTTCAAGATAGTAAGTTTGATCTTTAGGGTAGATGATTAAGGATCAATTAAAGTTATCCGTCTTTTAAGAACAGTGCCATTTAAGTGAATACTAAGAAAATAGGTGCAAGCTGGATAAGAAGAGGGAAAAAGGTAACAGAAAGAGGGAGAATTTCAGGTATCTGCATCTAGTTTAGAAATGAGGTTTCTAACATCTGTATTTTCTGATCAAATATCATTAATTACGCATTAATTACATGGTGGATTCCATTGTTATTTTTACTGCTGTATTCTGAAATGTTGTTGAGGTAGTAACACTTCAGAGATGTTCAAGATCCTCCTAGGAACAATAAGAGGCTTTACAAACACCCACTAAAAATTAATATTTGATGCGTTGTACCATTGTTATACACAAACACCCAACTATCAGCACGCAAATCTTGTGCGAGAGCATCAATTCAGGCATGTGTGAATGAAGTGCTCTGTGTCATTAGGTACAGCATCATGCACGAGAGAGGGAGTCGTTTAGAGGTGAGAGCAAGCGATCTGGAAAGTCTAGAGTAGAGATTTTAGGACATCAGTTTGAGACCCCTTTTTTTTCAGAACACGGACAGATAGCAAATTAAGCCTGAAAATTCAGATAATTTTAATGAGGCTCTTCCCCTCTCCCCCCCTAGAATATAAGGCAATAAACATTTCAGGCATATTAGCAAAATACTGGCTCATAAAGGGAGAGAAAGCTACTATCTAGAGTCTGTAGCATGGACATGTCATAATCTCCCCAAACAGATTAATACTTAGTAAAATAAAGAACTCGATATCATGAATGAAAATCAAACCATCGCAAACATTTAAGTTCTAAATCACAGTCTGTTTAGGGACTCAAAAGGAGTGACATTGCTTGGCATATTTTTAAATGATGCTGTTTCATAACAAGGGAGCTTCTAAATCCTGCACTTCTTCATTTAATGAGATAATAACAGAAATTGCAAGCTCTAAGTAGTAACAAGTATTTGTGAAGCAGCTTAAAGTCATTATCTTCCAGGTGCCTCTCATTATTATCAGCACATCCTGATGACACTTCAAAGGCACAGCTACCTTACAATTTAAAGGCAATTTATAGCCTATCTTTTGCAATATTGTAAAATTATAAAACAACATATTTGCAAATAACTGTATGATGCCACAGGCTTATACCATTAAAGTATATCCCTTTTAATACTATTTTATTAATTTCTCACCTTTTCTTAAGTGGTCAGTACTTCATGGGTGGGGGGGGGAAGAAAATTAGGATAGTTTTTAACTGTATTTCTAACTGAACTTCTCGAAGTAGAGATTTCAAAGGAAATTTTGAAATGTTTGGTATTAGCTTTAGAGAGAGACCCTGTCAACAGTTGTGGCTCTGTCAATAAGGTTTTTTCTGCCTGTTTGGGGGTGTCACTCAGCCCAGCCATTGCTCTGTTAACTTGGTGGCACCTGAATTGTCTCAGAAGATTTGAGAGAAGGATGTTGGGAGAGGTTTCGATGGACTGATTCTAGCTCCACTTGGGTTGTACTTAGTATTTCTAGTGGTGATGGGACTGTATCATTCCCCTCTATCATTTCACATGTGCAGTAAATCAGACACTGACCCTCCTGCCTTGGTTAATTGTAGGTAAAATGAAAATCTTAGAGCACAAACTAAAATCTTTTCCAGGCCTTACTGCTTTCATGCTGTTATTAGCAATAGTGATGTCCCATCAGGAGTGAGCTTGCACCGTGTCAGCTCTTTGCTCTGCTGTATAACAACATTTATAGATCTCTAGCCAACTGCGGGGAGAACTTGTGTCCTCTCAGAGCCAAACTACTAGTTCACATTGGGTGACCTTCACCTGGTTCATGCACATGGCACCATAAAGGGCTCCACACCACATGAGCGTTACCTTGAACATTAAAATGGGACTAACATGACGCAAGACTCTTGCTTTCAGTCGATGACTGTATGGCAAACCTTCATCTGCAAGTTCCCCAAATCCCCTAAAATGACAATCACAGATAACTGATTGTTATTGTCATCAGCAGTTGTATCACACCCACACTGACATTTGGGAGGGACAGTGCTGAGGTGGCAAAATTAAAGCTCCCACTATCACGTTTGTTTTGTAACAAATTTGGATGAGAGGCACAAGGGGTGGCTGGAAGAAGCATATAAAAGCTTGTATCACCTGCAGCCCTTCTATCCACTTCTCTTGCCTCAGTCTCTGCAGTGAACAAGGTAAGTGTGATTTCACTCATTCTTTCTACTACTATTAGTGTTTACTCCAACAATGCTTTTGTCACAGAGATGATTCCTGCATGGTTTTTTTGGATTTATATCCTTTGTTTCCTTCTGAAAGTGTGTCTTTGTTCAGATACAGTATCAGGAGTCACTGTATTAGGATAGGAAGTAGATTTCCAAGCTATAGAAATACTTCGGGTGACTTGCACCTCAAAAAGTCTGAATCAATATGTAGAATCTTCTGTTCCTGTTGGCTTCTTTTTCACTGGCTCTTACACTTCATGAGTGCATTCTCGATGGTCCAAGTTGCTACAGATAGATCAGCCTGTCTAATTTATCCAGTACTGAATTTATATTTCACATCAAGTTATTTACAAAGGTGATCATATTGAGATGAAAGAAAGGATAAAAGTTGAGTAGATAGAAGAATTTTATTTGTTAGCATGTATAAATTTATCTGTTTCCCTGTTAACTTCTGATACTTCAGACACAGAGTCTTTACTTAATAATCTTGGTTCATCTCTTCTTGACTCCACTCCGATACTTCTTCATTTACCTTAAAACTCCTTACTGCTAGAGTCTCATCCACCACAAGAAGGATGTCTTGCTACAGCGAGTCCTGCAGACCCTGTGAGGTGACCTGCCCTCAGCCGATTGCCGAGAGCTACAATGAGCCGTGTGTGCAGCAATGCCCTGACTCCAGAGCCGTCATCTTCCCCCCACCAGCTGTGGTGACGATCCCAGGCCCCATACTCAGCTCTTTTCCTCAGGAGAGCATTGTGGGATCGTCAGGCCCAGCCGGGTTGGGGAGTTCCTTCAGTTCCCGAAGCTTGCAGGGCTATGGGGGGGGCTCCTTTGGCGTGGGAGGCTCTGGGCGTTCCTTGGGCTATGGGAGCTCCCGGGGTTATGGGGGCTCCTTTGGTCTGGGAGGCTATGGGGGTTACGGGAGCTCCCTGGGCTATGGGGGCTCCCAGGGTTACGGGGGCTCCTTTGGTTTGGGAGGCTATGGGAGCTCCCAGGGCTATGGAAGCTCCTTTGGTTTGGGAGGCTATGGGAGCTCCCGGGGCTATGGGGGCTCCTTTGGTTTGGGGGGCTATGGGAGCTCCCGGGGCTATGGGGGCTCCTTTGGTTTGGGGGGCTGTGGGAGCTCCCGGGGCTATGGGGGCTCCCGGGGCTATGGGGGCTCCTGGGGCTATGGGGGCTCCCGGGGCTATGGGGGCTCCTTTGGTTTGGGGGGCCTTGGGGGCTATGGGGGCTCCCTTGGGTATGGCCATTCCCTCGGTTATGGAGGTGATGTGGGCTACGGGGGCTCCCTGGGCTGTGGGTCCAGTGGCTTTGGCAATTGCGGGAGGTCCTACAGCTCTGGTTTCTCCTCCTATGGCTCGGGGTGTTACCTGCCTGGTGCCCAGAGGTGGGGCAGGTCCCGCCGCGGCAGCTGTGGGTCTTTCTAAGACCCCCAGGATGGTGCCCAGAACCAGCAACAGCCCTGAAACGAGGACCATGGCATGAGGACATGGAGCAAGAGCCACGAGGACCTGCAGCATGCACCAGCTGCCTTGGCACGGGTGCAGGGGGAGGCTGTGTGTGCCCAGCAGCCCACTACCCTGTGCCACCATGTGCCCAGGTGGCGTGGCTGAGCCTCAGTACCCCCTGCATCCCTCCATCCCCTTGGCTGTCCCCTGGGTCCTCAGCAGGGCACTGGTACCAGAGCGTGACACCTGCATTGCGCGTTTCCCCTTGTATTGCCTTGATTTTCTGTAACTGGCTGCTCTGCTCCTCTGTCACATTAAAACCCCGTGGTGTTGCACAAGAACTTCTCTGGTTTTCATGTATTCTTCAGCCTCCTCTTGGAGAAATATTCGCTCTTCTGCAGGGAAGAAGTGCCTGGAGTCCCTCAGGAGTCATTGACAAAAAATGAACTTTGTTTCAGCCGTTTATGCATTTCTTAAGTGTGTGTGTTTAACTTTTTTTTTTTTTTTTTTGCAGGACTTTATTCAACAGGTACTCTGCAGGTTTTCTGTCAGTGCTACGTGATCTAAAAATGGCTAGAAAATAGTTTTCTGTATTCATGCCATTATGTTGAAATGCATTGCATGCATAGATTATCTTTCCTTTCTTGTTACCATAAAACAACAGTAGGCAAGGGAATAAGGAGAAAGCTCCATGAAAGGTAGGAGTGGGATTTATGAAGTGCTTTTGTTTGCTGGTGTTGAGGATGGAAACCTGATATCAACAGCTGAACTCCACAATCTGTAAGAGTGTTAACAAAGCCACACTTAAAAGGGGAGGGGGGGAAGCAGAAATCTGATTGCATTATACAGCAGAACTTCAATAAGAATGAAAGTTAGAGGAAAACAACACAGACTCTTCTTCTTTGACAGAGTTTAAAATTCCCACATTTCTTAAAGTAGTCCATGACACGTATCCTCAACCAGCATAAAATGAGAACCAAGATAGGAAGAATGTAGATCATTAATCCAAAGAAAATGGAGATTTACGCTTTCAGGAGATTAACCAGAGATGCTCCTGCTCACTTTAGCTTGACATAAACTGCTGCAGAGGAACTGGCTGCACTGGTGTGAGGAGTATGCGTTGCAGTAACCACTGCTGAGCATGGAGAAGGCTGAAATTTCATAGCCAAGAGGGGCTCTGGAGTTGTACAGGTAACCAAAGGAGCTCCCCAGTCCAAGGTATCACCCAGAAGCAAAAGAGCAGCTGGGCCTGGCAGAGCTGGTGTCCCTCCTGGGCCGAGAAGGCCAGGCAAGGAAGCACTGCCAGCCCCTCTCCTGCCCTCTGCCCTTTCCCCACATCCTGCAAGCCCCACCAAAAGGCTCTCTCTCCCCTGCCTGCTGCCTCCAGCCTCCCTCTCCCAAAACCGCCCACCCTCTCCCAGCCTGGGAAGCTCAGGAACAGCATTTGCCCTCCCACAGCTGCTTGGCCGCACCGGCGGTCTTCCCAACTTGCGACAAGGAGGGAGGGAGGCACGACTTGCATGCAGGAGACCTTTATTGTGCCCAGAGGGGCAGGAGAGACTGTCAGAGAGACGGTGGGCAAGACCCAGAGGGGCTGGATGCCACGTGTATCAGCAGGCAGAGGAGTCTTCTGCAGGGCATGGCTTCTCTCTCCAGATGGCCCCTTGGTGCAGCATTCCAGATGTTGAGGACTTGGGCCATCAGCCCCACAGAGCCTTTTGGGTCCAGCTCCTTCCCTGAGCGAGAGCTGGGAGGAAAGGGTGGGAGAAGAGGCCAGGGAAGGGGCAAGGGTGTGCGGCACCGCGAGTGCCCCGTGCCCTCCAGCTCAGCCCTGCATGGCTGGTTGTGGCGTTGGCGTTTGGGCTGGGGGCAGTGCCTGGGGCTGGGCTGGGTCTAGCAGGGCCCACAGGTGTCCCAGAGCTTCTTGGTGTAGCGGGGCAAGACGCAAGGGCTGCAGGCAGGAGCAGCGTAGGGTCTGCCAAAGGTGCAGAGGCCTCCCGAGCCCTGGGTGGCCCCGGCGCCGTAGAGGCCCCCCAGCCCCAGGGAGCCCCCAAAGGCGGGTGCTCCGGAGGAGCCCACCACGGCTTGCTGGGGGAAGGAGCTGAGGATGGGGCCGGGGAAGGTGACCACGACCGGGGGTGGCTGGATGAAGGCCGAGGAGTCGGGGCACTGGCGGGCGCACAGCTCGTTGCAGCTCTCAGCGATGGGCTGAGGGACGGCGACGCTGGTTTTTGGTGGGCACAGGTCGTAGCAAGACATCTTGCCGGGTTGGAGATCGGTTTGCAACTGATAGAGATGGAAAAGATTAAAGAAAAAGCAAAAGGTTTGTGAGAGAAAATTCATAATGTTGATACGAGTGAAATCGACCTGTTGCAATTTCCTGCGCTAGAGCATTTGGTTTACGTGCAGCCTTGATGAACTTGACTGACACTAGCTGAGCACATGAATCCAATTTTTTGAGCTGTATAAAGTCCACCCCAGGACTGAGCAGACCCCACAGATGAATCTTTCTTCTTTCTTTGCACGGTTCTGTCTTACACTTCCCGCAAGCACACATCCTGAAGAACAGTGTAAGAACCTTATGACATCTACCACAGAATTCCCCAAAGTGGGGAAAGAGACCCAGGTTAGATGTGACTTTGCTTGAAATAGGATGGTTTATTTATGTCTCCCATAATGCCATTGAAAAGTTGGCTATCTTTTATATTTGTCTTAAATGTTATAAAATATTAAAATAATTATTTGAAATAAGAGTATTTTCATCTGTGATTTTTAAGCTTCTAATTGACTTAGAACACTCAGTTTCTCAGACTTTCTGCACTTGCACTTGGTCTCCCAAATCCTGCATTTCTCACTGCTCTCACTAGGAATAGTTATAGACAGACGCAACCTAATGCTGTTCAAAATATGAGCGTACCTATAGGAATCTTATTCATCTACTGTGATATAAATTCCAATTAAGTATCTAGAAAGAAATAAAAAATCATACTCACTAAGCTCAGCAAGGAGAATGAGCCAAAAGAAATGTCTGGATGAACTCAGGGGTTGGAGCTTATATAGAGTTTCTCAGCATTCCTATGGGATTTGAAACTTGCTCGGTGCTGGGGGTTGTGCTTGGCTGACTAACAGAACTTAACAGCTTTGAGTGATGAAAGTTTTGTCTTTATCATGGTTATGATTTTACTCAAATTATCACAGCGTGTGATGTCCGTGTTACACCATCCTTATTTCTTTAATCTTGGGTCTTAATTGGCTAGTGTAATTCCTGGTGTCATTATATGCCAAGTGCATTAAGCTGACTCCACACGTTACTTCTCCCTTTACAAAGTTGTCATAAGCTTGTCTGCTCAGAGATTTTGTAAGACTCATCTTTGGCTGACATGTACGTTTTTCCTTAACAGTCATTTAAATTTAACTGGTAAATTAATTCCAGACAGAATGCAGCTTATCCTAGGAGTACCCAGGAATTTGTCTTTTCCATACCCAACTTAAATAGACCTTCTTGACCTAAGATGGAATTCAAGTGGTCATGAATATGAGCCAAGATCATACAATACACAAGACAATTCCCCAGCAGCTTCCCATTGAGAGGAACAGTCCTTTGAGTGGCAACTCAGTCCTACGTAAAAATCATTTTGTTACACTAAAAGGGTTTAAGTCGGAATTGGAATTCAGCTTTAAAGGGGCCCATGGTTCTGCTGACAGTGATTTGAGTTGGAAGTAAAAGAAACCACCATCCAGAAATGTATGAAGTCCCACCTCTGCCCATGATCCACCAAAACAGGTAACAATTTTGAGGAAAAACCGAAGAAGCAGATAAAGGTTTTTTGTTGTTGTGGGTGTTAACTCTTATCAAGTGTGTTCTGAGGCTTCTGGAGAAAAAAGTGCTTTGTAGTGATATCAGAAACATTCATTAGTTGGTGTTCAACCCAGCTGGTGTTGTGTTAATGAATGAAAATGTGTGAGTGATTTAAACGCTTTGGTGTTACACAATCCTATTTGCTTTAATGTGCAGGAAACAAGGTGGTGCATGCCATTACTTTAACTAGATCGTGATTTGTGCCATTGGAAGTCATGGGTGAATGTTAACGTAGCTCTTCTTTTCTTTCATTAAACATTCTTTCAACATTATTGATCAAATCCTCTGTTAGTATAAGATGTCACACGCTGTATATCAGGTGAAAATATGTCATTACTTCAAACTATACAATCCAGAAAAAATTCTACATACATTTGTGATTATTTACCTTTTTTCTGTGCTTTTTAAGAGGACAGTCAGTATCTTTTATTCCAACTTTTAGGCTTTTACCCACATCCAAGGCATTTTACAGACCCTTCTCATTGTCATCACTGAGAACACCCCCAGAGTTGAAATACCTGGTCTTAATCCTGCAGTGACTAAGCTGAATGTTTTTGTTGTGATACAGCTTCACCCCAATGTTTTCTTTTTCTGTTCAGGTGATAAAGGAATTATGTTTAGGTTTCTGGGCTGGATTTTTTTAATTTTTTTTTTTTTTTGACCTGACATGTATTGTTGCAATTTGGGAGGAGTTGTGGCTGGGGAGGTAAATGGAAACAACAGCTGGCTGAAGTGGCTGTTTCCCCAACAAAAACTGCCCTGCATTTATTGCAAGGGAAGACAAAAGACGCTCTCCAGGCATAGAAAGTGAATTCCTGCAATCCACATCTCCCAGCTTGGGGGTGACTTCTTTGCCTACATTTACATTTTACCGCAAATTCTGCAAGTCAGAGCAAGTTGTGCCTCATTACTCTGTCTCGGCGCAACAAACCCTCCCCACAACAAAGTCCTTGATTTCCTCTCTCCACTTGCTAGCCTTACTTTGTATTTAATAACATTGTGATTTAAATGCTAGCCGAATTACCAAATGTCTTTTGGGGGTTCCCGTGGGAAAAAAAGTGCTTATTGCAGATTTTCTCAAGTGACTTGGAAACAAAGGATATCAAAGCACTTTAGAAACACTGACTAATGATTTATGCATGCTGTTGTGTTGTTATAATGTGACTTGCCTGTCCCAATGGTGAGTAATAATATTAGTCCAAACAGGGAGACCCTGTCAGTCATGTCACTCTGCTAATCAGAGGGTGGCTCGTAGCCCCTGGGGCTGGCCACCTCTGTCCCTGCCCTGCTGTCCCTTTTGTGTCATCCAGGACAGTCTGCTCCTTTCACAGAGTGGCTACATCTGTCTTTAGCAGGAGCCTGGTGGACTGTGATAAAAAGTCACTATTCTTTCCAGTGTCTCTCTAGAACTTTAAGCAACCAGAAAGGGTAAAATTGAAAAGCTGGATGTTAAACGGAGGAAATTAAAACAGTTGAAAGGTGATAAGTCCAAAATTAATCATAATTTCTCCATTTTAAATGAGAGAGAGGAGTATTTGACTGGTCTGGAGATCTATTAGTGTCTCAAAGTACCTTTAAAACTAAAGGAAGTATGACAAAATTTATCATAGGAGAGAATTCAGAATGTATTTTCCAGGAAGATAAGGAAAGCAAGGGTTTTGTACCATAACAGTAACTGCTTCAACCAGAGAAAATTCACTGTGTATTTGAAAATACATTGATAATCCTATCATAGTGTAATAGAATCATAGAATGGTCCTTCCAACCCCCCTGCCCTGGGCAGGGACACCTCCCACCAGCCCAGGTTGCTCCAAGCCCCGTCCAACCTGGCCTTGAACCCCTCCAGGGATGGGGCAGCCACAGCTTCTCTGGGCAACCTGGGCCAGGGGCTCACCCCCCTCACAGCCAAGAATTTCTGCCTCACATCTCATCTCAATCTCCCTCTGTCAGTGTAAAACCCTTCCCCCTCGTCCCATGGCTCCCCTCCCTGATCCAGAGTCCCTCCCCAGCTTTCCCGGAGCCCCTTTAGGGACTGGCAGGGGCTGGAAGGTCTCCCCGGAGCCTTCTCTTCTCCAGGCTGAACTGCCCCAGCTCTCTCAGCCTGTCCCCACAGCAGAGGGGCTCCAGCCCTCCCAGCAGCTCCAGGGCCTCCTCCGGCCCCGCTCCAACAGCTCCGTGTCTCTCCTGTGCTGAGGCCACAGAGCTGGAGGCAGCGCTGCAGGGGGGTCTCCCAGAGCGGAGCAGAGGGGCAGAATCCCCCCCCTCGCCCCCCTGCCCACGCTGCTGGGGATGCAGCCCAGGCTGCGGGGGGTTCTGGGCTGCCAGCGCACGTTGCTGGATCATATTGAGCTTCTCATCAACTATATGCTAATGAATATCAACTAAACAGGAAAAACCTCTGGGATGGAGGTGCAGGAGATAATTTCTGAAGTTAAAGAAAAAACTTAAGGGAAAAAAAATATCCAGGATGGAAACAGCTGCTTTTAATTTTTATCTCTGCTGCTCTCTCCACTAAATCTACATACTGAACTGGCCATGAATGATAAGTGCTACTCAAAATGATCAATAGTAGAAAATATAACAGGAGGCAATGTAATACATTATTAAAATAAAAAATAAAGTAAGGACTATGGGAGTGGAGCAGAATGTCATTTGTGACATGAAGAGGAATAAAGTCAGGTGAATCCTCAACAACATTTAAAATAAAAAAGAGATTAAAAAAAAAACCTAAAAATTTGATGCATAAAATATTTATTGGAAAACTAAGTTGAATAAATCACAGACTACAAAACGAACAACAGAAGACAAGAGGAACAACAAGAAATGAAAAAATGAAGGTAAGATTTGTACATGTACAGCTGTCAAGATGAAACATCAACCACAGCTAAGGAAACAGAATATTTTACATGATGTTAACAACGTAAACAACACAGAAAATTAAGGAGTGAAAGAACCCTAAAAATGTAAGATATGAAAACTTAAAAAACCCAGCACTATAGGGAAGACAACGGAGACAGTAAAAGATTAAGAACAGCAAAATTTTGGATGATTAGGTTCTTCTAAGATTCTCCATTCCTGACAGATATGATGCATTGCAGGCTGGGTCTAGCAGGGCCCACAGGTGTCCCAGAGCTTCTTGGTGTAGCGGGGCAAGACGCAAGGGCTGCAGGCAGGAGCAGCGTAGGGTCTGCCAAAGGTGCAGAGGCCTCCCGAGCCCTGGGTGGCCCCGGCGCCGTAGAGGCCCCCCAGCCCCAGGGAGCCCCCAAAGGCGGGTGCTCCGGAGGAGCCCACCATGGCTTGCTGGGGGAAGGAGCTGAGGATGGGGCCGGGGAAGGTGACCACGACCGGGGGTGGCTGGATGAAGGCCGAGGAGTCGGGGCACTGGCGGGCGCACAGCTCGTTGCAGCTCTCAGCGATGGGCTGAGGGACGGCGACGCTGGTTTTTGGTGGGCACAGGTCGTAGCAAGACATGGTTGTGCGGGATGAGATGGTGCTCTGCAAGAGGGCAGAGATGGTAAGGGAGCAGCAGAGGGGAACGCCCAAGACAAAAGGACCCAGGTCCTTGCGGGGGTCCAGGAGGAGAAGCGCTCGCGGACTTACCCTGTTCCTCGAGGAGAAGGCAGCCAGAGCAGTGGTTGGGAGAGCGTGGCAGAGGGAGAGCTTTTATAGTGGCCCCGCCATTGCTCAGCACCACCTGGGCCAATCTGCAGAGGCGGCACTCCCTGCTGCTGAGGCAGACGGGGCTGTCCTTCTGCCCCTCCCTGAGTCAGCATCCCCTCGCCACACCAGCACGTGCCGCTTCCCAGGCTTTCCTCCCCTTTCTGCTTCGTGGGCTAAATGAGAGCAGGCATCTCCCTGCCGGGGGTGCGCCCAACAGGAGAGGGCCCTGCTCCTGCAGCTCCTCGCTGCCTGCCTTGTGCTCTGCCCTCCAAAGACAGCTGTGCCCTGTGCCCTGTGCCCAGGCTCTGCTGGCAGGAGAGCCGCGAGTGCCAGCAGGGCCAGCCCAGCTGGGGGCTGCTGCGGTCGTGCCAGCAGACGGAGCTCCCATGTCAAGAGCACGCCAGGAGCAGCCCCTGAGCAGCACCATCCCCCAGCAACGGGCTTGCGGGGACACTTGAGAGGGCTTCACAAGACCGCGGCAGGGCTGGCAGGAGCCTGTGCCCTGTGGGTCCAGGTGGGTGTCTGCTGCTCCTTGCACCATGTACCTCCGGGAAGAGCACGAGGGGTCTTTCTCCCCCAGGGCTTGCAGAGGTCCATGGCCAGTGCCTGCAGGCGCATGGAGGCCGGCTCCGTTGGACTGGCGAGTGATGCATCGTGCTGAGCAGGCAGTGTCCGAGAGGAGTGCCTTTCCTTTGGCATTTCGTAACCTCGCGCCTCGGCAGATAATAGCCACACAGTGTACGTCATGTGGGCGCTGGCATGCGGGAGGCCTTTGCAAGGCTGCCTTCTTGGCCAGCGCCACGAGCCCGGACTTCCCTGTGGCACTGCAAAGAAGGCCTGGGTCCGCCCCGAGAGCAAGCCCTTGGGGAAGAGCTATGGCACGCAGGGGCGCTTGCAGTCAGCCTTTGTCACGCTGCGTGCCCTCTTACGCAGCGAGATAATGAAAAGACAGCGGGGCTCATTTGGCCCATGAGGTGGCAGCTGGCAAGCGTGCGAGCGGGGTAATTGCAGGGGCTGATAGAGCGGGTTGGGGCTGGTGAGGAAACGGCGTCAGCAAAACAGCCCCGTGCCACGCAGGGAAGAGGCAGGGGCTTGGTTGCCACGGGCCACGTGCCCCCAGCGTGGCCAGCTCCTCCCCACGCTGGCTGGGCCAGCATAAAAGCGCTGGCCTGGCCGAGCGCTGGCATCCACTGCTCCTGCCTCGCTCTGCTCAGGAAAAGGGTAGGTGGTGCCTGTGGGTCTGTGCCTCCTCTGGCAGGGGCCGGCGCTGGGGCCTCCCTGGCCAGGAGAGCCCTGACGGCAGCGGCCGTGCTGGCAGCAGCCTTGGACAGCCTGGGGCGGGCTGAGCCGCGGCGGGAGGAGGAAGGAGCCCCGTGGCCGCGGCACCCACAGCCGGGCCCTGCACAGGCTCCCGGGGAGGCCTTGTGTGCCCTCTGTGCACGCAGAGAGGGCAAGGCGAGGGGTGCAGGAGAGCAGGGCACTGAGTAGGGCTGGCTGGGCAAAGGGCAAGCGGCGGGCAGTGTGGGCAAGGCGGTGACTATGGGAAGAGGGCACTGCTCGGCTGGGGCATCTCTTCCTCGCTCACGACACCTCTCCTTGCGGCCGTGTCTTTCAGGCTCAGCTCTCTCACAACAACCATGTCTTGCTACGACCTGTGCCCACCAAAAACCAGCGTCGCCGTCCCTCAGCCCATCGCTGAGAGCTGCAACGAGCTGTGTGCCCGCCAGTGCCCCGACTCCTCGGCCTTCATCCAGCCACCCCCGGTCGTGGTCACCTTCCCCGGCCCCATCCTCAGCTCCTTCCCCCAGCAAGCCGTGGTGGGCTCCTCCTGGAGCACCCGCCTTTGGGGGCTCCCTGGGGCTGGGGGGCCTCTACGGCGCCGGGGCCACCCAGGGCTCGGGAGGCCTCTGCACCTTTGGCAGACCCTACGCTGCTCCTGCCTGCAGCCCTTGCGTCTTGCCCCGCTACACCAAGAAGCTCTGGGACACCTGTGGGCCCTGCTAGACCCAGCCCCAAAGACCCCAGAGCCCCTGGGCCACCTCCGCGTCACGCCCCCTCTCCTTTCTCCTCTCCTGCCCCTCTCTCCATGACACCACTCTGCCTTGCTCCGGCCCGTGCCCACACGCACAACTCCACCAGCGTCCCACCGGGCACTTGCTTGTCTCTGCAACGACCACCGCCTGGCAGAAGCCTGAAGGAGCAGCTCTCTTGAAGCCTGGGGGGACAACCTGCCTGCCTCTGCCTTCCGTGTCTTTCTCCATTCAATAAAACAAGCCTGCCTCCAACCCCTGCCTCTGCGTTTTCCCTCTCAAGGCCCAGGGTGGGCTGCAGGGCCTCCTCGCCCTGCCCGTGCTCCCCGCCAGCTGGGCCAGGGCAGTCTCTCAGCCCCAGCAGAGCCAGGCCCAGCTGCCTTTGGGGACAGCCCCCAGCCCTGCCATCTCTGGCCACACACGCTCCAAGGGCCCTGCCTGAACGCAGGCTGCTCCCGTCCTGCAGGACATGCAGCTCCGGGGCGTTTGCAGACCTCCAGCCCCCCCGCACCTGAGCCAGGAGCAATTCCTGCCGTGCCTCCAGCCCCTTTGTGTCTCTACGGCTCTGCCAAATGCCCTATGACAAAAAGCAAAGGGCAATATTTCTTTTCCTCTTTACTGCCCCATTCCCTTTGGTTCCCTTCCCTCTTCTGCTGACCCTTCCTTCTCCCCTTCCACCTCCTCCTTCCCTTTCTCAACTCCTGCACAGACTCAAACACTCCATGCTCCTCCGTTCTCTTCCACAGACAGCCCTGGGGCGTTTGCAGACCTCCGGCCTCCCTGCGCCGGAGCGCGGCTGCCCCAGGGGCTGGGAGCCTGCCAGGAGCAATTCCTGCCGTGGCTCCAACCTCTTTGTGTTGCCCGAGATCTGCTAAAGGCCCTGGCAGGAAAAGCAAAGGGGAGGCTCCCCCTGCCCCTTCCTCCTCCCTTCTGCCTTCCCATTCCCTTTCCTCTTTTCTTCCCCTTGCGCTCCTTCTTCTTCTTCCCCTTCTTCTACTTCTTTCTATTCCTTTGCCTGCGGATTCTCCTTCCTCTCTCCTTGCCCTTTCCTCCTTTGCCTTCTCTTTCCCCTTCCACTTCCTCATCACCTTCTCACGGCCACAACACACCAACACGCTGCATGCTGGTCAGCTCTCTGGCCCAGACAAAAAAAATCACAGAAATCACAGCCTGATTATTGTGGCAGGAGCCTTTGCAGGGCATCTTGTCCTGCTGCCGCCTCCAGCAGCGTCACCCAGAGCCAGCTGCCCAGCACCATAGCCAGAAGACTTTGGCAAATGTGCAAGGATGGAGACCCCACAACCTCCCAGGTCAGCCGCTGCCGCTGCTCGCTCGCCCTCCCAGTGAGAAGAGTGGTTTGGGATTTGGAGGTGGAACCTCCTGCATTTCAGCTGGTGCCCGTTGCCTCTTGTCCTGGCACTGGACACCTCTGAAAAGAGCCTGCCTCCATCTTCGTCACGCCTTCCCTTCAGGCGCGTGTGCACCTTGATGAGACCCCTCCCACCCCGGGAGCCTCCTCAGCACCAAGAGGAACGGTCCCCAGCTCTCTCAGGCTCTCCCCACAGGAGACATGCTGCCTGTCCCTGCATCACCTGCGTGGCCCTTTGCTGGACTCTCTCCAGTAGCCCCACATCTCTCCTGCGCTGGGGAGCCCAGCGCTCCACACAGCACCACAGATTTGGCCGGGCCAGTGCTGAGAGGAGGGCAAGGATCCCCTCCCTCACGTGCTGGCCACACTGCTCCGCATGCAGCCCAACACACCGCTGGCTGCCTTGGCCCCAAGCCACCTTACCAACTCGTGCTCACCTTGGTGTCCCCCAGGGCCTTTCCTGACACGCTGCTCTCCAGCATTGACGGCCATTTCCCAAGCTTTGGCTTGAACACTGGCTCTCGTCCAGCCTCCTCTGTGCGGGTGCCCAGAGCTGCTGCCTTGCTTCTGCAGAGCAGCGGGACCTGGCAGAGCTGGTGTCCCTCCTGGGCCGAGAAGGCCAGGCAAGGAAGCACTGCCAGCCCCTCTCCTGCCCTCTGCCCTTTCCCCACATCCTGCAAGCCCCACCAAAAGGCTCTCTCTCCCCTGCCTGCTGCCTCCAGCCTCCCTCTCCCAAAACCGCCCACCCTCTCCCAGCCTGGGAAGCTCAGGAACAGCATTTGCCCTCCCACAGCTGCTTGGCCGCACCGGCGGTCTTCCCAACTTGCGACAAGGAGGGAGGGAGGCACGACTTGCATGCAGGAGACCTTTATTGTGCCCAGAGGGGCAGGAGAGACTGTCAGAGAGACGGTGGGCAAGACCCAGAGGGGCTGGATGCCACGTGTATCAGCAGGCAGAGGAAGTCTTCTGCAGGGCATGGCTTCTCTCTCCAGATGGCCCCTTGGTGCAGCATTCCAGATGTTGAGGACTTGGGCCATCAGCCCCACAGAGCCTTTTGGGTCCAGCTCCTTCCCTGAGCGAGAGCTGGGAGGAAAGGGTGGGAGAAGAGGCCAGGGAAGGGGCAAGGGTGTGCGGCACCGCGAGTGCCCCGTGCCCTCCAGCTCAGCCCTGCATGGCTGGTTGTGGCGTTGGCGTTTGGGCTGGGGGCAGTGCCTGGGGCTGGGCTGGGTCTAGCAGGGCCCACAGGTGTCCCAGAGCTTCTTGGTGTAGCGGGGCAAGACGCAAGGGCTGCAGGCAGGAGCAGCGTAGGGTCTGCCAAAGGTGCAGAGGCCTCCCGAGCCCTGGGTGGCCCCGGCGCCGTAGAGGCCCCCCAGCCCCAGGGAGCCCCCAAAGGCGGGTGCTCCGGAGGAGCCCACCACGGCTTGCTGGGGGAAGGAGCTGAGGATGGGGCCGGGGAAGGTGACCACGACCGGGGGTGGCTGGATGAAGGCCGAGGAGTCGGGGCACTGGCGGGCGCACAGCTCGTTGCAGCTCTCAGCGATGGGCTGAGGGACGGCGACGCTGGTTTTTGGTGGGCACAGGTCGTAGCAAGACATGGTTGTGCGGGATGAGATGGTGCTCTGCAAGAGGGCAGAGATGGTAAGGGAGCAGCAGAGGGGAAGCGCCCAAGACAAAAGGACCCAGGTCCTTGCGGGGGTCCAGGAGGAGAAGCGCTCGCGGACTTACCCTGTTCCTCGAGGAGAAGGCAGCCAGAGCAGTGGTTGGGAGAGCGTGGCAGAGGGAGAGCTTTTATAGTGGCCCCGCCATTGCTCAGCACCACCTGGGCCAATCTGCAGAGGCGGCACTCCCTGCTGCTGAGGCAGACGGGGCTGTCCTTCTGCCCCTCCCTGAGTCAGCATCCCCTCGCCACACCAGCACGTGCCGCTTCCCAGGCTTTCCTCCCCTTTCTGCTTCGTGGGCTAAATGAGAGCAGGCATCTCCCTGCCGGGGGTGCGCCCAACAGGAGAGGGCCCTGCTCCTGCAGCTCCTCGCTGCCTGCCTTGTGCTCTGCCCTCCAAAGACAGCTGTGCCCTGTGCCCTGTGCCCAGGCTCTGCTGGCAGGAGAGCCGCGAGTGCCAGCAGGGCCAGCCCAGCTGGGGGCTGCTGCGGTCGTGCCAGCAGACGGAGCTCCCATGTCAAGAGCACGCCAGGAGCAGCCCCTGAGCAGCACCATCCCCCAGCAACGGGCTTGCGGGGACACTTGAGAGGGCTTCACAAGACCGCGGCAGGGCTGGCAGGAGCCTGTGCCCTGTGGGTCCAGGTGGGTGTCTGCGCTCCTTGCACCATGTACCTCCGGGAAGAGCACGAGGGGTCTTTCTCCCCCAGGCTTGCAGAGGTCCATGGCCAGTGCCTGCAGGCGCATGGAGGCCGGCTCCGTTGGACTGGCGAGTGATGCATCGTGCTGAGCAGGCAGTGTCCGAGAGGAGTGCCTTTCCTTTGGCATTTCGTAACCTCGCGCCTCGGCAGATAATAGCCCCACAGTGTACGTCATGTGGGCGCTGGCATGCGGGAGGCCTTTGCAAGGCTGCCTTCTTGGCCAGCGCCACGAGCCCGGACTTCCCTGTGGCACTGCAAAGAAGGCCTGGGTCCGCCCCGAGAGCAAGCCCTTGGGGAAGAGCTATGGCACGCAGGGGCGCTTGCAGTCAGCCTTTGTCACGCTGCGTGCCCTCTTACGCAGCGAGATAATGAAAAGACAGCGGGGCTCATTTGGCCCATGAGGTGGCAGCTGGCAAGCGTGCGAGCGGGGTAATTGCAGGGGCTGATAGAGCGGGTTGGGGCTGGTGAGGAAACGGCGTCAGCAAAACAGCCCCGTGCCACGCAGGGAAGAGGCAGGGGCTTGGATTGCCACGGGCCACGTGCCCCCAGCGTGGCCAGCTCCTCCCCACGCTGGCTGGGACCAGCATAAAAGCGCTGGCCTGGCCGAGCGCTGGCATCCACTGCTCCTGCCTCGCTCTGCTCAGGAAAAGGGTAGGTGGTGCCTGTGGGTCTGTGCCTCCTCTGGCAGGGGCCGGCGCGGGGCCTCCCTGGCCAGGAGAGCCCTGACGGCAGCGGCCGTGCTGGCAGCAGCCTTGGACAGCCTGGGGCGGGCTGAGCCGCGGCGGGAGGAGGAAGGAGCCCCGTGGCCGCGGCACCCACAGCCGGGCCCTGCACAGGCTCCCGGGGAGGCCTTGTGTGCCCTCTGTGCACGCAGAGAGGGCAAGGCGAGGGGTGCGGAGAGCAGGGCACTGAGTAGGGCTGGCTGGGCAAAGGGCAAGCGGCGGGCAGTGTGGGCAAGGCGGTGACTATGGGAAGAGGGCACTGCTCGGCTGGGGCATCTCTTCCTCGCTCACGACACCTCTCCTTGCGGCCGTGTCTTTCAGGCTCAGCTCTCTCACAACAACCTATGTCTTGCTACGACCTGTGCCCACCAAAAACCAGCGTCGCCGTCCCTCAGCCCATCGCTGAGAGCTGCAACGAGCTGTGCGCCCGCCAGTGCCCCGACTCCTCGGCCTTCATCCAGCCACCCCCGGTCGTGGTCACCTTCCCCGGCCCCATCCTCAGCTCCTTCCCCCAGCAAGCCGTGGTGGGCTCCTCCGGAGCACCCGCCTTTGGGGGCTCCCTGGGGCTGGGGGGCCTCTACGGCGCTGGGGCCACCCAGGGCTCGGGAGGCCTCTGCACCTTTGGCAGACCCTACGCTGCTCCTGCCTGCAGCCCTTGCGTCTTGCCCCGCTACACCAAGAAGCTCTGGGACACCTGTGGGCCCTGCTAGACCCAGCCCCAAAGACCCCAGAGTCCCTGGGCCACCTCCGCTTCACGCCCCCTCTCCTTTCTCCTCTCCTGCCCCTCTCTCCACGACACCACTCTGCCTTGCTCCGGCCCGTGCCCACACGCACAACTCCACCAGCGTCCCACCGGGCACTTGCTTGTCTCTGCAACGACCACCGCCTGGCAGAAGCCTGAAGGAGCAGCTCTCTTGAAGCCTGGGGGGACAACCTGCCTGCCTCTGCCTTCCGTGTCTTTCTCCATTCAATAAAACAAGCCTGCCTCCAACCCCTGCCTCTGCGTTTTCCCTCTCAAGGCCCAGGGTGGGCTGCAGGGCCTCCTCGCCCTGCCCGTGCTCCCCGCCAGCCGGGCCAGGGCAGTCTCTCAGCCCCAGCAGAGCCAGGCCCAGCTGCCTCTGGGGACAGCCCCCAGCCCTGCCATCTCTGGCCACACACGCTCCAAGGGCCCTGCCTGAACGCAGGCTGCTCCCGTCCTGCAGGACATGCAGCTCCGGGGCGTTTGCAGACCTCCAGCCCCCCCGGCACCTGAGCCAGGAGCAATTCCTGCCAGTGCCTCCAGCCCCTTTGTGTCTCTACGGCTCTGCCAAATGCCCTATGACAAAAAGCAAAGGGCAATATTTCTTTTCCTCTTTACTGCCCCATTCCCTTTGGTTCCCTTCCCTCTTCTGCTGACCCTTCCTTCTCCCCTTCCACCTCCTCCTTCCCTTTCTCAACTCCTGCACAGACTCAAACACTCCATGCTCCTCCGTTCTCTTCCACAGACAGCCCTGGGGCGTTTGCAGACCTCCGGCCTCCCTGCGCCGGAGCGCGGCTGCCCCAGGGGCTGGGAGCCTGCCAGGAGCAATTCCTGCCGTGGCTCCAACCTCTTTGTGTTGCCCGAGATCTGCTAAAGGCCCTGGCAGGAAAAGCAAAGGGGAGGCTCCCCCTGCCCCTTCCTCCTCCCTTCTGCCTTCCCATTCCCTTTCCTCTTTTCTTCCCCTTGCGCTCCTTCTTCTTCTTCCCCTTCTTCTACTTCTTTCTATTCCTTTGCCTGCGGATTCTCCTTCCTCTCTCCTTGCCCTTTCCTCCTTTGCCTTCTCTTTCCCCTTCCACTTCCTCATCACCTTCTCACGGCCACAACACACCAACACGCTGCATGCTGGTCAGCTCTCTGGCCCAGACAAAAAAAATCACAGAAATCACAGCCTGATTATTGTGGCAGGAGCCTTTGCAGGGCATCTTGTCCTGCTGCCGCCTCCAGCAGCATCACCCAGAGCCAGCTGCCCAGCACCATAGCCAGAAGACTTTGGCAAATGTGCAAGGATGGAGACCCCACAACCTCCCAGGTCAGCCGCTGCCGCTGCTCGCTTGCCCTCCCAGTGAGAAGAGTGGTTTGGGATTTGGAGGTGGAACCTCCTGCATTTCAGCTGGTGCCCGTTGCCTCTTGTCCTGGCACTGGACACCTCTGAAAAGAGCCTGCCTCCATCTTCGTCACGCCTTCCCTTCAGGCGCGTGTGCACCTTGATGAGACCCCTCCCACCCCGGGAGCCTCCTCAGCACCAAGAGGAACGGTCCCAGCTCTCTCAGGCTCTCCCCACAGGAGACATGCTGCCTGTCCCTGCATCACCTGCGTGGCCCTTTGCTGGACTCTCTCCAGTAGCCCCACATCTCTCCTGCGCTGGGGAGCCCAGCGCTCCACACAGCACCACAGATTTGGCCGGGCCAGTGCTGAGAGGAGGGCAAGGATCCCCTCCCTCACGTGCTGGCCACACTGCTCCGCATGCAGCCCAACACACCGCTGGCTGCCTTGGCCCCAAGCCACCTTGCCAACTCGTGCTCACCTTGGTGTCCCCCAGGGCCTTTCCTGACACGCTGCTCTCCAGCATTGACGGCCATTTCCCAAGCCTTGGCTTGAACACTGGCTCTCGTCCAGCCTCCTCTGTGCGGGTGCCCAGAGCTGCTGCCTTGCTTCTGCAGAGCAGCGGGACCTGGCAGAGCTGGTGTCCCTCCTGGGCCGAGAAGGCCAGGCAAGGAAGCACTGCCAGCCCCTCTCCTGCCCTCTGCCCTTTCCCCACATCCTGCAAGCCCCACCAAAAGGCTCTCTCTCCCCTGCCTGCTGCCTCCAGCCTCCCTCTCCCAAAACCGCCCACCCTCTCCCAGCCTGGGAAGCTCAGGAACAGCATTTGCCCTCCCACAGCTGCTTGGCCGCACCGGCGGTCTTCCCAACTTGCGACAAGGAGGGAGGGAGGCACGACTTGCATGCAGGAGACCTTTATTGTGCCCAGAGGGGCAGGAGAGACTGTCAGAGAGACGGTGGGCAAGACCCAGAGGGGCTGGATGCCACGTGTATCAGCAGGCAGAGGAAGTCTTCTGCAGGGCATGGCTTCTCTCTCCAGATGGCCCCTTGGTGCAGCATTCCAGATGTTGAGGACTTGGGCCATCAGCCCCACAGAGCCTTTTGGGTCCAGCTCCTTCCCTGAGCGAGAGCTGGGAGGAAAGGGTGGGAGAAGAGGCCAGGGAAGGGGCAAGGGTGTGCGGCACCGCGAGTGCCCCGTGCCCTCCAGCTCAGCCCTGCATGGCTGGTTGTGGCGTTGGCGTTTGGGCTGGGGGCAGTGCCTGGGGCTGGGACTGGGTCTAGCAGGGCCCACAGGTGTCCCAGAGCTTCTTGGTGTAGCGGGGCAAGACGCAAGGGCTGCAGGCAGGAGCAGCGTAGGGTCTGCCAAAGGTGCAGAGGCCTCCCGAGCCCTGGGTGGCCCCGGCGCCGTAGAGGCCCCCCAGCCCCAGGGAGCCCCCAAAGGCGGGTGCTCCGGAGGAGCCCACCACGGCTTGCTGGGGGAAGGAGCTGAGGATGGGGCCGGGGAAGGTGACCACGACCGGGGGTGGCTGGATGAAGGCCGAGGAGTCGGGGCACTGGCGGGCGCACAGCTCGTTGCAGCTCTCAGCGATGGGCTGAGGGACGGCGACGCTGGTTTTTGGTGGGCACAGGTCGTAGCAAGACATGGTTGTGCGGGATGAGATGGTGCTCTGCAAGAGGGCAGAGATGGTAAGGGAGCAGCAGAGGGGAACGCCCAAGACAAAAGGACCCAGGTCCTTGCGGGGGTCCAGGAGGAGAAGCGCTCGCGGACTTACCCTGTTCCTCGAGGAGAAGGCAGCCAGAGCAGTGGTTGGGAGAGCGTGGCAGAGGGAGAGCTTTTATAGTGGCCCCGCCATTGCTCAGCACCACCTGGGCCAATCTGCAGAGGCGGCACTCCCTGCTGCTGAGGCAGACGGGGCTGTCCTTCTGCCCCTCCCTGAGTCAGCATCCCCTCGCCACACCAGCACGTGCCGCTTCCCAGGCTTTCCTCCCCTTTCTGCTTCGTGGGCTAAATGAGAGCAGGCATCTCCCTGCCGGGGGTGCGCCCAACAGGAGAGGGCCCTGCTCCTGCAGCTCCTCGCTGCCTGCCTTGTGCTCTGCCCTCCAAAGACAGCTGTGCCCTGTGCCCCCGTGCCCAGGCTCTGCTGGCAGGAGAGCCGCGAGTGCCAGCAGGGCCAGCCCAGCTGGGGGCTGCTGCGGTCGTGCCAGCAGACGGAGCTCCCATGTCAAGAGCACGCCAGGAGCAGCCCCTGAGCAGCACCATCCCCCAGCAACGGGCTTGCGGGGACACTTGAGAGGGCTTCACAAGACCGCGGCAGGGCTGGCAGGAGCCTGTGCCCTGTGGGTCCAGGTGGGTGTCTGTGCTCCTTGCACCATGTACCTCCGGGAAGAGCACGAGGGGTCTTTCTCCCCCAGGCTTGCAGAGGTCCATGGCCAGTGCCTGCAGGCGCATGGAGGCCGGCTCCGTTGGACTGGCGAGTGATGCATCGTGCTGAGCAGGCAGTGTCCGAGAGGAGTGCCTTTCCTTTGGCATTTCGTAACCTCGCGCCTCGGCAGATAATAGCCCCACAGTGTACGTCATGTGGGCGCTGGCATGCGGGAGGCCTTTGCAAGGCTGCCTTCTTGGCCAGCGCCACGAGCCCGGACTTCCCTGTGGCACTGCAAAGAAGGCCTGGGTCCGCCCCGAGAGCAAGCCCTTGGGGAAGAGCTATGGCACGCGGGGCGCTTGCAGTCAGCCTTTGTCACGCTGCGTGCCCTCTTACGCAGCGAGATAATGAAAAGACAGCGGGGCTCATTTGGCCCATGAGGTGGCAGCTGGCAAGCGTGCGAGCGGGGTAATTGCAGGGGCTGATAGAGCGGGTTGGGGCTGGTGAGGAAACGGCGTCAGCAAAACAGCCCCGTGCCACGCAGGGAAGAGGTAGGGGCTTGGTTGCCACGGGCCACGTGCCCCCAGCGTGGCCAGCTCCTCCCCACGCTGGCTGGACCAGCATAAAAGCGCTGGCCTGGCCGAGCGCTGGCATCCACTGCTCCTGCCTCGCTCTGCTCAGGAAAAGGGTAGGTGGTGCCTGTGGGTCTGTGCCTCCTCTGGCAGGGGCCGGCGCGGGGCCTCCCTGGCCAGGAGAGCCCTGACGGCAGCGGCCGTGCTGGCAGCAGCCTTGGACAGCCGGGGCGGGCTGAGCCGCGGCGGGAGGAGGAAGGAGCCCCGTGGCCGCGGCACCCACAGCCGGGCCCTGCACAGGCTCCCGGGGAGGCCTTGTGTGCCCTCTGTGCACGCAGAGAGGGCAAGGCGAGGGGTGCGGAGAGCAGGGCACTGAGTAGGGCTGGCTGGGCAAAGGGCAAGCGGCGGGCAGTGTGGGCAAGGCGGTGACTATGGGAAGAGGGCACTGCTCGGCTGGGGCATCTCTTCCTCGCTCACGACACCTCTCCTTGCGGCCGTGTCTTTCAGGCTCAGCTCTCTCACAACAACCATGTCTTGCTACGACCTGTGCCCACCAAAAACCAGCGTCGCCGTCCCTCAGCCCATCGCTGAGAGCTGCAACGAGCTGTGCGCCCGCCAGTGCCCCGACTCCTCGGCCTTCATCCAGCCACCCCCGGTCGTGGTCACCTTCCCCGGCCCCATCCTCAGCTCCTTCCCCCAGCAAGCCGTGGTGGGCTCCTCCGGAGCACCCGCCTTTGGGGGCTCCCTGGGGCTGGGGGGGCCTCTACGGCGCTGGGGCCACCCAGGGCTCGGGAGGCCTCTGCACCTTTGGCAGACCCTACGCTGCTCCTGCCTGCAGCCCTTGCGTCTTGCCCCGCTACACCAAGAAGCTCTGGGACACCTGTGGGCCCTGCTAGACCCAGCCCCAAAGACCCCAGAGTCCCCTGGGCCACCTCCGCTTCACGCCCCCTCTCCTTTCTCCTCTCCTGCCCCTCTCTCCACGACACCACTCTGCCTTGCTCCGGCCCGTGCCCACACGCACAACTCCACCAGCGTCCCACCGGGCACTTGCTTGTCTCTGCAACGACCACCGCCTGGCAGAAGCCTGAAGGAGCAGCTCTCTTGAAGCCTGGGGGGACAACCTGCCTGCCTCTGCCTTCCGTGTCTTTCTCCATTCAATAAAACAAGCCTGCCTCCAACCCCTGCCTCTGCGTTTTCCCTCTCAAGGCCCAGGGTGGGCTGCAGGGCCTCCTCGCCCTGCCCGTGCTCCCCGCCAGCCGGGCCAGGGCAGTCTCTCAGCCCCAGCAGAGCCAGGCCCAGCTGCCTCTGGGGACAGCCCCCAGCCCTGCCATCTCTGGCCACACACGCTCCAAGGGCCCTGCCTGAACGCAGGCTGCTCCCGTCCTGCAGGACATGCAGCTCCGGGGCGTTTGCAGACCTCCAGCCCCCCTGCACCTGAGCCAGGAGCAATTCCTGCCGTGCCTCCAGCCCCTTTGTGTCTCTACGGCTCTGCCAAATGCCCTATGACAAAAAGCAAAGGGCAATATTTCTTTTCCTCTTTACTGCCCCATTCCCTTTGGTTCCCTTCCCTCTTCTGCTGACCCTTCCTTCTCCCCTTCCACCTCCTCCTTCCCTTTCTCAACTCCTGCACAGACTCAAACACCCATGCTCCTCCGTTCTCTTCCACAGACAGCCCTGGGGCGTTTGCAGACCTCCGGCCTCCCTGCGCCGGAGCGCGGCTGCCCCAGGGGCTGGGAGCCTGCCAGGAGCAATTCCTGCCTGTGGCTCCAACCTCTTTGTGTTGCCCGAGATCTGCTAAAGGCCCTGGCAGGAAAAGCAAAGGGGAGGCTCCCCCTGCCCCTTCCTCCTCCCTTCTGCCTTCCCATTCCCTTTCCTCTTTTCTTCCCCTTGCGCTCCTTCTTCTTCTTCCCCTTCTTCTACTTCTTTCTATTCCTTTGCCTGCGGATTCTCCTTCCTCTCTCCTTGCCCTTTTCCTCCTTTGCCTTCTCTTTCCCCTTCCACTTCCTCATCACCTTCTCACGGCCACAACACACCAACACGCTGCATGCTGGTCAGCTCTCTGGCCCAGACAAAAAAAATCACAGAAATCACAGCCTGATTATTGTGGCAGGAGCCTTTGCAGGGCATCTTGTCCTGCTGCCGCCTCCAGCAGCGTCACCCAGAGCCAGCTGCCCAGCACCATAGCCAGAAGACTTTGGCAAATGTGCAAGGATGGAGACCCCACAACCTCCCAGGTCAGCCGCTGCCGCTGCTCGCTCGCCCTCCCAGTGAGAAGAGTGGTTTGGGATTTGGAGGTGGAACCTCCTGCATTTCAGCTGGTGCCCGTTGCCTCTTGTCCTGGCACTGGACACCTCTGAAAAGAGCCTGCCTCCATCTTCGTCACGCCTTCCCTTCAGGCGCGTGTGCACCTTGATGAGACCCCTCCCACCCCGGGAGCCTCCTCAGCACCAAGAGGAACGGTCCCAGCTCTCTCAGGCTCTCCCCACAGGAGACATGCTGCCTGTCCCTGCATCACCTGCGTGGCCCTTTGCTGGACTCTCTCCAGTAGCCCCACATCTCTCCTGCGCTGGGGAGCCCAGCAGCTCCACACAGCACCACAGATTTGGCCGGGCCAGTGCTGAGAGGAGGGCAAGGATCCCCTCCCTCACGTGCTGGCCACACTGCTCCGCATGCAGCCCAACACACCGCTGGCTGCCTTGGCCCCAAGCCACCTTGACCAACTCGTGCTCACCTTGGTGTCCCCCATGGGCCTTTCCTGACACGCTGCTCTCCAGCATTGACGGCCATTTCCCAAGCCTTTGGCTTGAACACTGGCTCTCGTCCAGCCTCCTCTGTGCGGGTGCCCAGAGCTGCTGCCTTGCTTCTGCAGACCAGCGGGACCTGGCAGAGCTGGTGTCCCGCCTGGGCCGAGAAGGCCAGGCAAGGAAGCACTGCCAGCCCCTCTCCTGCCCTCTGCCCTTTCCCCACATCCTGCAAGCCCCACCAAAAGGCTCTCTCTCCCCTGCCTGCTGCCTCCAGCCTCCCTCTCCCAAAACCGCCCACCCTCTCCCAGCCTGGGAAGCTCAGGAACAGCATTTGCCCTCCCACAGCTGCTTGGCCGCACCGGCGGTCTTCCCAACTTGCGACAAGGAGGGAGGGAGGCACGACTTGCATGCAGGAGACCTTTATTGTGCCCAGAGGGGCAGGAGAGACTGTCAGAGAGACGGTGGGCAAGACCCAGAGGGGCTGGATGCCACGTGTATCAGCAGGCAGAGGAATCTTCTGCAGGGCATGGCTTCTCTCTCCAGATGGCCCCTTGGTGCAGCATTCCAGATGTTGAGGACTTGGCCATCAGCCCCACAGAGCCTTTTGGGTCCAGCTCCTTCCCTGAGCGAGAGCTGGGAGGAAAGGGTGGGAGAAGAGGCCAGGGAAGGGGCAAGGGTGTGCGGCACCGCGAGTGCCCCGTGCCCTCCAGCTCAGCCCTGCATGGCTGGTTGTGGCGTTGGCGTTTGGGCTGGGGGCAGTGCCTGGGGCTGGGCTGGGTCTAGCAGGGCCCACAGGTGTCCCAGAGCTTCTTGGTGTAGCGGGGCAAGACGCAAGGGCTGCAGGCAGGAGCAGCGTAGGGTCTGCCAAAGGTGCAGAGGCCTCCCGAGCCCTGGGTGGCCCCGGCGCCGTAGAGGCCCCCCAGCCCCAGGGAGCCCCCAAAGGCGGGTGCTCCGGAGGAGCCCACCACGGCTTGCTGGGGGAAGGAGCTGAGGATGGGGCCGGGGAAGGTGACCACGACCGGGGGTGGCTGGATGAAGGCCGAGGAGTCGGGGCACTGGCGGGCGCACAGCTCGTTGCAGCTCTCAGCGATGGGCTGAGGGACGGCGACGCTGGTTTTTGGTGGGCACAGGTCGTAGCAAGACATGGTTGTGCGGGATGAGATGGTGCTCTGCAAGAGGGCAGAGATGGTAAGGGAGCAGCAGAGGGGAAGCGCCCAAGACAAAAGGACCCAGGTCCTTGCGGGGGTCCAGGAGGAGAAGCGCTCGCGGACTTACCCTGTTCCTCGAGGAGAAGGCAGCCAGAGCAGTGGTTGGGAGAGCGTGGCAGAGGGAGAGCTTTTATAGTGGCCCCGCCATTGCTCAGCACCACCTGGGCCAATCTGCAGAGGCGGCACTCCCTGCTGCTGAGGCAGACGGGGCTGTCCTTCTGCCCCTCCCTGAGTCAGCATCCCCTCGCCACACCAGCACGTGCCGCTTCCCAGGCTTTCCTCCCCTTTCTGCTTCGTGGGCTAAATGAGAGCAGGCATCTCCCTGCCGGGGGTGCGCCCAACAGGAGAGGGCCCTGCTCCTGCAGCTCCTCGCTGCCTGCCTTGTGCTCTGCCCTCCAAAGACAGCTGTGCCCTGTGCCCTGTGCCCAGGCTCTGCTGGCAGGAGAGCCGCGAGTGCCAGCAGGGCCAGCCCAGCTGGGGCTGCTGCGGTCGTGCCAGCAGACGGAGCTCCCATGTCAAGAGCACGCCAGGAGCAGCCCCTGAGCAGCACCATCCCCCAGCAACGGGCTTGCGGGGACACTTGAGAGGGCTTCACAAGACCGCGGCAGGGCTGGCAGGAGCCTGTGCCCTGTGGGTCCAGGTGGGTGTCTGTGCTCCTTGCACCATGTACCTCCGGGAAGAGCACGAGGGGTCTTTCTCCCCCAGGCTTGCAGAGGTCCATGGCCAGTGCCTGCAGGCGCATGGAGGCCGGCTCCGTTGGACTGGCGAGTGATGCATCGTGCTGAGCAGGCAGTGTCCGAGAGGAGTGCCTTTCCTTTGGCATTTCGTAACCTCGCGCCTCGGCAGATAATAGCCACACAGTGTACGTCATGTGGGCGCTGGCATGCGGGAGGCCTTTGCAAGGCTGCCTTCTTGGCCAGCGCCACGAGCCCGGACTTCCCTGTGGCACTGCAAAGAAGGCCTGGGTCCGCCCCGAGAGCAAGCCCTTGGGGAAGAGCTATGGCACGCAGGGCGCTTGCAGTCAGCCTTTGTCACGCTGCGTGCCCTCTTACGCAGCGAGATAATGAAAAGACAGCGGGGCTCATTTGGCCCATGAGGTGGCAGCTGGCAAGCGTGCGAGCGGGGTAATTGCAGGGGCTGATAGAGCGGGTTGGGGCTGGTGAGGAAACGGCGTCAGCAAAACAGCCCCGTGCCACGCAGGGAAGAGGCTAGGGGCTTGGTTGCCACGGGCCACGTGCCCCCAGCGTGGCCAGCTCCTCCCCACGCTGGCTGGGCCAGCATAAAAGCGCTGGCCTGGCCGAGCGCTGGCATCCACTGCTCCTGCCTCGCTCTGCTCAGGAAAAGGGTAGGTGGTGCCTGTGGGTCTGTGCCTCCTCTGGCAGGGGCCGGCGCGGGGCCTCCCTGGCCAGGAGAGCCCTGACGGCAGCGGCCGTGCTGGCAGCAGCCTTGGACAGCCGGGGCGGGCTGAGCCGCGGCGGGAGGAGGAAGGAGCCCCGTGGCCGCGGCACCCACAGCCGGGCCCTGCACAGGCTCCCGGGGAGGCCTTGTGTGCCCTCTGTGCACGCAGAGAGGGCAAGGCGAGGGGTGCGGAGAGCAGGGCACTGAGTAGGGCTGGCTGGGCAAAGGGCAAGCGGCGGGCAGTGTGGGCAAGGCGGTGACTATGGGAAGAGGGCACTGCTCGGCTGGGGCATCTCTTCCTCGCTCACGACACCTCTCCTTGCGGCCGTGTCTTTCAGGCTCAGCTCTCTCACAACAACCTATGTCTTGCTACGACCTGTGCCCACCAAAAACCAGCGTCGCCGTCCCTCAGCCCATCGCTGAGAGCTGCAACGAGCTGTGCGCCCGCCAGTGCCCCGACTCCTCGGCCTTCATCCAGCCACCCCCGGTCGTGGTCACCTTCCCCGGCCCCATCCTCAGCTCCTTCCCCCAGCAAGCCGTGGTGGGCTCCTCCGGAGCACCCGCCTTTGGGGGCTCCCTGGGGCTGGGGGGCCTCTACGGCGCCGGGGGCCACCCAGGGCTCGGGAGGCCTCTGCACCTTTGGCAGACCCTACGCTGCTCCTGCCTGCAGCCCTTGCGTCTTGCCCCGCTACACCAAGAAGCTCTGGGACACCTGTGGGCCCTGCTAGACCCAGCCCCAAAGACCCCAGAGCCCCTGGGCCACCTCCGCTTCACGCCCCCCTCTCCTTTCTCCTCTCCTGCCCCTCTCTCCACGACACCACTCTGCCTTGCTCCGGCCCGTGCCCACACGCACAACTCCACCAGCGTCCCACCGGGCACTTGCTTGTCTCTGCAACGACCACCGCCTGGCAGAAGCCTGAAGGAGCAGCTCTCTTGAAGCCTGGGGGGACAACCTGCCTGCCTCTGCCTTCCGTGTCTTTCTCCATTCAATAAAACAAGCCTGCCTCCAACCCCTGCCTCTGCGTTTTCCCTCTCAAGGCCCAGGGTGGGCTGCAGGGCCTCCTCGCCCTGCCCGTGCTCCCCGCCAGCCGGGCCAGGGCAGTCTCTCAGCCCCAGCAGAGCCAGGCCCAGCTGCCTTTGGGGACAGCCCCCAGCCCTGCCATCTCTGGCCACACACGCTCCAAGGGCCCTGCCTGAACGCAGGCTGCTCCCGTCCTGCAGGACATGCAGCTCCGGGGCGTTTGCAGACCTCCAGCCCCCCTGCACCTGAGCCAGGAGCAATGCCTGCTATGCCTCCAGCCCCTTTGTGTCTCTACGGCTCTGCCAAATGCCCTATGACAAAAAGCAAAGGGCAATATTTCTTTTCCTCTTTACTGCCCCATTCCCTTTGGTTCCCTTCCCTCTTCTGCTGACCCTTCCTTCTCCCCTTCCACCTCCTCCTTCCCTTTCTCAACTCCTGCACAGACTCAAACACTCCATGCTCCTCCGTTCTCTTCCACAGACAGCCCTGGGGCGTTTGCAGACCTCCGGCGTCCCTGCGCCGGAGCGCGGCTGCCCCAGGGGCTGGGAGCCTGCCAGGAGCAATTCCTGCCGTGGCTCCAACCTCTTTGTGTTGCCCGAGATCTGCTAAAGGCCCTGGCAGGAAAAGCAAAGGGGAGGCTCCCCCTGCCCCTTCCTCCTCCCTTCTGCCTTCCCATTCCCTTTCCTCTTTTCTTCCCCTTGCGCTCCTTCTTCTTCTTCCCCTTCTTCTACTTCTTTCTATTCCTTTGCCTGCGGATTCTCCTTCCTCTCTCCTTGCCCTTTTCCTCCTTTGCCTTCTCTTTCCCCTTCCACTTCCTCATCACCTTCTCACGGCCACAACACACCAACACGCTGCATGCTGGTCAGCTCTCTGGCCCAGACAAAAAAAATCACAGAAATCACAGCCTGATTATTGTGGCAGGAGCCTTTGCAGGGCATCTTGTCCTGCTGCCGCCTCCAGCAGCGTCACCCAGAGCCAGCTGCCCAGCACCATAGCCAGAAGACTTTGGCAAATGTGCAAGGATGGAGACCCCACAACCTCCCAGGTCAGCCGCTGCCGCTGCTCGCTCGCCCTCCCAGTGAGAAGAGTGGTTTGGGATTTGGAGGTGGAACCTCCTGCATTTCAGCTGGTGCCCGTTGCCTCTTGTCCTGGCACTGGACACCTCTGAAAAGAGCCTGCCTCCATCTTCGTCACGCCTTCCCTTCAGGCGCGTGTGCACCTTGATGAGACCCCTCCCACCCCGGGAGCCTCCTCAGCACCAAGAGGAACGGTCCCAGCTCTCTCAGGCTCTCCCCACAGGAGACATGCTGCCTGTCCCTGCATCACCTGCGTGGCCCTTTGCTGGACTCTCTCCAGCAGCCCCACATCTCTCCTGCGCTGGGGAGCCCAGCACTCCACACAGCACCACAGATTTGGCCGGGCCAGTGCTGAGAGGAGGGCAAGGATCCCCTCCCTCACGTGCTGGCCACACTGCTCCGCATGCAGCCCAACACACCGCTGGCTGCCTTGGCCCCAAGCCACCTTACCAACTCGTGCTCACCTTGGTGTCCCCCAGGGCCTTTCCTGACACGCTGCTCTCCAGCATTGACGGCCATTTCCCAAGCCTTGGCTTGAACACTGGCTCTCGTCCAGCCTCCTCTGTGCGGGTGCCCAGAGCTGCTGCCTTGCTTCTGCAGAGCAGCGGGACCTGGCAGAGCTGGTGTCCCTCCTGGGCCGAGAAGGCCAGGCAAGGAAGCACTGCCAGCCCCTCTCCTGCCCTCTGCCCTTTCCCCACATCCTGCAAGCCCCACCAAAAGGCTCTCTCTCCCCTGCCTGCTGCCTCCAGCCTCCCTCTCCCAAAACCGCCCACCCTCTCCCAGCCTGGGAAGCTCAGGAACAGCATTTGCCCTCCCACAGCTGCTTGGCCGCACCGGCGGTCTTCCCAACTTGCGACAAGGAGGGAGGGAGGCACGACTTGCATGCAGGAGACCTTTATTGTGCCCAGAGGGGCAGGAGAGACTGTCAGAGAGACGGTGGGCAAGACCCAGAGGGGCTGGATGCCACGTGTATCAGCAGGCAGAGGAATCTTCTGCAGGGCATGGCTTCTCTCTCCAGATGGCCCCTTGGTGCAGCATTCCAGATGTTGAGGACTTGGCCCATCAGCCCCACAGAGCCTTTTGGGTCCAGCTCCTTCCCTGAGCGAGAGCTGGGAGGAAAGGGTGGGAGAAGAGGCCAGGGAAGGGGCAAGGGTGTGCGGCACCGCGAGTGCCCCGTGCCCTCCAGCTCAGCCCTGCATGGCTGGTTGTGGCGTTGGCGTTTGGGCTGGGGGCAGTGCCTGGGGCTGGGCTGGGTCTAGCAGGGCCCACAGGTGTCCCAGAGCTTCTTGGTGTAGCGGGGCAAGACGCAAGGGCTGCAGGCAGGAGCAGCGTAGGGTCTGCCAAAGGTGCAGAGGCCTCCCGAGCCCTGGGTGGCCCCGGCGCCGTAGAGGCCCCCCAGCCCCAGGGAGCCCCCAAAGGCGGGTGCTCCGGAGGAGCCCACCACGGCTTGCTGGGGGAAGGAGCTGAGGATGGGGCCGGGGAAGGTGACCACGACCGGGGGTGGCTGGATGAAGGCCGAGGAGTCGGGGCACTGGCGGGCGCACAGCTCGTTGCAGCTCTCAGCGATGGGCTGAGGGACGGCGACGCTGGTTTTTGGTGGGCACAGGTCGTAGCAAGACATGGTTGTGCGGGATGAGATGGTGCTCTGCAAGAGGGCAGAGATGGTAAGGGAGCAGCAGAGGGGGAACGCCCAAGACAAAAGGACCCAGGTCCTTGCGGGGGTCCAGGAGGAGAAGCGCTCGCGGACTTACCCTGTTCCTCGAGGAGAAGGCAGCCAGAGCAGTGGTTGGGAGAGCGTGGCAGAGGGAGAGCTTTTATAGTGGCCCCGCCATTGCTCAGCACCACCTGGGCCAATCTGCAGAGGCGGCACTCCCTGCTGCTGAGGCAGACGGGGCTGTCCTTCTGCCCCTCCCTGAGTCAGCATCCCCTCGCCACACCAGCACGTGCCGCTTCCCAGGCTTTCCTCCCCTTTCTGCTTCGTGGGCTAAATGAGAGCAGGCATCTCCCTGCCGGGGGTGCGCCCAACAGGAGAGGGCCCTGCTCCTGCAGCTCCTCGCTGCCTGCCTTGTGCTCTGCCCTCCAAAGACAGCTGTGCCCTGTGCCCCGTGCCCAGGCTCTGCTGGCAGGAGAGCCGCGAGTGCCAGCAGGGCCAGCCCAGCTGGGGGCTGCTGCGGTCGTGCCAGCAGACGGAGCTCCCATGTCAAGAGCACGCCAGGAGCAGCCCCTGAGCAGCACCATCCCCCAGCAACGGGCTTGCGGGGACACTTGAGAGGGCTTCACAAGACCGCGGCAGGGCTGGCAGGAGCCTGTGCCCTGTGGGTCCAGGTGGGTGTCTGTGCTCCTTGCACCATGTACCTCCGGGAAGAGCACGAGGGGTCTTTCTCCCCCGGGCTTGCAGAGGTCCATGGCCAGTGCCTGCAGGCGCATGGAGGCCGGCTCCGTTGGACTGGCGAGTGATGCATCGTGCTGAGCAGGCAGTGTCCGAGAGGAGTGCCTTTCCTTTGGCATTTCGTAACCTCGCGCCTCGGCAGATAATAGCCCCACAGTGTACGTCATGTGGGCGCTGGCATGCGGGAGGCCTTTGCAAGGCTGCCTTCTTGGCCAGCGCCACGAGCCCGGACTTCCCTGTGGCACTGCAAAGAAGGCCTGGGTCCGCCCCGAGAGCAAGCCCTTGGGGAAGAGCTATGGCACGCGGGGCGCTTGCAGTCAGCCTTTGTCACGCTGCGTGCCCTCTTACGCAGCGAGATAATGAAAAGACAGCGGGGCTCATTTGGCCCATGAGGTGGCAGCTGGCAAGCGTGCGAGCGGGGTAATTGCAGGGGCTGATAGAGCGGGTTGGGGCTGGTGAGGAAACGGCGTCAGCAAAACAGCCCCGTGCCACGCAGGGAAGAGGCAGGGGCTTGGTTGCCACGGGCCACGTGCCCCCAGCGTGGCCAGCTCCTCCCCACGCTGGCTGGGACCAGCATAAAAGCGCTGGCCTGGCCGAGCGCTGGCATCCACTGCTCCTGCCTCGCTCTGCTCAGGAAAAGGGTAGGTGGTGCCTGTGGGTCTGTGCCTCCTCTGGCAGGGGCCGGCGCGGGGCCTCCCTGGCCAGGAGAGCCCTGACGGCAGCGGCCGTGCTGGCAGCAGCCTTGGACAGCCGGGGCGGGCTGAGCCGCGGCGGGAGGAGGAAGGAGCCCCGTGGCCGCGGCACCCACAGCCGGGCCCTGCACAGGCTCCCGGGGAGGCCTTGTGTGCCCTCTGTGCACGCAGAGAGGGCAAGGCGAGGGTGCGGAGAGCAGGGCACTGAGTAGGGCTGGCTGGGCAAAGGGCAAGCGGCGGGCAGTGTGGGCAAGGCGGTGACTATGGGAAGAGGGCACTGCTCGGCTGGGGCATCTCTTCCTCGCTCACGACACCTCTCCTTGCGGCAGTGTCTTTCAGGCTCAGCTCTCTCACAACAACCATGTCTTGCTACGACCTGTGCCCACCAAAAACCAGCGTCGCCGTCCCTCAGCCCATCGCTGAGAGCTGCAACGAGCTGTGCGCCCGCCAGTGCCCCGACTCCTCGGCCTTCATCCAGCCACCCCCGGTCGTGGTCACCTTCCCCGGCCCCATCCTCAGCTCCTTCCCCCAGCAAGCCGTGGTGGGCTCCTCCGGAGCACCCGCCTTTGGGGGCTCCCTGGGGCTGGGGGGCCTCTACGGCGCCGGGGCCACCCAGGGCTCGGGAGGCCTCTGCACCTTTGGCAGACCCTACGCTGCTCCTGCCTGCAGCCCTTGCGTCTTGCCCCGCTACACCAAGAAGCTCTGGGACACCTGTGGGCCCTGCTAGACCCAGCCCCAAAGACCCCAGAGCCCCTGGGCCACCTCCGCTTCACGCCCCCTCTCCTTTCTCCTCTCCTGCCCCTCTCTCCACGACACCACTCTGCCTTGCTCCGGCCCGTGCCCACACGCACAACTCCACCAGCGTCCCACCGGGCACTTGCTTGTCTCTGCAACGACCACCGCCTGGCAGAAGCCTGAAGGAGCAGCTCTCTTGAAGCCTGGGGGGACAACCTGCCTGCCTCTGCCTTCCGTGTCTTTCTCCATTCAATAAAACAAGCCTGCCTCCAACCCCTGCCTCTGCGTTTTCCCTCTCAAGGCCCAGGGTGGGCTGCAGGGCCTCCTCGCCCTGCCCGTGCTCCCCGCCAGCCGGGCCAGGGCAGTCTCTCAGCCCCAGCAGAGCCAGGCCCAGCTGCCTTTGGGGACAGCCCCCAGCCCTGCCATCTCTGGCCACACACGCTCCAAGGGCCCTGCCTGAACGCAGGCTGCTCCCGTCCTGCAGGACATGCAGCTCCGGGGCGTTTGCAGACCTCCAGCCCCCCTGCACCTGAGCCAGGAGCAATGCCTGCCATGCCTCCAGCCCCTTTGTGTCTCTACGGCTCTGCCAAATGCCCTATGACAAAAAGCAAAGGGCAATATTTCTTTTCCTCTTTACTGCCCCATTCCCTTTGGTTTCCCTTCCCTCTTCTGCTGACCCTTCCTTCTCCCCTTCCACCTCCTCCTTCCCTTTCTCAACTCCTGCACAGACTCAAACACTCCATGCTCCTCCGTTCTCTTCCACAGACAGCCCTGGGGCGTTTGCAGACCTCCGGCGTCCCTGCGCCGGAGCGCGGCTGCCCCAGGGGCTGGGAGCCTGCCAGGAGCAATTCCTGCCGTGGCTCCAACCTCTTTGTGTTGCCCGAGATCTGCTAAAGGCCCTGGCAGGAAAAGCAAAGGGGAGGCTCCCCCTGCCCCTTCCTCCTCCCTTCTGCCTTCCCATTCCCTTTCCTCTTTTCTTCCCCTTGCGCTCCTTCTTCTTCTTCCCCTTCTTCTACTTCTTTCTATTCCTTTGCCTGCGGATTCTCCTTCCTCTCTCCTTGCCCTTTTCTCCTTTGCCTTCTCTTTCCCCTTCCACTTCCTCATCACCTTCTCACGGCCACAACACACCAACACGCTGCATGCTGGTCAGCTCTCTGGCCCAGACAAAAAAAATCACAGAAATCACAGCCTGATTATTGTGGCAGGAGCCTTTGCAGGGCATCTTGTCCTGCTGCCGCCTCCAGCAGCGTCACCCAGAGCCAGCTGCCCAGCACCATAGCCAGAAGACTTTGGCAAATGTGCAAGGATGGAGACCCCACAACCTCCCAGGTCAGCCGCTGCCGCTGCTCGCTCGCCCTCCCAGTGAGAAGAGTGGTTTGGGATTTGGAGGTGGAACCTCCTGCATTTCAGCTGGTGCCCGTTGCCTCTTGTCCTGGCACTGGACACCTCTGAAAAGAGCCTGCCTCCATCTTCGTCACGCCTTCCCTTCAGGCGCGTGTGCACCTTGATGAGACCCCTCCCGCCCCGGGAGCCTCCTCAGCACCAAGAGGAACGGTTCCAGCTCTCTCAGGCTCTCCCCACAGGAGACATGCTGCCTGTCCCTGCATCACCTGCGTGGCCCTTTGCTGGACTCTCTCCAGCAGCCCCACATCTCTCCTGCGCTGGGGAGCCCAGCACTCCACACAGCACCACAGATTTGGCCTGGCCAGTGCTGAGAGGAGGGCAAGGATCCCCTCCCTCACGTGCTGGCCACACTGCTCCGCATGCAGCCCAACACACCGCTGGCTGCCTTGGCCCCAAGCCACCTTACCAACTCGTGCTCACCTTGGTGTCCCCCAGGGCCTTTCCTGACACGCTGCTCTCCAGCATTGACGGCCATTTCCCAAGCCTTGGCTTGAACACTGGCTCTCGTCCAGCCTCCTCTGTGCGGGTGCCCAGAGCTGCTGCCTTGCTTCTGCAGAGCAGCGGGACCTGGCAGAGCTGGTGTCCCTCCTGGGCCGAGAAGGCCAGGCAAGGAAGCACTGCCAGCCCCTCTCCTGCCCTCTGCCCTTTCCCCACATCCTGCAAGCCCCACCAAAAGGCTCTCTCTCCCCTGCCTGCTGCCTCCAGCCTCCCTCTCCCAAAACCGCCCACCCTCTCCCAGCCTGGGAAGCTCAGGAACAGCATTTGCCCTCCCACAGCTGCTTGGCCGCACCGGCGGTCTTCCCAACTTGCGACAAGGAGGGAGGGAGGCACGACTTGCATGCAGGAGACCTTTATTGTGCCCAGAGGGGCAGGAGAGACTGTCAGAGAGACGGTGGGCAAGACCCAGAGGGGCTGGATGCCACGTGTATCAGCAGGCAGAGGAAGTCTTCTGCAGGGCATGGCTTCTCTCTCCAGATGGCCCCTTGGTGCAGCATTCCAGATGTTGAGGACTTGGCCATCAGCCCCACAGAGCCTTTTGGGTCCAGCTCCTTCCCTGAGCGAGAGCTGGGAGGAAAGGGTGGGAGAAGAGGCCAGGGAAGGGGCAAGGGTGTGCGGCACCGCGAGTGCCCCGTGCCCTCCAGCTCAGCCCTGCATGGCTGGTTGTGGCGTTGGCGTTTGGGCTGGGGGCAGTGCCTGGGGCTGGGCTGGGTCTAGCAGGGCCCACAGGTGTCCCAGAGCTTCTTGGTGTAGCGGGGCAAGACGCAAGGGCTGCAGGCAGGAGCAGCGTAGGGTCTGCCAAAGGTGCAGAGGCCTCCCGAGCCCTGGGTGGCCCCGGCGCCGTAGAGGCCCCCCAGCCCCAGGGAGCCCCCAAAGGCGGGTGCTCCGGAGGAGCCCACCACGGCTTGCTGGGGGAAGGAGCTGAGGATGGGGCCGGGGAAGGTGACCACGACCGGGGGCGGCTGGATGAAGGCCGAGGAGTCGGGGCACTGGCGGGCGCACAGCTCGTTGCAGCTCTCAGCGATGGGCTGAGGGACGGCGACGCTGGTTTTTGGTGGGCACAGGTCGTAGCAAGACATGGTTGTGCGGGATGAGATGGTGCTCTGCAAGAGGGCAGAGATGGTAAGGGAGCAGCAGAGGGGAACGCCCAAGACAAAAGGACCCAGGTCCTTGCGGGGGTCCAGGAGGAGAAGCGCTCGCGGACTTACCCCTGTTCCTCGAGGAGAAGGCAGCCAGAGCAGTGGTTGGGAGAGCGTGGCAGAGGGAGAGCTTTTATAGTGGCCCCGCCATTGCTCAGCACCACCTGGGCCAATCTGCAGAGGCGGCACTCCCTGCTGCTGAGGCAGACGGGGCTGTCCTTCTGCCCCTCCCTGAGTCAGCATCCCCTCGCCACACCAGCACGTGCTGCTTCCCAGGCTTTCCTCCCCTTTCTGCTTCGTGGGCTAAATGAGAGCAGGCATCTCCCTGCCAGGGGTGCGCCCAACAGGAGAGGGCCCTGCTCCTGCAGCTCCTCGCTGCCTGCCTTGTGCTCTGCCCTCCAAAGACAGCTGTGCCCTGTGCCCCTGTGCCCAGGCTCTGCTGGCAGGAGAGCCGCGAGTGCCAGCAGGGCCAGCCCAGCTGGGGGCTGCTGCGGTCGTGCCAGCAGACGGAACTCCCATGTCAAGAGCACGCCAGGAGCAGCCCCTGAGCAGCACCATCCCCCAGCAACGGGCTTGCGGGGACACTTGAGAGGGCTTCACAAGACCGCGGCAGGGCTGGCAGGAGCCTGTGCCCTGTGGGTCCAGGTGGGTGTCTGCGCTCCTTGCACCATGTACCTCCGGGAAGAGCACGAGGGGTCTTTCTCCCCCAGGCTTGCAGAGGTCCATGGCCAGTGCCTGCAGGCGCATGGAGGCCGGCTCCGTTGGACTGGCGAGTGATGCATCGTGCTGAGCAGGCAGTGTCCGAGAGGAGTGCCTTTCCTTTGGCATTTCGTAACCTCGCGCCTCGGCAGATAATAGCCACACAGTGTACGTCATGTGGGCGCTGGCATGCGGGAGGCCTTTGCAAGGCTGCCTTCTTGGCCAGCGCCACGAGCCCGGACTTCCCTGTGGCACTGCAAAGAAGGCCTGGGTCCGCCCCGAGAGCAAGCCCTTGGGGAAGAGCTATGGCACGCAGGGGCGCTTGCAGTCAGCCTTTGTCACGCTGCGTGCCCTCTTACGCAGCGAGATAATGAAAAGACAGCGGGGCTCATTTGGCCCATGAGGTGGCAGCTGGCAAGCGTGCGAGCGGGGTAATTGCAGGGGCTGATAGAGCGGGTTGGGGCTGGTGAGGAAACGGCGTCAGCAAAACAGCCCCGTGCCACGCAGGGAAGAGGCAGGGGCTTGGTTGCCACGGGCCACGTGCCCCCAGCGTGGCCAGCTCCTCCCCACGCTGGCTGGGCCAGCATAAAAGCGCTGGCCTGGCCGAGCGCTGGCATCCACTGCTCCTGCCTCGCTCTGCTCAGGAAAAGGGTAGGTGGTGCCTGTGGGTCTGTGCCTCCTCTGGCAGGGGCCGGCGCGGGGCCTCCCTGGCCAGGAGAGCCCTGACGGCAGCGGCCGTGCTGGCAGCAGCCTTGGACAGCCGGGGCGGGCTGAGCCGCGGCGGGAGGAGGAAGGAGCCCCGTGGCCGCGGCACCCACAGCCGGGCCCTGCACAGGCTCCCGGGGAGGCCTTGTGTGCCCTCTGTGCACGCAGAGAGGGCAAGGCGAGGGGTGCGGAGAGCAGGGCACTGAGTAGGGCTGGCTGGGCAAAGGGCAAGCGGCGGGCAGTGTGGGCAAGGCGGTGACTATGGGAAGAGGGCACTGCTCGGCTGGGGCATCTCTTCCTCGCTCACGACACCTCTCCTTGCGGCCGTGTCTTTCAGGCTCAGCTCTCTCACAACAACCATGTCTTGCTACGACCTGTGCCCACCAAAAACCAGCGTCGCCGTCCCTCAGCCCATCGCTGAGAGCTGCAACGAGCTGTGCGCCCGCCAGTGCCCCGACTCCTCGGCCTTCATCCAGCCACCCCCGGTCGTGGTCACCTTCCCCGGCCCCATCCTCAGCTCCTTCCCCCAGCAAGCCGTGGTGGGCTCCTCTGGAGCACCCGCCTTTGGGGGCTCCCTGGGGCTGGGGGGCCTCTACGGCGCCGGGGCCACCCAGGGCTCGGGAGGCCTCTGCACCTTGGCAGACCCTACGCTGCTCCTGCCTGCAGCCCTTGCGTCTTGCCCCGCTACACCACGAAGCTCTGGGACACCTGTGGGCCCTGCTAGACCCAGCGCCAAAGACCCCAGAGCCCCTGGGCCACCTCCGCGTCACGCCCCCTCTCCTTTCTCCTCTCCTGCCCCTCTCTCCATGACACCACTCTGCCTTGCTCCGGCCCGTGCCCACACGCACAACTCCACCAGCGTCCCACCGGGCACTTGCTTGTCTCTGCAACGACCACCGCCTGGCAGAAGCCTGAAGGAGCAGCTCTCTTGAAGCCTGGGGGGACAACCTGCCTGCCTCTGCCTTCCGTGTCTTTCTCCATTCAATAAAACAAGCCTGCCTCCAACCCCTGCCTCTGCGTTTTCCCTCTCAAGGCCCAGGGTGGGCTGCAGGGCCTCCTCGCCCTGCCCGTGCTCCCCGCCAGCCGGGCCAGGGCAGTCTCTCAGCCCCAGCAGAGCCAGGCCCAGCTGCCTTTGGGGACAGCCCCCAGCCCTGCCATCTCTGGCCACACACGCTCCAAGGGCCCTGCCTGAACGCAGGCTGCTCCCGTCCTGCAGGACATGCAGCTCCGGGGCGTTTGCAGACCTCCAGCCCCCCCTGCACCTGAGCCAGGAGCAATGCCTGCCATGCCTCCAGCCCCTTTGTGTCTCTACGGCTCTGCCAAATGCCCTATGACAAAAAGCAAAGGGCAATATTTCTTTTCCTCCTTACTGCCCCATTCCCTTTGGTTCCCTTCCCTCTTCTGCTGACCCTTCCTTCTCCCCTTCCACCTCCTCCTTCCCTTTCTCAACTCCTGCCCGGACTCAAACACTCCATGCTCCTCCGTTCTCTTCCACAGACAGCCCTGGGGCGTTTGCAGACCTCCGGCGTCCCTGCGCCGGAGCGCGGCTGCCCCAGGGGCTGGGAGCCTGCCAGGAGCAATTCCTGCCGTGGCTCCAACCTCTTTGTGTTGCCCGAGATCTGCTAAAGGCCCTGGCAGGAAAAGCAAAGGGGAGGCTCCCCCTGCCCCTTCCTCCTCCCTTCTGCCTTCCCATTCCCTTTCCTCTTTTCTTCCCCTTGCGCTCCTTCTTCTTCTTCCCCTTCTTCTACTTCTTTCTATTCCTTTGCCTGCGGATTCTCCTTCCTCTCTCCTTGCCCTTTTCTCCTTTGCCTTCTCTTTCCCCTTCCACTTCCTCATCACCTTCTCACGGCCACAACACACCAACACGCTGCATGCTGGTCAGCTCTCTGGCCCAGACAAAAAAAATCACAGAAATCACAGCCTGATTATTGTGGCAGGAGCCTTTGCAGGGCATCTTGTCCTGCTGCCGCCTCCAGCAGCGTCACCCAGAGCCAGCTGCCCAGCACCATAGCCAGAAGACTTTGGCAAATGTGCAAGGATGGAGACCCCACAACCTCCCAGGTCAGCCGCTGCCGCTGCTCGCTCGCCCTCCCAGTGAGAAGAGTGGTTTGGGATTTGGAGGTGGAACCTCCTGCATTTCAGCTGGTGCCCGTTGCCTCTTGTCCTGGCACTGGACACCTCTGAAAAGAGCCTGCCTCCATCTTCGTCACGCCTTCCCTTCAGGCGCGTGTGCACCTTGATGAGACCCCTCCCGCCCCGGGAGCCTCCTCAGCACCAAGAGGAACGGTTCCCAGCTCTCTCAGGCTCTCCCCACAGGAGACATGCTGCCTGTCCCTGCATCACCTGCGTGGCCCTTTGCTGGACTCTCTCCAGTAGCCCCACATCTCTCCTGCGCTGGGGAGCCCAGCACTCCACACAGCACCACAGATTTGGCCTGGCCAGTGCTGAGAGGAGGGCAAGGATCCCCTCCCTCACGTGCTGGCCACACTGCTCCGCATGCAGCCCAACACACCGCTGGCTGCCTTGGCCCCAAGCCACCTTGCCAACTCGTGCTCACCTTGGTGTCCCCCAGGGCCTTTCCTGACACGCTGCTCTCCAGCATTGATGGCCATTTCCCAAGCCTTGGCTTGAACACTGGCTCTCGTCCAGCCTCCTCTGTGCGGGTGCCCAGAGCTGCTGCCTTGCTTCTGCAGAGCAGCGGGACCTGGCAGAGCTGGTGTCCCTCCTGGGCCGAGAAGGCCAGGCAAGGAAGCACTGCCAGCCCCTCTCCTGCCCTCTGCCCTTTCCCCACATCCTGCAAGCCCCACCAAAAGGCTCTCTCTCCCCTGCCTGCTGCCTCCAGCCTCCCTCTCCCAAAACCGCCCACCCTCTCCCAGCCTGGGAAGCTCAGGAACAGCATTTGCCCTCCCACAGCTGCTTGGCCGCACCGGCGGTCTTCCCAACTTGCGACAAGGAGGGAGGGAGGCACGACTTGCATGCAGGAGACCTTTATTGTGCCCAGAGGGGCAGGAGAGACTGTCAGAGAGACGGTGGGCAAGACCCAGAGGGGCTGGATGCCACGTGTATCAGCAGGCAGAGGAATCTTCTGCAGGGCATGGCTTCTCTCTCCAGATGGCCCCTTGGTGCAGCATTCCAGATGTTGAGGACTTGGCCCATCAGCCCCACAGAGCCTTTTGGGTCCAGCTCCTTCCCTGAGCGAGAGCTGGGAGGAAAGGGTGGGAGAAGAGGCCAGGGAAGGGGCAAGGGTGTGCGGCACCGCGAGTGCCCCGTGCCCTCCAGCTCAGCCCTGCATGGCTGGTTGTGGCGTTGGCGTTTGGGCTGGGGGCAGTGCCTGGGGCTGGGCTGGGTCTAGCAGGGCCCACAGGTGTCCCAGAGCTTCTTGGTGTAGCGGGGCAAGACGCAAGGGCTGCAGGCAGGAGCAGCGTAGGGTCTGCCAAAGGTGCAGAGGCCTCCCGAGCCCTGGGTGGCCCCGGCGCCGTAGAGGCCCCCCAGCCCCAGGGAGCCCCCAAAGGCGGGTGCTCCGGAGGAGCCCACCACGGCTTGCTGGGGGAAGGAGCTGAGGATGGGGCCGGGGAAGGTGACCACGACCGGGGGTGGCTGGATGAAGGCCGAGGAGTCGGGGCACTGGCGGGCGCACAGCTCGTTGCAGCTCTCAGCGATGGGCTGAGGGACGGCGACGCTGGTTTTGGTGGGCACAGGTCGTAGCAAGACATGGTTGTGCGGGATGAGATGGTGCTCTGCAAGAGGGCAGAGATGGTAAGGGAGCAGCAGAGGGGAGCGCCCAAGACAAAAGGACCCAGGTCCTTGCGGGGGTCCAGGAGGAGAAGCGCTCGCGGACTTACCCTGTTCCTCGAGGAGAAGGCAGCCAGAGCAGTGGTTGGGAGAGCGTGGCAGAGGGAGAGCTTTTATAGTGGCCCCGCCATTGCTCAGCACCACCTGGGCCAATCTGCAGAGGCGGCACTCCCTGCTGCTGAGGCAGACGGGGCTGTCCTTCTGCCCCTCCCTGAGTCAGCATCCCCTCGCCACACCAGCACGTGCCGCTTCCCAGGCTTTCCTCCCCTTTCTGCTTCGTGGGCTAAATGAGAGCAGGCATCTCCCTGCCGGGGGTGCGCCCAACAGGAGAGGGCCCTGCTCCTGCAGCTCCTCGCTGCCTGCCTTGTGCTCTGCCCTCCAAAGACAGCTGTGCCCTGTGCCCCTGTGCCCAGGCTCTGCTGGCAGGAGAGCCGCGAGTGCCAGCAGGGCCAGCCCAGCTGGGGGCTGCTGCGGTCGTGCCAGCAGACGGAGCTCCCATGTCAAGAGCACGCCAGGAGCAGCCCCTGAGCAGCACCATCCCCCAGCAACGGGCTTGCGGGGACACTTGAGAGGGCTTCACAAGACCGCGGCAGGGCTGGCAGGAGCCTGTGCCCTGTGGGTCCAGGTGGGTGTCTGTGCTCCTTGCACCATGTACCTCCGGGAAGAGCACGAGGGGTCTTTCTCCCCCGGGCTTGCAGAGGTCCATGGCCAGTGCCTGCAGGCGCATGGAGGCCGGCTCCGTTGGACTGGCGAGTGATGCATCGTGCTGAGCAGGCAGTGTCCGAGAGGAGTGCCTTTCCTTTGGCATTTCGTAACCTCGCGCCTCGGCAGATAATAGCCCCACAGTGTACGTCATGTGGGCGCTGGCATGCGGGAGGCCTTTGCAAGGCTGCCTTCTTGGCCAGCGCCACGAGCCCGGACTTCCCTGTGGCACTGCAAAGAAGGCCTGGGTCCGCCCCGAGAGCAAGCCCTTGGGGAAGAGCTATGGCACGCGGGGCGCTTGCAGTCAGCCTTTGTCACGCTGCGTGCCCTCTTACGCAGCGAGATAATGAAAAGACAGCGGGGCTCATTTGGCCCATGAGGTGGCAGCTGGCAAGCGTGCGAGCGGGGTAATTGCAGGGGCTGATAGAGCGGGTTGGGGCTGGTGAGGAAACGGCGTCAGCAAAACAGCCCCGTGCCACGCAGGGAAGAGGCAGGGGCTTGGTTGCCACGGGCCACGTGCCCCCAGCGTGGCCAGCTCCTCCCCACGCTGGCTGGACCAGCATAAAAGCGCTGGCCTGGCCGAGCGCTGGCATCCACTGCTCCTGCCTCGCTCTGCTCAGGAAAAGGGTAGGTGGTGCCTGTGGGTCTGTGCCTCCTCTGGCAGGGGCCGGCGCGGGGCCTCCCTGGCCAGGAGAGCCCTGACGGCAGCGGCCGTGCTGGCAGCAGCCTTGGACAGCCGGGGCGGGCTGAGCCGCGGCGGGAGGAGGAAGGAGCCCCGTGGCCGCGGCACCCACAGCCGGGCCCTGCACAGGCTCCCGGGGAGGCCTTGTGTGCCCTCTGTGCACGCAGAGAGGGCAAGGCGAGGGGTGCGGAGAGCAGGGCACTGAGTAGGGCTGGCTGGGCAAAGGGCAAGCGGCGGGCAGTGTGGGCAAGGCGGTGACTATGGGAAGAGGGCACTGCTCGGCTGGGGCATCTCTTCCTCGCTCACGACACCTCTCCTTGCGGCCGTGTCTTTCAGGCTCAGCTCTCTCACAACAACCATGTCTTGCTACGACCTGTGCCCACCAAAAACCAGCGTCGCCGTCCCTCAGCCCATCGCTGAGAGCTGCAACGAGCTGTGCGCCCGCCAGTGCCCCGACTCCTCGGCCTTCATCCAGCCACCCCCGGTCGTGGTCACCTTCCCCGGCCCCATCCTCAGCTCCTTCCCCCAGCAAGCCGTGGTGGGCTCCTCCGGAGCACCCGCCTTTGGGGGCTCCCTGGGGCTGGGGGGCCTCTACGGCGCCGGGGCCACCCAGGGCTCGGGAGGCCTCTGCACCTTTGGCAGACCCTACGCTGCTCCTGCCTGCAGCCCTTGCGTCTTGCCCCGCTACACCAAGAAGCTCTGGGACACCTGTGGGCCCTGCTAGACCCAGCCCCAAAGACCCCAGAGTCCCTGGGCCACCTCCGCTTCACGCCCCCTCTCCTTTCTCCTCTCCTGCCCCTCTCTCCACGACACCACTCTGCCTTGCTCCGGCCCGTGCCCACACGCACAACTCCACCAGCGTCCCACCGGGCACTTGCTTGTCTCTGCAACGACCACCGCCTGGCAGAAGCCTGAAGGAGCAGCTCTCTTGAAGCCTGGGGGGACAACCTGCCTGCCTCTGCCTTCCGTGTCTTTCTCCATTCAATAAAACAAGCCTGCCTCCAACCCCTGCCTCTGCGTTTTCCCTCTCAAGGCCCAGGGTGGGCTGCAGGGCCTCCTCGCCCTGCCCGTGCTCCCCGCCAGCCGGGCCAGGGCAGTCTCTCAGCCCCAGCAGAGCCAGGCCCAGCTGCCTTTGGGGACAGCCCCCAGCCCTGCCATCTCTGGCCACACACGCTCCAAGGGCCCTGCCTGAACGCAGGCTGCTCCCGTCCTGCAGGACATGCAGCTCCGGGGCGTTTGCAGACCTCCAGCCCCCCCGCACCTGAGCCAGGAGCAATTCCTGCCGTGCCTCCAGCCCCTTTGTGTCTCTACGGCTCTGCCAAATGCCCTATGACAAAAAGCAAAGGGCAATATTTCTTTTCCTCTTACTGCCCCATTCCCTTTGGTTCCCTTCCCTCTTCTGCTGACCCTTCCTTCTCCCCTTCCACCTCCTCCTTCCCTTTCTCAACTCCTGCACAGACTCAAACACTCCATGCTCCTCCGTTCTCTTCCACAGACAGCCCTGGGGCGTTTGCAGACCTCCGGCCTCCCTGCGCCGGAGCGCGGCTGCCCCAGGGGCTGGGAGCCTGCCAGGAGCAATTCCTGCCGTGGCTCCAACCTCTTTGTGTTGCCTGAGATCTGCTAAAGGCCCTGGCAGGAAAAGCAAAGGGGAGGCTCCCCCTGCCCCTTCCTCCTCCCTTCTGCCTTCCCATTCCCTTTCCTCTTTTCTTCCCCTTGCGCTCCTTCTTCTTCTTCCCCTTCTTCTACTTCTTTCTATTCCTTTGCCTGCGGATTCTCCTTCCTCTCTCCTTGCCCTTTCCTCCTTTGCCTTCTCTTTCCCCTTCCACTTCCTCATCACCTTCTCACGGCCACAACACACCAACACGCTGCATGCTGGTCAGCTCTCTGGCCCAGACAAAAAAAATCACAGAAATCACAGCCTGATTATTGTGGCAGGAGCCTTTGCAGGGCATCTTGTCCTGCTGCCGCCTCCAGCAGCGTCACCCAGAGCCAGCTGCCCAGCACCATAGCCAGAAGACTTTGGCAAATGTGCAAGGATGGAGACCCCACAACCTCCCAGGTCAGCCGCTGCCGCTGCTCGCTCGCCCTCCCAGTGAGAAGAGTGGTTTGGGATTTGGAGGTGGAACCTCCTGCATTTCAGCTGGTGCCCGTTGCCTCTTGTCCTGGCACTGGACACCTCTGAAAAGAGCCTGCCTCCATCTTCGTCACGCCTTCCCTTCAGGCGCGTGTGCACCTTGATGAGACCCCTCCCACCCCGGGAGCCTCCTCAGCACCAAGAGGAACGGTCCCAGCTCTCTCAGGCTCTTCCCACAGGAGACATGCTGCCTGTCCCTGCATCACCTGCGTGGCCCTTTGCTGGACTCTCTCCAGTAGCCCCACATCTCTCCTGCGCTGGGGAGCCCAGCACTCCACACAGCACCACAGATTTGGCCGGGCCAGTGCTGAGAGGAGGGCAAGGATCCCCTCCCTCACGTGCTGGCCACACTGCTCCGCATGCAGCCCAACACACCGCTGGCTGCCTTGGCCCCAAGCCACCTTGCCAACTCGTGCTCACCTTGGTGTCCCCCAGGGCCTTTCCTGACACGCTGCTCTCCAGCATTGACGGCCATTTCCCAAGCCTTGGCTTGAACACTGGCTCTCGTCCAGCCTCCTCTGTGCGGGTGCCCAGAGCTGCTGCCTTGCTTCTGCAGAGCAGCGGGACCTGGCAGAGCTGGTGTCCCTCCTGGGCCGAGAAGGCCAGGCAAGGAAGCACTGCCAGCCCCTCTCCTGCCCTCTGCCCTTTCCCCACATCCTGCAAGCCCCACCAAAAGGCTCTCTCTCCCCTGCCTGCTGCCTCCAGCCTCCCTCTCCCAAAACCGCCCACCCTCTCCCAGCCTGGGAAGCTCAGGAACAGCATTTGCCCTCCCACAGCTGCTTGGCCGCACCGGCGGTCTTCCCAACTTGCGACAAGGAGGGAGGGAGGCACGACTTGCATGCAGGAGACCTTTATTGTGCCCAGAGGGGCAGGAGAGACTGTCAGAGAGACGGTGGGCAAGACCCAGAGGGGCTGGATGCCACGTGTATCAGCAGGCAGAGGAGTCTTCTGCAGGGCATGGCTTCTCTCTCCAGATGGCCCCTTGGTGCAGCATTCCAGATGTTGAGGACTTGGGCCATCAGCCCCACAGAGCCTTTTGGGTCCAGCTCCTTCCCTGAGCGAGAGCTGGGAGGAAAGGGTGGGAGAAGAGGCCAGGGAAGGGGCAAGGGTGTGCGGCACCGCGAGTGCCCCGTGCCCTCCAGCTCAGCCCTGCATGGCTGGTTGTGGCGTTGGCGTTTGGGCTGGGGGCAGTGCCTGGGGCTGGGCTGGGTCTAGCAGGGCCCACAGGTGTCCCAGAGCTTCTTGGTGTAGCGGGGCAAGACGCAAGGGCTGCAGGCAGGAGCAGCGTAGGGTCTGCCAAAGGTGCAGAGGCCTCCCGAGCCCTGGGTGGCCCCGGCGCCGTAGAGGCCCCCCAGCCCCAGGGAGCCCCCAAAGGCGGGTGCTCCGGAGGAGCCCACCACGGCTTGCTGGGGGAAGGAGCTGAGGATGGGGCCGGGGAAGGTGACCACGACCGGGGGTGGCTGGATGAAGGCCGAGGAGTCGGGGCACTGGCGGGCGCACAGCTCGTTGCAGCTCTCAGCGATGGGCTGAGGGACGGCGACGCTGGTTTTTGGTGGGCACAGGTCGTAGCAAGACATGGTTGTGCGGGATGAGATGGTGCTCTGCAAGAGGGCAGAGATGGTAAGGGAGCAGCAGAGGGGAGCGCCCAAGACAAAAGGACCCAGGTCCTTGCGGGGGTCCAGGAGGAGAAGCGCTCGCGGACTTACCCTGTTCCTCGAGGAGAAGGCAGCCAGAGCAGTGGTTGGGAGAGCGTGGCAGAGGGAGAGCTTTTATAGTGGCCCCGCCATTGCTCAGCACCACCTGGGCCAATCTGCAGAGGCGGCACTCCCTGCTGCTGAGGCAGACGGGGCTGTCCTTCTGCCCCTCCCTGAGTCAGCATCCCCTCGCCACACCAGCACGTGCCGCTTCCCAGGCTTTCCTCCCCTTTCTGCTTCGTGGGCTAAATGAGAGCAGGCATCTCCCTGCCGGGGGTGCGCCCAACAGGAGAGGGCCCTGCTCCTGCAGCTCCTCGCTGCCTGCCTTGTGCTCTGCCCTCCAAAGACAGCTGTGCCCTGTGCCCCGTGCCCAGGCTCTGCTGGCAGGAGAGCCGCGAGTGCCAGCAGGGCCAGCCCAGCTGGGGGCTGCTGCGGTCGTGCCAGCAGACGGAGCTCCCATGTCAAGAGCACGCCAGGAGCAGCCCCTGAGCAGCACCATCCCCCAGCAACGGGCTTGCGGGGACACTTGAGAGGGCTTCACAAGACCGCGGCAGGGCTGGCAGGAGCCTGTGCCCTGTG
>CANTUZ010000024.1:864545-1092045 GCA_947846985.1 Fratercula arctica
GCCCCAGGCACTGCCCCCAGCCCAAACGCCAACGCCACAACCAGCCATGCAGGGCTGAGCTGGAGGGCACGGGGCACTCGTGGTGCCGCACACCCTTGCCCCTTCCCTGGCCTCTTCTCCCACCCTTTCCTCCCAGCTCTCGCTCAGGGAAGGAGCTGGACCCAAAAGGCTCTGTGGGGCTGATGGGCCAAGTCCTCAACATCTGGAATGCTGCACCAAGGGTCATCTGGTGCCAGAAACGAACCTCTGGAGAACGTCCCTCTGTCTGTTGATACACGTGGCATCCAGCCTCTCTGGGTCTTGCCCACCGTCTCCCTGACAATCTCTCCTGCCCCTCTGGGTGCAATAAAGTTTTCTTGTATTAATGTTGTGTCTCCATTTCTCCTTTTTTGCAATTGACTGCACAGGATCTTTTTTAGGGAAGCTGGTTACCTCTTTTTATTTCACCAGCGAATTTCATATGTCTTGCCAGGCCTTGGGGAGAAGACACAATTTCTGGATTCTCCTACTCCAGGTGCAGATGAGCGGTGCTTAGCTCAGGCAAAATCTTCTGTTCTTTAACTGGGGAGAGGAATAATTCTACTGCAGAGGGGTAACAATTGGGAGAAAGTGATTTTACTACAGATGTCTCTTCATGAAATGTGTGCATACTTACCTATAAATATGTGTACAGCTATATATTTGGGCCATAATACTCATACATTAGGGCTTGGTGTCTCAGCTACTGTTCATGGTCTTCTAGAAGAAGGAACAATGCCACCCTCTCACTCTCCAAAACTTTGTAGTTCTATGAAACTGCTACTGTATCACATTCAGGGATTTTGTAACTCCCTGGCATCAAATGCAAACACAGGTCATCTTTTTCTTAGTTTTACTTAAGTTGACCTATCCTACAATATTATTTTACCGCTTACTGTGATACATGTGAGATTAATTGCCTTGAGATTATTACCATTCACATTTCTTTGATTCACTTTGTCTTTTGTAGAAGTAGTAATATGTTGGCAGTAAAAGGAAATTGGGTCTGCTCTTCCCCTTGTTTTTACAGGTTCTGCTTATATTACCACTACTTTCTGGTATTCTGTATTTACAATGGATTCATTCAAGAGTATGCCATCTCCCAATACCTTACTGTCACCCCAATTTGGTGCTACTCAGATACTTTTTCCTCTTCTATCACTTCTTTCTGATTATAGCCTGTATTACACCATATCTTTTCTCCATAGTCAGCAGGCGGACAGCTTTGCGCTGTGTTACTGAAGATCATACCGTTATTGTTACTCTCATCAGTTAAGCCATCTCGTTTTTCCAGTCTTAAAGTCTGATTCCCTCCTGTTTATTGCCACTCAGCTTTATACTATCAGCACATAAAACACAGTGCTCCCAAATTATGTGCCAATGTCATTTATGCTAACAAGTAATTAGAGGTTTTGAGACTGATCCTTGAGTGACCAATGTAGTAAACTCCCTCCATACCTGTAACTCTGATATAACATTAGACACTGACAGAAAGGGCATCTCTATGCATCATTTTGCAATCAGACATGAGCTCAGCCTGAACAGGCATCCATCCCAAACAGAAGCTACGTAATCGTGTTAGCTGAGTGCTAATAGCTCTCACCAATCTTGTTATCTTGGGCTAGGCACTTGCTCTCTGACACAATACACATCTAATTCGGTGCTGGCTGGTAGCTGCCTGACACTGCCTCATTCAGAGAGTCAGTGGAAGTAAAACTTGGCAGTCGGAGCTCAGGTGTTCAGCTGTGATCATGTACAATTTACACCCAAGTACCTCTTAGAGGCTGCGCGTGACAGTAAGGATCCTGGTGTCAAGCAGAAGAGAAACGGAGAGGACACCAGGCATCCATGTTTTGTAAAGCTGTCCCAGGAACTGCCCTTGGCTGGAGCAGCTGGGAGGAAAGAGAGCTTTGCTCAGCACAGGAAAGGCACCCGAGCCAAGGAGATGCCTGACTGGTACGGCACTAGCCAGGAGGTTGGTTGCTGATCTCCGGGGAATTCACGGCAGCAGTGTCCTTGCCTCAAACCATGTCAGGATGAAGAGCAGCAGCAGGGAGAGAGAGCCATTTCCTTCTGCCCAAAAGCCTTTCTTTACCTCAGCTGTCTGGGTTCTTCTCACAGTCCAGGCACTTGTGAGGCAGGAGCTGGGGTCTCATCTGGGCCCTGCAAGATCCAGGCCCCTCCCAGGCCCCCCAGACTTTTCCCCAAAAGCCCAGGCCCACAAGGGCAGGCAGCATCGTGACAGGGAGGAAGAAGTGAGGAGAGAGAGGAGAACCTTTCAGCGAAGGGCTTTTCTTTTGGTCAAAATATTCTCAATAAGTATTTGTTAATCAGTAAAAATAAAATAATATTTTCTTAAAAAACAATTGAGATTCACAAGTACTATACGTTAATTTCCATTTCAACCTGTTAGTACTTACAGCACGCAGCCATTTGACATCCAGTTACATTTGCGTCAGGGGCGTTGAAATTACCTGTTAAAACCAGACTTGCTACTGCATGATACTGACAGAAGGTTGAGACGAAGAAATTGTACATTCATGCATGGAGTCTTTCTTTGAAAGAGTCGCAGCGAAGTAACAGGTAAAGCCTCTGTAATGCATTAGTTCATATTCTTTCACTTCAGCCAGCTGACTTACAATCAGCCAAAACTTCCCTGAGGCAACTGTTATCACAGCAGTGACTAACAAAAAAAGAAAAGGTAGTGCTTCATCTTGGCTCATCAGATACCTATCTTAAAAATTATTTCCCATTGTTTACCTTCCTCCTATTATTCATTTTCAGAATGTGCTTTGAGAGAACTTCAGGCCATGTTTTCCCACTTTGTCTTTGAACACAGTTTGATGGTTTCTAAGACAACATCTGGGGAGATGTAAAACCAAAAGGAATTCCAGCACTAAATTAACTAGTGAAAAAAAACTGCACTAATCACTGAAAGTTTGGCAGATAGAATAATTAGTGTGGGGGAAATGATAATTTCAGCTCATAGAAATGAAATACTGGGCATATAGATTCCTTAGCAGAACTATGTGTGACCAGGGCTGGGGTCTGTCCCCAAAGGCAGCTGGGCCTGGCTCTGCTGGGGCTGAGAGACTGCCCTGGCCCGGCTGGCGGGGAGCACGGGCAGGGCGAGGAGGCCCTGCAGCCCACCCTGGGCCTTGAGAGGGAAAACGCAGAGGCAGGGGTTGGAGGCAGGCTTGTTTTATTGAATGGAGAAAGACACGGAAGGCAGAGGCAGGCGGGTTGTCCCCCCAGGCTTCAAGAGAGCTGTTCCTTCAGGCTTCTGCCAGGCGGTGGTCGTTGCAGAGACAAGCAAGTGCCCGGTGGGACGCTGGTGGAGTTGTGCGTGTGGGCACGGGCCGGAGCAAGGAAGAAGAGATAAGGCAAATGAAGAAGGAAATGAGAAGTGTAATTTATGGAGTTCTTCTGACTCCACTCTATTAAGTGGGAGTCTTTGATGCTCTGCCCCTTACTCAGGAGCTCCATTGAAGATCAAGACTGTATCATGCATTTCCCAGTCGTTCTTTAGTAAAGGGATATTTCTGTAGGATTTAGCAGGGCCCACAGCTGCCGCGGCGGTACCTGCTGTACCGGTAAGAGTAGGGGCTGCAAGAGCCAGAACCATAAGATCTACCATAGCCATACAGACCCCTGTAACCCAGGGAGCCCCCCCCATAGCCATACAGACCCCCATAGCCCAGGGATGAGCCCCCATATCCATACAGACCCCCATAGCCCCCCAGACTGCCATAGCCCGAGAAACTCCCGTAGCCCCCATAGCCAAGGGAGCCCCCAGAGCCCCCAAGGACAGGAGCTCCAGAGGATCCCACAACAGAACCCTGGGGGAAGGAGCTGAGGATGGGGCCGGGGAAGGTGACGACGATGGGAGGTGGCTGGATCACAGTGGTGGAGTCAGGGCACTGACGGACGCATGGCTCATTCCCACTGTCAGCCAGGGGCTGGGGGCGATAGACACCACAGGCGGAGGGGGAGCACAGGTCGTAGCAAGCCATCTCGCAGGGACGGAAGTCAATCTAAAAGAGCTGAATTTACCAAGTACAAGACATTATTTACATATGTAAAAGTACTAGAGAGTTCACTGCATTTCCTCAGATAGGAGTGCTTTGAAGTACACCCATTTGCTCATGTCTATTAGAAATTAAAATTGAAGCAGAACAGCTAAATTATTTGCTCTGATGCTTTGGTGAGTCAGTGGATCAGCAAGGACTGGGACTCCAAGAGTGGAGTGTGTTGTTATGGATTTCATGACTCTAACTCTTCTTTCCCACTGATCTCCTTTGTTCTGAGCCTTGTGAGAACAGGGATTATAAGTAATTGCCTATTCAGATTTTACTCAGTAACTTGTTTGATGAGACCATTACAAGAGAATTGCAGAGATTATTGCTGCCAGTTTCCAAACATTGAATCAGGGCACTAAGATATTTGTGACTAACTTAACACCACACTGTTTTGATTCTGGGCTCTGATCTCTTTTGAAAAAAAATCTGACTCGTTAGACAACTTGCCCCCATTAACATGAAAAACCCATCTCTTCTTCTGTCAGCTTCTTAAATTCCTTCCAATACACCTCTTTCTCTTAATTAAATAAGTTTCTTACAGAGCATTTTCAACAGCTCTCAATTCATCTCTGTGTCCTCCTCTGTCTAAGCCAGTGCCTGATCTCTGGTAGTGTTCATGCCCATTTATCTTGAATTAATATAAAAGCACCTTGACTGATCTGTAATGGAATAAACTGGAGATAATGAAAGGTCTGCTTCTAAGCTCAGCATTTCCCTGTGAACAATGAAGACTTAAACTTTTCAAATAATTTCCAGTTACCCATATAGGCAAACAAGGCAGGGGAATGCATATTGAGCTAGTCACACAATTTCTTCAGCTGTTGGAAGTAAACTAATAACAAAAAATTTTCTGCAATATCAAGAAACTTACAGTTTGCTTTGAAGTTAAATGCCAACCCTGAATGCAGAGAATAGCTGTCCATAACATTATCATTTTTGTAAGCTTTATCTATTCACCTAACCTTGTACTCACTAGTTCTTAATGGAAGAGACCATCCTAGATTAAATTGTATAGCAAAGACTTATTCCAATAGTTGTAAAGGGCAGATTCAGACTTACCTGGTTTGCTGAGGAGAGTGAGTGAAGAGAAGAGGTTGGAAGAACCCTGAGTAGAGAGAGCTTTTATACAGTTCAGACTGCCTGAGGGATGAGAAGCTGGTTTTGTGAATGTGGATCTAATTAGTTGACACGGCACATTTTTTGTATTGATGGCTCCACAAAGTGATGAAATTTTTGCTCTCTGTTTTTGTTTATTACTTGATTTCAATTATCACGTAACATAACACACGCATTTACATCACGCAAGGTTCTTTCATCTAAAAGAGTGATGGGTGAAACCAATGCATCTGTCATCCTAAAACACGATTCATGAAATTAATATCAGTTTTCTATTCTCTTTGGAGTTGAGCCATGTAGTAAGCTGCTTATACACGGATATTCTTCTTTTGCTGTCTTATATGACAATAATGCCCAGACATTTATCAGAAATAACCTGCTGTGAGATGTTGCTGTCAAAGTCCCTTACATAAGTTTTCTCTCTTCTTAAAGAGTCTATATACAGTCTATTGTTAAATCCTCATGAGGGTGGGCAATATTTCTTATGTGCTTAGGTTTATTTCTGAGAGATGATAAAATTCATATTGGAATCCAGGGGGGATTCCCAATACTCTCTGAATTTCGGGCAGAGATTATATTGTGGGCACTCCCAAACACACAGAGGCAGATGTCCAAAACAGCCTTAGGTTTTATCAGACCCTCAAACTACAGCTTAAAGCTCAATTTAGTTCTGAAAGGAGAGATATTTATATTTAATATAAACTGATGAGACTTCCTGCTTAAATCGAAGACCATTCACAGGTATTAAAGGATTTCTGTGACTCTTCTTTCACTTGCATATCCAATAGATAAAAGCAACCTTTTAGACATCAAAGTGTCATTAAAGTGACATCAAAAAGTGGACAAATTCCCAGTGAATATCTGAAATCATAAGCAGTCAGGGATATTCAAACTTTCAGCTCAGTTTGATCCACAAGTTTGAGAGGATACAGTTTTCTGAAGTTTCCTTTAATTTCTATCTTGCTCCTCAGGAGCCCTTGATCCTGGACTATACCTGATCTGGCAGGTAACACCATCATTAATGACATCTTTCAGTAGAGAGTAATTACGAGGTGGGAATCCACTGGGAAAAGCAAATGCTGGCTTTTGCTGAGGTTTCTTTCTTTGTTTATGCCATTGTTGTAATACTATATCATTATCATGGTTATCATAATCATGAACGTAGTTATCTTCAGACCACATATTATTTCTAAATTATGAGCTTTTCCAAATCTGGAGATACATATGGAGATTTCCCCAGCTACAATATTGAAAAAGGCCACCCCAAAGTTTTATGAGGACATTCCAAGGGATTTTCAAATACCTCACAAGCACTCATTACTAGCTTGTACATACTGTGTCATAATTATATAAAAAGTATGCCTGTATGCATACACCCCACTATTAGGAGAGATTATCACATTAAAATAGGGAAGTTAAGGTCACTTGGGTTTTTCCCATAATCAGTTCATGTTTTATAACACTTTTTGGACCTTCCTTTCTTTGACTTTAAGAATAAAATCTATTTTATTTTTTATTAAAGTGCACATTGGTCCAGAAACAGAAATCTACTTATGTTAATGGGACTATTACACCCCCCCACCCCCCAAAAAAAATTCCAAACCCAAAAACCAAACCCAAAACCAATGGAGTCTCTCTTCATTGTGTCAGGGCTAGAATCCCTTTCAGTAGCCATGTCTTATCACCTGATTTACTTGCTGTCCTGGTTTGAGGTAAAACAGAACCAATTTTCTGATTTGTAATTTTACTTTTTAGCTGGGCCTCTTCTAACTGACTAAAGTCTGAAATTAACAGCCTATTGTTCAGAAAGTGTTCCTCTCTGAGTGATAAGACCTCATTATACCAAGGAATGGTGTGCACAGAGGTGCTTGCTTATACTTATTGCTATAACAACCAAGGTCAGCTAATTTCGCTATTTGCCCCGTTAGAGGGTGGGAAGTGGAGAAGCGTAGAGGGGTCCCACCTGTGGGGAGGAGCGGATGGGACAGGTGACCCAAAACTGACCAACAGGGTATTCCATCCCATCTGCATCACGCTCAGTATAAAAGCTAAGGGATCAAAGGGGCAAGGCTGCTCTAGCTCGTTTTTCTCTTTCTTAATGGCCGACATGTGAGGAGGACCCTGTCTGTTCATCTGCCTTTGATCCCGATCTGAGTATTCCTGACTCTAGTTCTGAAATTCAGCTCCTGTCCGTCACTGACTCCAGTCTGGGACTTTCCCTGTGTCTGCTGGTGACGCGATCGTCATCCTGGGAGCTGGATACAGTTTCGTATATATTGTATACTTTTTAAAATTTTATTATTATTTCTTATTTCCTTATTTATTATTATTTTCATTAAAGTAGTTCTTTTTTCTAAACTCATAAATCTCCTTATCTCTTCCTCTCCTCTCTGAGGAGGGGGCAGGGAGGGCCATCTGTCATTCTGATTGGCCAATCTGGCCAAAACCATGACACTTGCTTTTCTTAGTCTTGTGTTCTTAGATATGTCTCTCTTACACATAACAATAGGAGGAGAAAACATGATAAAACATAAAGGAAAGAAATGCTCATGAAACAACTCAGAAAAATCAGTTTCCATAGACTTGTAACTGACAGCTGAAATATTTCCCTGTTCCTGGGACTGAAATACAACTAGTAGAAAACCATTCAAAAGCCATTAAAAGATGCTCCCGATTGTTGTGTTTGTCTTGTATTGAGTATCTGGAAGTAGAAGTGGTAACTAAGCCTGCAGAATGTTACCCTTCTTTTTTGTTTCCAGCCTTCATTTTGAGATCCTAAAAGAAATTCCTTTTTTTTTTTTTTTCTCCAGGTATACTGTTCATTACACTAAAAGGCCTGTAACTGGACAAAAGAAATTACTGTCCTCCTGTCATCCTAATAATGCAGGACTCTTAAATAAATTAAATCAGTTTACTTCCGCCCCTAATGCTAAAGGGAGTAATGGAATAATAAAAAATAATCCCACATGTAAAGCCAGGAGATAATAGTTCTGCGGTGGAGCGTGCATGTCATGCTATGTGTGGGTTTGAAATGCCTGCAACGCACAAGCAATAAGCAAAAACAATTTCAGCACTTTGAGAAACTACGTATCCTACAATTTGGGGTTGGTACCTAATTATGAACTCACGCACAGGATGCCTAATGTCCTCCAGGCAATCGACGGAGCTGTATAAAAACTCTCCGCGTGAAGTCTTTCTATCCACTTCTCTCGCCTTACTCGCCTTCGTGAATTGGGTAAATCAGATTTCTCTCCAACTTTGCTAAACTTAACTTCCTGTCAAGAACTCAGGGTCTTAATTTAGGGCCAAGTCCTCTTCAGTTACTGCCAGGCTGACAGTGATCTGTAGATTATTTGCTGCTGGAAATAATGTTTGTTTTCTCATTCATTACCAGGCTCTGTAAAGATAGGCTCCAGAAGAAGGGTATATCAAGCAGTTTTGAATCCCAAACTTGTAATATTTTAGCACTTTAAAGAATTTCTTGACTATTTTAGGAGACAAAGAATAGTTCATATACATGGTTTCATATGGCTGCATTTAGCAGAGTTCTGCAGAGCCGAAAACAGGAAACATCAAACTTACTAAGTAGAAACCATCAACCAATAGTAATGTAATAGTATTAAAATTAGCTCATCTGGAAATACCAAAGATACAATTGAAAAGTACATGACTGTCTTACTAAAGTCCAAACTAGCCTCCAGGTTACAGTTCTAGGAAGAATAGTAATAGAAAATGCATTTACTTCTCAGGTTTACTACTGATACCCTGTTGGACTGCTTCATCATAACTTGATGTTTGATATTTCTTTGTTAACCTAAATGACCATGTTTTACAGATTGACTTCTGTCCCTGCGAGATGGCTTGCTACGACCTGTGCTCCCCCTCCGCCTGTGGTGTCTATCGCCCCCAGCCCCTGGCTGACAGTGGGAATGAGCCGTGCGTCCGTCAGTGCCCTGACTCCACCACTGTGATCCAGCCACCTCCCATCGTCGTCACCTTCCCCGGCCCCATCCTCAGCTCCTTCCCCCAGGGTTCTGTTGTGGGATCCTCTGGAGCTCCTGTCCTTGGGGGCTCTGGGGGCTCCCTTGGCTATGGGGGCTACGGGGGTTTCTCGGGCTATGGCAGTCTGGGGGGCTATGGCAGTCTGGGGGGCTATGGAGGCTCCCTGGGCTATGGGGGTCTGTATGGATATTGGGGCTCATCCCTGGGCTGTGGGGGGGGCTCCCTGGGTTACAGGGGTCTGTATGGCTATGGTAGATCTTATGGTTCTGGCTCTTGCAGCCCCTACTCTTACCGGTACAGCAGGTACCGCCGCGGCAGCTGTGGGCCCTGCTAAATCCTACAGAAATATCCCAAGTGAGGTATAACCACGAAATGAGATGGGATGGTTTCACAGCTAAAGAGGTCTGAGCCTCCACTGCTCTGTTCCAAGATCAGGGAGCCGTACCCTTGCAGCCCCTCTTGAATTTCTCCTCTTAACTTCTACTTTCAGTTTCTGCCTTAATGCTTCTTCTGTCACATTTCCATATTGCCTGGGGGAAAACATGTAACAAAGTTGCTCAAAATGGTTCCTGTTTGTTGCAATTAACAGCTAAGACTCAGGAAGAAAAAAAAATAATCAACCATGTGTGAATGTGTCCCTGGCTGGAGAACAGTTTGATACTTGTCGGAGACTCTGAAAATGTATTCTTTACCTCACTGTCATTAAAAGTTTATTGCATCAAAGTTGCCATGTTCTGCTGTTCTTACCTCATGTTTTTATTCTTGTTATTTACCTTAGGAGAAGTCTAACCCGTGCAGTTGGCAATAACAGTCTAAACTATGTAGATGAATGTCCTGCCCCAAAAAAGTCAGGGATTTCAAATGGATAAAAGCAGTTTGAAGCCCTCAGCACAGAAATAACTACTCTCCTGCCCTCACCATTTTTCAGATAAAGATTCTTGACATTTTTGTAGAATTTGGCTTCTTGGTTGAACATCCACTGGTTGGTTACAGATTAGTAGTGGTAGAGAAATGAAAGAGTAGATAACTAATTTTAAACTCTTTCCTAAAAACATTAGACTTCAGTAAGAATTTCTTCCAACTAAGTCTTTATCTCCTTAAACTTCATATTCTCCCTCGAATACTTAAGCTCTGTCCTTAGTAACAGTTTCTACAGAAAGTTAACCTAATTTTCTGTCAAATCCTTAAAGAATGAAAGTTTTCTGGACCATACAATGGAACTTTTCAATCTGAAACTTGCGTAATGGTCTTTCTGTATAATCATGAACTCTAAGGTGTTGGATGTTTTTTTGACAGAAAACTCCATTCAGCTGCCTCAAGGGCTGATTCACCTGTGCCAGAAGAAGAGCCGGAATAGATAAAACAAAGTTATGGTACCTGGAAAGCCTAAAAGGTAGGAAAAGTCATAACCCTGTACACACATCCTCAACACCATTGTTGTGTTTCCCAACTCCTCCTGTGTGGGAAATCCTCACAGCAGAAACCCCTGCTTTGAGCAGCTCTAACTTTCAGCCTCTCCCATGATATTCCTCATCTAAAAGGTCCATTAGATGGAGTCTACCCACCTCTGAGGAGCTCTTTTCCTTCTTGCAGCTCCTCCAACCCTCTCCTTCTCAGCAGCTCCATCCCAATACCCTTCACCACTCCCTCCCCACCTCCTTAAATCAATTCTGGCTCAGGACCATCCCTCCCACCTGAGGGCCTCATCTGCCACTCTTTGCCCCTCATGGTGGGGCATGGGTGCCATAATCTGCTTTGAATCCAGCTTCAGCTGAGCCACCAGCTCGGCTCCTGCTATGATCAGCAAAGATGTTTAAATGGCTCATTAGGGAACGGAGGTTTAGTCTGATTTATTTCTAAAAATAATGTTGTTATTATTGGAACCCCGGCCAACTGGGGAGAGAGGATTCCTCTTCCCAAATGCGTGCACTGAGTGCTACAAGCAGCGACTGATTTCAATAATAGCTGGGCTATTTCAGCTGTGTGTTTGAAGTCTGAGCCTCTTCCTATGTAAGGATGTGAGTTTTCCCCAGCTACAGAGAGGAGAGTTGTCTATCCACAGTAGAAGAAATGAAAACTAAAAGTTGATTTGTTTGATGCAGAGTAGAATCACTTTAATGAGAAATAAACATTCACAGAAAAGCATTGTAGAGTATCAAGGATATGCATCAGAGTGCAGGCAGCTCCTTCCATAATTGTTGTTCTTCAGCTGGACAGTGAAGTACCATTTTATAAGAACATAAATTACTTGTTTTATCCTGTGCATTATACACATAGGTGGAAAAAAGCCCAAAAGACCATGAGTAAAGGGTGAAGAATCTAAGGACGTGCTGCGTGCTCCCACTCCACCGCGGTGGGGTGGCAGGACTTCACAACACCTCCTTTGGGATGATGGCTGTGGATCAAGATCGTATCTCGTAGTTGCCGGTTATTCCTTACTCAGGGGATATTTCTGCAGGATTTAGCAGGGCCCCCAGCTCCCACGGTTGTACCTGTTGTACCAGTAGGAGTAAGGGTTGCAATAGCCGGAACCATAGGGTCTACCATAGCCCCAGAGACCCCTGTAACCCAGGGAGCCCCCATAGCCCCACAGACCCCCATAGCCCAGGGAGGAGCCGTAGCCGCCATAGCCCCACAGGCCCCCATAGCCCAGGGAGCCATAGCCTCCGTAGCCCCCAGAGCCCCCAAGGACGGGGGCTCCAGAGGATCCCACAACAGAATCCTGGGGGAAGGAGCTGAGGATGGGGCCGGGGAAGGTGACGACGACAGGAGGTGGCTGGATCACAGTGGTGGAGTCAGGGCACTGGCGGACACAGGGCTCGTTGCAGCTGTCAGCCAGGGGCTGGGGGCGGTAGACGCCGCAGGCGGAGGTGGAGCACAGGTCGTAGCAAGCCATCTCGTAGGGATGGAGGTAAGCTGCAACACACACTGATTATTAGACTAAGTAGAAGACAGGCTTCAAGAGCTTACATAAAAATAATGAGTCAAGTACAGGATTTTGAGTAAATAAACTGATTTCCCACTTTGCAGTCATAATCCTCATTTTTCAAAAAGCAGATTTTTGAAAATCCTCTAAAAGATGTCTACACATCCAAAAGCACACGGAAAATGTTATGCCTAGCTCTGAAAGTGTTCATGAATAACTTGCAAAGAACTTAGAGATATTTCTACACATTAAACTGAAAACTGAGAAGCAAAACCAAGGAGAGCAAAGTGACTTTGTCCAAGGACATTTGATGAGTCAATAGTAAACCTGCTGAACCCAAATCCAAGTTTGCCATGAGATGTAGTTTATGTATAACTTAATTATAGTAGCTTCTTCCTACTCATCCCAATTTTGCTGAGAGTTGTAGGAACAACAGATTATAGGATTGTCACTGCCCAGGTTGCTCAGAAAGCCATTTGACAAGACAATAACAGACAAATGGTGGTGTTATTATCCCAGTTCCCATCTATGCAGCCACTGTATGGACAATCTCAATATAAATAGTGTTTCAGTCCCTAATGTCTTTCAAAAAAACTAATTTCAAATTATTATTCCCAGGACAAACCAGTAGTCCTTGGCAAACCCAAGAATTCAGGCTATGTTCTCCCCTCTAAACTTAGTTATTTTCTCCAAGAGTGACTTTATTCTTCACTCACTATGTCCTGCAAGTCCTTAGCAGGGTTCTGAGGAAGAATATGAAGGCAAGAAAGTAAAGGACAGCCAGAAGATTTGCTGTACTGGGACAACACACATAACTTTCTCAGATGCATCGTTTGTTCATCAGGTTGCATGGATGGCTGCAGTGGTGAAGCCCTTATTAAATGTTGAACCTCATATGCAAATTTTGGAATAGGTTGAATACATTGAAGTAAGAATCATAGAATATCTCAAGTTGGAAAGGATCCATAAAGATCATCGAGTCCAACTCTGTGCTCCTCACAGGACTACCTAAAACTAAACTGGATGACTAAGAGCGTTGTCCAGTCACTCCAGGGTCCAGTGTTTCTGACACTGAGAACTCTGTAGGGCCCCCCCCTCACCAAATAGGTGTACCTGCCACCCTAGAGCCAGCACGAGAATCTATGCCCCAAGACAACAGAGATACACTCAACAGTATGGATGGTGGACACCAACTGATGTTGAAACGAGCAATAAAAAGGTACATGGATAGCAATAAAGAAGAATCAGACTTACCCAAGTCTCCAAGAAGTCAAGGGAAGTGTTTGGAAGAGCTATGAGAGAGAAGAGCTTTTATATTGGAGCAGCTGGAGGTACAAAATCAACACTGGTTGCCCGCCCCAATTTCAAACACGTGTAACCCGTCGAGATGATGAAATTGCTGAGTTCATTATTGGAGTTTATGAGTCCTTTCAAATTTGTTTGTAGTAAGGACCTAAACATTACTTTAGATTACAGAGAATTCTTTCATCTTGTGATGACTTTGGGAAAATAAATACCTGGCATTATTCCGGTCACTTCCTTGAAATTACAACAGAAATTACTAAACCAGATCCTCTTGTATTAACTAACACCTGGAGAGCATCTTATGGGTTTATCAGAATTACATACTACTGTCATGGACAGGATTTTTGTTTAAGTACATAAAATTCACATTACAACCTGCCAGGACAAAAGTTAAAAGACTATCAATGGGATATGCAGAAAAGTTGGGGGTGGTTTCTGCCTGTTTTATCTTCCTCACCTACAGTTGGGGGACACAGCACCCTTGATGATGTTTTCCAGTAGTATTTGACACTGGCTGTAATGGGGACAATTTCGCTCAGAAGAGCAGCAGCAACTCAGGGACCTACAACGTGTGCTCTAGACACTAAATAGGGCTCATATGGAAATTGAAATTTAACCTTGAGCAGAAAAATGGTGAAAACCTTTTTTTGGAGTGCTGGGAACTCTTTTCATGCAGATATGAACTGAATCAGTTTCTCCATCCATCAGTCACTCAAACAGTTGTATTCTCTTACAAAGACGTGAAGGGCTAAGCCTGCAGAATGTCCCGGAGAAGAGAGGAGGCTTTGTCTTCCTGAGGCTTGCTTTTGTTTTTTAAGAGATGAACAAGGAATGAGTTTCTGACGTTAAGTAAAGCTACAAAGGGATTGGAGACCCCAAAGAGATTTTTTCCAGGTATTGTTGGTTTGATGCTGTTAGTACCAAAGGTGGTATTTGAGAATATTCAATAGGAAGCTGAGGAAAGCTAAGCTTTTTCAGTACAAATGGGTCCTCTGGTGCAAAAATTGAAAGGTAACAGAAGTGCTTTGAATTATTGACTGTGATTCTCAGGAATTCATGACCTCCTGCAATACACTATTGTTGCTGCAAGTCATAACTCCGGAACATGGGTGAGGTGGCAGTTTCTGTGAACAGGCAACAATTATGTATTTGGAACGCACCACGCAAAACAAAGGCTTGTTCTTCCCTTGTTTACAGATGTGTTATTTTAATACTGCAGACTCTATGCCATAGATTATCTCTAAATTATGAGGTGGGTTTCTCAGCCTTTGAGGTGGTTAGAAGTTTTTTTGGACAATATTTCATATTATTATAAAGCTTCCAGGGAGCAAGTCCTTTCAAATGCCGCAAACTATCTACTAATGGTTTGAGAATGCATTCTTACAATTAGGTTAAAGGCATGTACCTGGATTTAGGTGCCTAGCAATTATGGAATGACATCACATTCAAATACATAAGTCAAGGTATTTGTGTCCTTGGCATAATCAGTTCATGGCTGAATACTGGGGATTTGTGCATGTTCAGGATTTTTCAATGTAGAAGTACAGAAGGAAATACAAAATTTAAATAAAATACAGCATTTCATAAGCTGTATAATCAGTCTACCTTTATCATTCTTAGTTGCACATCAGACCACAGAAACAGAGGATTTGGTTATTTTCTTGAGATGTTACAATTCTATCAATGATCAGCCTTTATCCATGTAAATGATTTCTCTGTCTCTATTGTGGGGTATTTCCAGATAGCTTTAGCAAGATGCCACCAGTCACATTTCATTTAATTTCCTTTCTCAGTAGGCTTCAATATTGCCTGATCTGAAGATGGAACTAAGGATGGATCCCTGAAGGTTTTATATCAGGAGACAGAAGACTGGAAAATGTGGGTGACAAATGCCTCACGAAGGAAGTGCTTTTCAATATTGAGAACAGAAAGGGTAAATATCAGTTTGCTTCTAGGCTCCAAATTGGGTTGAAATACAGTGAGAGAGACCTGTTAGAAAAATCTGAGTGGTTTAAAAGGATATTATACCCCTTCCTTTTGCTTAAAATGGTCCAAAGGACTTGCCAGTGTTTGAGAAAAGGACAGGAAGGGTAATCCATGACTGAATACATAAAAAAGAGAGCAAGAGGTATTTCCCAAAGTCCCTTATTCATTAGATGAGGGCAGCATTGTGTTCAGGAGCAAAAGCCAAACAAGATAAAACCATTTAAGGACCAGAAGATGGTTTCTATGTTTTCCTATGGCTTCCTTTGGGTGCAGTATTGTTCTTACACTAAGTAACTGAGGGTGCAAATGATAAAGGATAAAAATGATGACCCAAAGTTGCTCTAATGAGCTCCATTTTGTCTCCAGGTGTCTTACAGCCTGGATTTAATGGAAAAATCTGTGCACATCAAGGGACCACAGCCACGCAGTGAGTAGTTGGGTTTTGCCATTAATAATGGAGAAGCTGAGGAAGAGCGTTAGTATAATTCTTGTTGTAACACCAAGAATGTGAATGGAATGATAACAGGAATGAATATGACAGGTAACCATCCGAGATGAAAGAGCCTTCTGTGATGAAATGCACCTATCATATTTCATGAGACTTCGAACCAACAAATAAACAAATAGTCAGCAAAACTTTGAGGACCTGTGTGTCATATTAGTTTTGGGTTTGCCTCAATTATGCACATGCACAAATTGCACCTTAGGTGATCCCCATGATCTAGGGAATTGTATAAAAGCTCTCCCAACTCAGGGCTCTTCATTCCACTTTGCTCATTTTATTCACCTCCGTGAACAAGGTAAGTATCATTCTACCTGATCTCTTTCCTAAACTTTGAGTATCTTTTTTCTGATAGTTTTAATTAAGGTTAGAATCATCCATAAGTATTCCAAGATTCTTAATAATGTTGGATGATTTTACCATGAATTTATTTTTCTTATTTGGTGTTGGACATCCATGTATTCGGGTTTAAAATGGTAAAACTAGGCTTTTCAAAAATTATTGTTTCCTGTTAGTAAAAAGTTGAGCTATCAAAGCAGCTTCCAAAACATCAACAGAAGGCTAGTTCAATCACTAGGAATTTTTTAAGGATTTTGCATGTAAGTTTTTGATATGTGTCTATGTATGTGTTTGTATTTGTTGAGGGCACAAGCTTAACCAGAAAGAATGTAGAAATATTGTCTAAAGAAAACAGAAATGAAACTAGGAAATCTTAACCTAGCCTTTACATTGTCCTTGCTTTGAGCAGGGAGTTGGACTAAATGACCTCCAGAAGTCCCTCCCAATCTAATATTTTATTGGTTCTAGTTGGGGGGAAAAATTGTTCACAGGTGGTATTGATTCCTAGTCTTTCCACGGGTTTTCTTTTAGATTGCATCAGGTCCCATGGCAAAAATCTTTCTGAAGAGCTCAGATCCCAGCATACTGGAGTAGAAACTCAGCCCTAGATATCTGAGTGTACCAGTTTCCCATTTGGGAAATCAAATAATTTTTTCACTCACCTTGCAACTCTCAAGCTACTTTGCAAACATTTCAGGGCAGGGAATGCCTTATTTAATCCATGTTTATAACATGTCCAGCATACTGGCAGCATGATTTTAGTTATTGTTTCTGGAAGCACGTTACAAGTCAATATGCCAGAGTTGTTCTTCCAGCTACCTATTAATTTACCATGAGCTTCGCTGGTTGTCAGGTTACGCTGCTTTGTTTTTGCTAATATAAAACAAACAAATCTTTTAGACATGGACATTGTAAGGGTAGGTGCAATATATAGTGGAAGTAATTTGCAAAGTAAAATGCTGGATAATGTTTTTGCAGTGTTTGACAGTGGAGTAGAACAAAGAACTACTTTCCAAAGGGAACCAAGTATAATGAGTTAGGAATGAGACCATTAGAAGAGCTGACTGCTCAGAGTGCAAACTGGGCAGTGCTGATTTACAAGAGGGAGAGATGTCACATGGAAAAGACTGAAGAGAAGGAAGGACAATTGAGACATGAAAGACAATGCCATTATTCTAGTCCATGTGGCCAACTCTCAAACTCTATTTCCCATTGAATTTATACCTTTCTTTTACTCATCAGTGTGTGTTGCCACTTACCTCCATCCCTACGAGATGGCTTGCTACGACCTGTGCTCCACCTCCGCCTGCGGCGTCTACCGCCCCCAGCCCCTGGCTGACAGCTGCAACGAGCCCTGTGTCCGCCAGTGCCCTGACTCCACCACTGTGATCCAGCCACCTCCCGTCGTCGTCACCTTCCCCGGCCCCATCCTCAGCTCCTTCCCCCAGGATTCTGTTGTGGGATCCTCTGGAGCCCCCGTCCTTGGGGGCTCTGGGGGCTACGGAGGCTATGGCTCCCTGGGCTATGGGGGCCTGTGGGGCTATGGTGGCTATGGCTCCTCCCTGGGCTATGGGGGTCTGTGGGGCTATGGGGGCTCCCTGGGTTATGGGGGTCTCTGGGGCTATGGTAGACCCTATGGTTCTGGCTATTGCAACCCTTACTCCTACTGGTACAACAGGTACAACCGTGGGAGCTGGGGGCCCTGCTAAATACAACAGGAAAATCCACTGAATAATGTCCAAGTGAAAAGCAAAATGCAGATTCACCAGTGAGCAGATGAGTGACAGCTTTGGGAAAGAGCTCACAAATCCTGCTCAGTGCAGTGCCATCTGCATGTTCTGCACTTCTCCTTTTTTTTTCCTTTGAATTCTCTCCTGATCTCTTCATGGGTTCAATTCCTTGTTATCTTCTGCTTTATCATCCTTGTGACTGAATGCAGTGAGACATCTAACAGTGTCTTTCAAAATGCATTTGACTGACATCTTGGATATACATTCTTGATATTGCAATGTATTTTTGTTCTTTTCATTCTCATTAAAATTCTGTTGCATCATTTAAAATAAGTGTGTTGTGGTTTTGCACTCTCATCCATTCTGAATTTGCCAACTTTTCTGGATAAAGTTGCCTGGTGTACCTATGGCTGCAATGATATTGTGCAAACCCTGCCCACATAGTGAAAGTCTCCATGAGGAGCCCTTGTTAGGCCGGTTTCACCACGGAATTGCAATAACAGGGTCACAAAATGCTGGTCATAGATGAAGAGCAGCCTTCTCTACACATCGCTTTATTAGAGTCCCCCTTCATGAGTTTGTCAGATAATTCTTAGGACTACAAGTGTCTGTTCACCCCCTGAAAGTTAAGCTCTTCCTTATTCCTCTGCAGACTTCTAATCCAAAGTCATGCAAATCATTTTACCAGCACAGCTCTTAATGGAAGATTGGTGATTGATATTAAACGGAGTTCAGATTCTGGGCTTCTCTAGCACAGACCAGCCCAGATGCATGCTATTCAATTGTCTCACGCTCCAAAATTCGGGCTGTGTGTAGAGACACTTCTCCAAAACCACAAGAAGGACCATGTGCATAATTTCACAGTATATCTGGTAGAGTTCCTGGGTCTGGGACTTCTTTGGTTCTGTTTAAGTTATGTATATATTAAATATAAATAGAATTTCTGTAAGTATTATATAGGTAGCCTAAACCTGAACAAAAATACTGCACCATACATGGCATATCTTTTTAGGTTATCAGTAAAGCATGTAACCATCTCCTGATTCAAGCAGATGTTTATCTCACAAGATAGTTTTCTTTACGTGATTCAGCTGCCAAAAGATCTTAGGCTACATATTTTGCTACAGTAAGAAGTATGGCTAAGCATAAAGTAACAGCCTTCAGAGAACATCCGACCAGGATGAAGGCAGAATATGAAGAAAGAAAGGCAAGAGCTACTGCACATGCCCAGGTCCATGCTCTGTAACTGGGCAGTGCAGAGAGCACACTTCCCAGCAGTCATTCCCTAAAAAAATCAGCTCTAAATCTGCCTTTTATTTGTTTTTATTTAGTTATCCCTGGTAAATTGAATAGCTCTTCCAGCAAGAGCCACAGCTTCCACAGTGGTATCCAGTATCAAAACAACAGCCAACAGGGATGATCTACTTGCTGCCGGGACCAGAAAATCTATAAGAAAATCTGTTGTGATGAAGACTACCATAACAAAAGCTCCCGTAACAAAAGGAGCCCTTAAGAATGGGTGCTAACAGAGATCCCACTATGCAATCCTGAAGGAAGGAACATCTGGGCTGTAAGGTGGTGACAATGGATGGTGGCTGAGCTGCTGCCCTCCGGTCAGAGCAGTCAGCTCCTTGCAGCTATTGGCACTGGTGCTGGACATGAAGTGGCCAACTGGAGAAAGGACTAATTGTAAGCGTAACACAGCACAAATTCCCCTGGAACAGGAAGAAAAGCTGAGATCTCATGGAAATGGGAAAAGCACAGTAGTTTGGATCCTCTGCAACGCTCATTTAGTTCCAGATCCATACCACCTGATTGTGGCCACCTCGCCGAGATCTACTTGCTGCTGTGGATGTATTTCCTCAACTTTATATAAGCCCTGTAAGAAAAATGTTTTTTAAGTGATGGTTAATCATTGCTTAGTGGAAACAGGGGAATATAGAAGGTCGCATGCTTCCTCAGGCAATTGGAAGACCAAGTAATTAACTATGAAGAGCACGTATCCTCTGTTAACCGTGGCTGCGACTGAGGCTGTTGAGGTGCAAGAGCACAGAGCCATTTGTAGGGCTACAGCCTGGGGTTTTGGTATCTGTTTAGCAGATTATAACCTTGAGATTAGAAGTAGTTCTAATCTAATGTCCATATAGGAGCAGACACCTCCTATACAATCCATTGTGGAAAACACCAGCTTAGCCCTTAAAATCTGCATATAACATTGACTCCTCATAAATGACAAAAGAGGACTAACATAAATTTACTGAAAAAGAACAGTTTGATATCTAGAAAGCAGCTGGCTCTAGGAAGAAGGCGGCAAGAGAAGTAAATACAAGGTGGTTTTCAGGAGGGACTTTTTATACATTTCCTCAAACTGCCTGAAGAACCTGAGTGTCCCATTAACACCAGCCCACATTTATCACACATGGTTCACCTCAAAATGATGAAACAGTTTTGCTCAATATTTATGTTTATTAGTTGATTCAAATTCTCACACTGCATGAAATGCAAATTACAAAACAAGTATTTCTTTCATCTTAGCACTTACTTGGCAAGATTCATTCCTGGTAACGTTCCATTAAATACATTAGAATGACTGTAGGAATTATGCTGGCTTCATTTATTTACCTCTTCTTTATTGGTTGACATAATGATGGTGGCTCAAATGTTAATCATAATTGCCATCTGCTTTCATACGCAGGTTTTCCTTCCATCCTTCCTTACCCATGTTAGATAAAGTATAATTGATAGAAAACATCGTGTCTTTCTTGTGAAATCAGCAACCCTTGTACGAAGTTTGAATTAAGATTTGGACAGGACTATCCTGTACTTTTCAGGGGAAAAATCAAAAGGTACATTGCAAAGTACTTTTTAAAATCATCTGGACCCATGCCTTGTCTCCCAGACTACCCAGTCTTTCAGTTTCTTCATGTTTTAGAGGTAAATTCACCAGTCACAACAAAGGTAAACAGTTTCTTAGCCACAATACAGGCAACTTGTTAAATATATTTTTTAAGGAAGCTGTGCATGTGTTTAAAACCAAGAAGAAAGGCAGAGCACTCACAGTTAGGCTAGGAAAATCCTAGGAAAAGCTTTCAAAATGTGAGAACAGAGGCAGAGGCTGCAGATTTTTGTGCTGCAAACACTGAAGGGAATGGGAATTAATACAACATTGCCACTGAAGGAGCTTATACACAAACTTAAACAAATAAATGAAAACCTAAATTATAAAAGAAAATCAAGTGAAAACCTAAGGTTAGAAATCACGAGCTGGTAAAGGGAGCAGGAGGCGTGCACTTGAGCAGTACAATTTAATAAATATGTTTCAAAATGCTGAGCTGCTTGAATCTAACCACATACTTATATTACAATAATAACGCACCACTTCATGTGCAAAGTACTAAGGAGGGTTTGGGAAGTGCTTAAAAACACAGACAAAAGATATTTGAACACCACTGGTGAGGATTGCTGCTCTTGTGATACCCTAGGGCCATCACAAAGTCAGGGGAAAAAAGAACCTCACCATTTACATATAAGTTCTGGTAGAAATGTTGCTGTGGTTGTTAAATAACAAACCGATTCATCAGCAAACGATGATTTCTGAGGCTGGACCAGGCACTGCTTATTACACAGAATTTCAGAATATGGGAAGATGGGTGGGACACACCTCATCAAACCTTCCCTGTTTAAAAGCTGGGTGTTTCAACTGCCTCCATAGTTGAGGAAGGTGAAATTATTATGTTTTGAGGGTGATATCAGTTCTGGGAAGGTAAGCATCTAAGACAGGGTGAATTGTCTTGCAGAAATTCTTGTCCCTCCCCACTAAGTATTGGGGAAGGCTGAGTAATTTCAAATGACAAAGCACTTGAAATCTTGGCAGTGAAAACTGGGCTCTGCAGCAGTATGTGCTCTGCAGGTGATGTCCTGCTAGTCAGCAAAGAAAGAAGAAAAAAAATATATCCATTGTTGCAATAACTATTCCTTGGGTAATTCCATCCCTTTTCCTACCACTTACTCAGTAGTCCGGGAAGAAGCACTCAGAAATGGTTTCTGTGATATCCTCCACCAAAACTTTGGTTCAATCCCTTTGTAAGCTGAAGGGGTAGATCTAAAGGCAAATTGCACTCCGTCATAGGAACGAAAAGAAAGAGAAGGTATAGACTGAATGAATGCAGTGGTGGACGGAAACGTATCATTTCACATAGAAACTGAGAAATCTGCACCTGCTTCACCACTGCCTTGTGTTACATCCTCCTCTGGAGCTCTGCCTTGTCAGTACAGCTTAGCTAGAAACTATTAATCTGTTTGCATTTGCAGCCATTCCACATTGCTGACCCTGCGAGATAACCTCTGTGTGCCTTTGCTGATTCCAAGTGAAATATAAGGAAAAATAAAGAAAAAAATACTGATATCCCTTCAGGGAAAACTTTAGCCTTTTTTTTAAGCACTGTTTCAGGTACTAAAATACCATGTTTTCTGCTGGTCTTGCCATGCAGCAAGGAAAATTGAGAATTTCTAAATCAAAGACCATTAGATGATGGCCGTGATTGCCATGGGTGCAGAACCTCTCTCATGTTTTGTGGCTGTGGGTGGGAAAAGGATCAGAAGGTGTCTTCCACCTCACTGAATATTTCATTGCAAAATGTGTGAGCAGATTAGATGACAGCCTAGATCTAAAGCACTTAAATACAAACATGTATATGACAGCAGGTTATAGCTCTGATTAAAATCATTGCGGGAAGTTAATGAAGGAAGTGCTAAATAAATAGAACCAGTTTAATTCCTCCCGCAATGCCAGTGAGCAGGGTGGAATGATACCAGCAACAAAGCTGGTCAATTAGGCTTCAAGATGAAAGAGAACTGGGAGCTGGAATGTGCATGTCATGCTCTTCAGAGATTTAGGGTGATTTTGCAAACAGCAAGCGAAAAGAGTTTCATCACTTTGGGAAGTTCTATGTGCTTCAGATTGGGGCTGGTTGATGATTATGACTTCATGTGCACGGTGTGCCTCAGCCCCCTCAGGCGGTCCGAAGTACTGTATAAAAGCAGCAGGTAGGCAGAGCCATTCCGTCTCCCTCCCCTCATACTCTCCCCTACATCAGGTAAGTCTGATGACATTTCGTTTCATTTCATTTCATTTCATTGCATTGCATTTCATTTCATTGCATTTCATTCTAAATGCCAGAACGCCTTTGCACTGCAGCTTAGAATACTGTTCACTGTTATTACACTAGACTTTTTAGGACTATTTTTTAATTATCTTTCTCTCCTTTTTTTTTTTTTTTCTTAGCATGTTAGCAAGTTGTATTACTGGTAGGATTTTAGAGTCAAGACCAGGTTTTGAGGCATTTATTTCATCGTAATTCATATTTGGGCGTTCTTATACTGTTAGTGGATTGAAAACATAGCATGACATAAGCTTTAAAATGCAGGATTCTCCTGTACCGTTTCAGTTAATGGCTGAATCAGAGAGACATGGCCATATCCTGAGCTGTTTAGCCACCCAGCTGAAGAAAGAGCATTATCTACATGGGAAATCTATCGCAGAATAATCCTAGCTTGTATTTAGTTTTTATGGATAGGTAAAAACTAAATGCTGTGTGTTTTAAACCCTAGTTATTTTCACCAGAGACCAGTGGTCTGATCCAGTGTGTTTGTCATATGTCCCTTTGTAAATTCAGATCAAGATTAGTTGTTCAGACACACGGGGTTTAGTGATTTGATTCTCTGCATTTCAGGGCTACTTTATGAACAAAATAATCTTTCCCTTTTTTTTTACTGGAAAATGTGCTAAGCCACAAGCTTTTGTGACCAGATGTTTAGCTGAAATGCTAGTTTGCAAACCGTATTTTTATCTGATGAAGGAAATCAGCTCCTTATATTTTACCAACCTGCTCCGCACTCTGTATGACATTACACTGCTTCGCCAAGAAATATTTGGATAGAAGTATTTTATAGGGTATCTGTTCTTATTACATCAAGTATATGAATCTATCCTCAAACTCAAGTGCTTTGGGGATTTTACCAGAGGGATTACAGAGATTAAGAGAACGCAGAACTAAAAGGGAGCAACTGAAAGTATATTACCTTGAAGAGCTTGAAAAGAAACAGGGGACAGGAAAGGAGGAGGAAACGTGTCGTTAAAGCAGTGCTGGGTTCTTGACTCCATCCCATCTCTCCTAAGCCAGAACCTGCTTTTGTCCCATTTGGTGTAAGGAGATCAGCTCTAGTGTAGCTCCTGCCGTTCCTGGCTTCCAACCCGCATTCACCAGGGAGGAGCACTGGCGTTTTAGTAAAAAAAATGCCACCGACACTCTGTTCCTCAGGAAGGGAACACAAATTTTTTTAAAAGAAAAAAGCAGCTATTTCAGCAGGCTTGGCAGATTTGACAAGTGCAGGGATTACTGCATGGAGAAGATGAGAGCAATGCTGATTGACAGGGAAGTTTGTGAACAGTGTCATCAATTTTGCTTATGCTGGTGATCATTTTGCCCGTTCCCCAACAAACCAGCACCAAACCTTCTCCTGTTGTTCCAGTACATCTCGTGCTTTGTTTTTACACAGCTCTGTTCTCTGTGTTTCAGGATCACCTTCATCCCTGCAAAGAAATGTCTTGCTACGACCTGTGCCCCACCACCAATGGCATCGCCTGCCCCCAGCCCATCGCTAACAGCTGTAATGAGCCGTGTGTCCGCCAGTGCCCTGACTCAACAGCCCTCATCCAGCCACCCCCTGTTGTCGTCACCTTCCCCGGCCCCATCCTCAGCTCCTTCCCCCAGCAAGCCGTGGTGGGCTCCTCCGGAGCACCCGCCTTTGGGGGCTCCCTGGGGCCGGGGGGCCTCTATGGTGCTGGGAGCCTCTACGGTTATGGGGGCTCTCTAGGATATGGGGCCCAGTATGGATATGGGAGTTCCGCCCTCTCCACATTTGGCAGCGGGTACTGCAGCCCGTACTCCTCCCGCCGGTCCAGCCGGTTCCTCCGCAGCAGCTGTGGACCCTGTTAGGACCTAGAGAGGTCTCAGAAGAGCCACACGTGAAGGTCCAAACGCAGAGCAATGAGGATAGGTGTTCAGCGTTCCTGCAGCCCTGCAATGGAGCTACTGCCACTCAGCATTTCTGTTCTTCTACTTTTGTTTACTCTTCAGATTCTATTGTTGCCTGTTCTGGCTTTCCCATTTTTTTTAACCATCATGGGGCAGCCTGTTCCATATAGACATCACGTATAATGACAAATATCTTCATTGGCAGCTGCACAACAGACAGAAGAAAGCCAGCTGAGGACAGCAATACCTCTGAGCAGGACATCTGTTGAACATTCTGTGAAATTGTCTGGAAACAGATTTTTCATACTCTGTGATATCTCGCTTTGCAAATATAAACATTTCTTGCTCATTAAAATTTTGTTGCATCACACAGCAGCCTTCTGGTTTCCCTTCCTCCCTTCCTCCACAGCCTGGCCTGGCTGGTATCTCCCCATGGGCAGGACCAAGCTGCTAACTAAGCCGTACTGCAAAACATTTTAGCACAAACTGAATTTACAGTGTCACAAACGTTTCCATAATCACTGTCCTAAGTAGCAGCTTTCCACCCTTTGAAGATATGAAAAGTTTAAAATAACATAGTGTCTTAACTCCTGTTATTTAAAGATTATTTCAGTGGGGTCTTTCCATGAGCATCCAAATAGGGAATTGTGGGTTTCCATGTTGAGCTCAGCATGACCACAAATGCCGTCAAGGTGCTGCCCAGCAGAGTACTTTCCAAATGTAAATTTGCACCTATAAAAATCACAGATACAATGCTCAACCTACAGCATTGACCTTGCTCAGCAGTACTTAATCTCCAAACATCCCAAGTAACTAATACTTAATCCTGCATGCAGTCATCAGCCTTTCCACCCCAGTTAAAAAGAGGAATAATCCCTGTTTTCTCTAAGAAATAACTGTAGTACAGTCTCAGGAGCAGCAGAGGCTCAGTCCTAAGCTTCTGGTAATAGAGCCGGCTCAAATTGCACAGGAGGCACGTTCACTGCTGCACAAACAAAGACTAAAGCCAATCCCTGCCCTCAAGTGCTTTCAGAGTGAAAAAACAAGACAAGCAAAGCATGAGCATCATTGCTCTTTTCCCTTCTTTGCAGATAGGCATCTTTTATACAGAGATTAAAGGCCATGTTTTCCATACTGATAAAAACATTAGTAAACATTTTCCCCAGCTGACAAAGGAATCACTTGGCAAAACCCAGAGGCTGAATTCCTCTCTCCAGTATCCCCGTCTAACAACTGACATACAGTCTCTGTTTCCGCTTTTCTATTCCACTGGTTAGATCACGTTTGCTTTTCACTGTTACTCTCATCTCCTTTAGAAAAAGAGGAAAATAAGTGAAAATAATTTTAGCTGAAAGACTGTACATGGCATGGCCAGTAGTATACAGGATATCGGAAATTTAACAGATCGTAGAATCGTGGAATGGTTTGGGTTGGAAAGAACTTTTAAAGATCAGCTAGTCCAACCCCCTGCCACAGGCAGGGACATCTTTCACTAGAACAGGTTGCTCAAAACCCCATCCAACCTGACCTTGAGCACTTCCAAAAACCAGTGACCTTAGGATTCAAGACATAGCTTATTATAATTTGTTTTCTAAGTAAAAGGGAAGAACGAGCTAAAAAAATATTCCTTTCTTCAGGTATATCTGATAGAGCATTTTACTTAAAACATCTGAAACATTCAAGTTCAGGTCCTCCAACTGCAAAACTGATAAAAGGTAGACTGCGAGTAGTGACTTTGCTAATTCCTCCAGAATCAAACCCTGGAAGGAAGCTGGCATTCAGCAGAGCATATTTCTGGTTCTGTTATGTTGAGCCATTGTGCCTGCAGGCTATTTACTGGTGGTGTGAATCTGAACCATATAAAAAACCATTAGGCTCTAGTAGTGACTAAATATTTAGCGAATCCACCTATTTAAATCAAGCATGAAAGGCTTAACTCCCACAGATATCTGTCTTGAGCTGTAATTTAGTGCGTGGGGAGGACATATACTTCAGGCTGTGTTTACAACACCTTTATGAATCAACTTCTGATTGCATCTCATTTACCAATAGTCTTACCTTGTACTAGGATATAAACACATGCTCAGAGCACATTTAGACGAGAGAGAGTGTAGCGACCTCTATAGTCCAACATGAGACAGTGTGATTTCATTTATTGTTGCTTCCTTGTTCTTGGCAATTACTTGTTTCCCTGACAGGAGGAACAGGAGTCTGAGTTGCCAGTGCTGTCAACAGCCTGGATGTCCCGTGGCTGACCAAGAACTGCAGAAGACCTCGCAGTTACACCTGATCTAGAAGACACCCCTGCTCATTCCAGGGGGAATTAGAACACCTTTAAAAGTTCCCTTCCAACCCAAACCATTGTACGATTCTATGTGATCCCTGTGTTGCAGTGGCCAACAAACCATCAAATCTCAGCACTGCTTCCAGATTATCATGGAGTCTCCTTCTCTGGAGATATTCAAAACCCTCCTGGATGTGATCCTGTCTAACCCGCTCTAGGTGAACCTGCTTTGGCAGGGGGGTTGGACTAGATGATCTCCAAAGGTCCCTTCCAACTCCAACCATTCTGTGATTCTGTAATCATGATTACCAGCAGCTGGTGTTCCTCCCATCTCGTATCTTCATGTGGTGTGACCTGAGATGGATTGGGCCTGCCAGTGAAATTAGTTCTCTTCTACTCTATTCATCTGTGATTACATGATTACACTTACATGGAAGTGTAATGTAAATTAATCCTGCTGGGCATTTGGGAAGTGGCAGATTGCTGATGGTCAGGAGCAGTACAGAACAATGGAAGGCAGTTAAAGAACTCTTCTTTGGTGTTTGCTCTGGCCTATGGTCATAACATTCAAATTCAGACTGGCAGATGAGAATCAGCAATGCGAATTTTGCAGTTTCTGCTCTCCAAGGGACAGTCTCTGCAGCGATGTTGTGGAGTGCTATGTCTTCAAGCACCATTCAAAGTCAATAGAGTCCATCAATCAATTAATTCATACTACAGGGATCTATTAATAGTCCAGACTCTAACTTCTAGCTCCCACATGTGCCTTTTCTGTAGTGTAACAAGTAGGTAGGCAGAGCAGCTCCATCCAGGTCTGCTGAGAACATCCACAATGAAGGGTGACTGAGTGCCTCCTTTCTCTGCAGCAGGACAAACCGCCTGCTATTGCAAGTCCAGTGCAGAGGTGCAGCAAGATGGGCAATTCTACCGTTCTGCATGGGATGAAAACTCAAATCTTGAAAAGAAGACTTCTATAGTGATCAAAACCATAGCAATGAGTCTTGAAAATATCTGATCTAGTTGCTTTAGTGCTCTTCATACCTTGTCTTAGTGACTCCAAGAATAATCATGCAGTTAATTGGAGACAGAGGAAGCAAGAAAACAAGACCAAGCCTTCAGACACATCCTAACAAGAAGGAGGTGATGCCTGGCTACCTCTTTGTAGCCTCATCTCATTTCACCTAGGTTTACAAGTGAAGTCACATCTCCAAACCCTTTGAAGTTATTACCACATACTCAATCCTGTCCAAACAAATTTCTGCAGCCTGAGATGGGGTTTGCCTGCAATGAGCCTGCTCAAGTGTAGTGAAGTTTGTCAGTGCTTTGTTGGCATTCCCAGGAACGGCAGCTTCACACAAGGAGGAGCAGAAGTGCTGAGCAGTGTCTGATGTCTGGTTCATCCTGGTTGGCATTCCAAGCAGAGGATGGGGTGAATGACTCTTAATAGCTGTGCTAATTTTATGCAAATTGCATCACTAGAAAAACAACTCCACAGGACACACTGAGCACCCTGGAACCAGGCTGCTGTTGAACAAAGAGAAGTGCTGGACACACTGAGTATCCACAGCCATCTGTGAGTAGCCCGTAATTTAAGTGTAAAATTCCTAAGATGGAAAATATTATTTGGCCTGAATGATATGGTTTTTTCTTCAGGGAAGGCTTAAGAATTATTCTTTTATTTATCTTAACTGGGGCTGCCAAAAATGTAGAGGTATTAATGGGAAAGTTCAAAGAACTCACATAACTTCAGTAAAGATTTGCCATTCATTTAAAAATTCCTGTTGGCTATTCAAAGGAAAGTCCTACCCACAGATCACTACACACTATTTTTAAACAACAAAAGACTTCACAAAACCAATGTATAGGGATATAATTAAATTGGAGCCTCAGGCAAGTAGTAAGACACGGGGAAGATCTTCAAAGTTACTTGTCTGTTTAACTCTCTTTGCTAACATGTACCAAATACACGCTGTAACCACACCTGTCCTGGAGGAAATCTCAAACTTAGTTGTAAGGGTTACAAAACATGTTTATCCAGCATGAAATTACTTTTGTGTCATTATGTTTGCTCCTGCTTAAAGGACCTGGTCACCTTCCAACTTTAGGCATTGAAAGAAAGCAAACACTGTCCTGTTTCACTACAGGGATCGATGCTCACCAAGACTGGTATATAAGCAAAAAATATTGGAAAAAAAAAAAAAGACAAGAAAGTTCAGAATTTTGATGCACAATATTTTAATGAGAAAGTAAGATGTAAAAGATCTTTTGGAGAATGGAAAACATGGGGAAAATATTGCCAGGGTCTCATTAGAGGCTGCAAGCCAAGAATTGCTCCAGGGCTATATATTCCACATACATTACCCTTTTTCATGGCATGGGAAGACTTATACAATCTCATCCCACTTTCAACCAGCCAAAGATCATGGATATAACTAATTTGAGGCCATCATTATTAGGAGCCACTGGAAAGAATAGTCAGGAAACTAAATTAAACTGTTAGCTTGAGATTGCATGTACGATTTTCAGAGACGCACGGTTCATGCTCCAGGAAAGGAGCGGCATTAACAGGAGGAACATCTTCCTCTGTGTTGGGTGATTGCTCCTGCGTATTTAACATGGTCTGCAGCTCCTAAAACCATAAGCACTGGATCCATAGGAAGAATATGACCTCCCATAATTGTACAAGCTCCTAGAGCCATAGGAGCCACTGGGACTCAGAGAGCTCATGGATCCAACCAAGTTCCCAATGGTGGATGGTGCTGAGCTGCCCACGATGCTCTCCTGAGGGCAGGAGCTGAGAATGGGGCCAGGGAAGGTCATGACCACAGGTGGGGGGTAGATCACGGCTCTCGAATCGCCACAGGATGTAACACAGGGCTCGCTCCAGGCATTTGCAATTGGTTGCGGGCAGGTGACTTCGCAGGGTGCAAGGCAGCGGGAGCTGATCATCTGTCTGTAGGAAGACATCTTCTGGGAATGCAGATAAATCTGAAAGACACAACACCGAGGCAACACAAGGCTGAACACTCAGGGATGAATATAGTGGAAACTGTGCTTTGAAGAGAAAGAATGAAAGATAGGAAGAAGACCAGACAGAGGCTGAAGATTTCAGGTTTGTCTCAACAGCAATATCCCTTTTCTCATCTTCTCATGCCTCCTCCTCTCCCCCAGAACAACCTCTTTTGGCTCTTAACTATGGAGCCAATTTAATATATAAAAATATCATTAACAATCAAGGAAAATGTGTATTTGAACTCAAATTGTCCTCCTATCCCATTTTTCCTTTCCAGCATTCCCTTTTAAATCTGACTTACTGTGACACTTGACCATTTTTTTATAAGTAACTGCAGAAAAGAAGAGAAACACTGGCTAACGCCTATACAGTAACATCCTGTGCTGGTTCTGCACCACCTGTAATTATTACAACTGTATGAGGCAGGTCATTGTTATTCCAGCTTTAAGGAAGAGGTAACTGAGGGTTAGAAGTGAATGCATTGCCCAGAGCCATTTGGTGAGGCAACAGGAGAGATGGAGCTAAAATTCAGGCAGGCCTGGTTGTTAATGGCAGTGTTATTCCCTAATCTTTCAGATGCTACAGCCGGCAGCAGGGCTCCCCTGCATGTTCTGTACAGAGATAAAATGAGCAGCAGCCACCTCCCTGAAGAGCTTGTAAAGAGAGTTTGCTTGGCAGAGTCTCCCACATTTGGGTGGGAACACAGTGTCAGTGAGGTTTCCAGTATAACTGGGACTCCTGTGAATGTGGTCCCAGCTGACCTGCTAAAGGTGATCAAGGTGACAAATGACTGGCAGAAATAGGAACTGTGCATAATTTCGTGGAGTCCTTTTCTTTAATCATAAGGATCACTTGATTACTCATAAAATCAATTTGCAGCTCCTCTTGATCTCTGTCCTGCCTTACTAAAACCCATAAAATGGAAGGCTGGGAATAAAGAAAAGGAATAAAGTCCCACCCGTAACAAGTAGATGACTTAATGCGCAACAGGATTCAAATTAATTCAGAAATAATTGCAAAGAAATAATCGCAAAGAACAGGACAAAACATTATTCCTAACAGTGGCTTCCTAGTTCAGTCTGAGAGTCAGAGTTAAGTTTTCTTGGTGGTCACCATTACAAGTTAACACAAGCAAAGTAAGGCAGATTCCTAAAGGCAGGAGGAAATAGGAATTCACTAAATCTCACTATAAATAAGTTTGCAAATCTCAAACCTTCAACTGCTCTGAAAACTCTTTTCCTGCCCTTTTACAGCCTGCCACTGAGTAAGTAGGAAACAGCTCTTTCTGAAAGAAAGCTTCAAACTTTTCACACATTTCAGTTAAAATCCTGTATTGTTACAGCAATATATTAATAGCATCAGTCTCCAACTTACCCCCTCACAGCAAAGAGCAAGCCAGGAGAAATGGTTAGAGCAGCCCATAACTGGGAGCGCTTTTATACCTTTTCTTAGGCAATCAGGAGGATATGAAACATTCTTCATGTATGATGCCCTAACGCACTATCAAACAAAAATTCACTCCACCTGTAACTGCCCCAGATAATGTAATTATTTTGCTCAGTCATGGTGATTACTATTGCGTTCTTCTCATTAGTCTGGCAACGTAACTTTTTTTCTTTTATTGCTTTTTCCTTTTTCTCTGGTTGCCTCATGGAGCAAAGATTGCTCAGAAGTTTATCTATAAACACAATATGCTGACGTACCTGAGATACTACCCCGCTTTTCCAAGTCATGCTCCAGTAAGGGGGCATTGTGCAATTAATCCCATCATACCCACACACATTAATTCCTATGACTCTGATATGAGGCACATTTGACTCCATAGACACCTTCCGACTGAGTTGTAGGTTTGGAAATGGGAAGCATTTGTACCCGTCCTTCTGGCCAAGAAACAAACACAAAGCACATGGCCCACTTCAAACTTTAAAAGTACAGGTGGAGTAACCTGTAAGCAAGGAGCTGCTGTTCTCCAGCCCTGGCATGGGGGCAGGAGCCTCAGACAATGAGAAATTCATGTCCGGCTTTCATTGTCAGGGACCCCATGGGATCATTGCTGAAGATCTCAGGGCTCCTGAGTGATGAACGATTCATGGTCTGGGATGAAACAGGTCAGGAAGTGAAGCTGTGCATCACCCTAGGGAAACCTTGGGCTGGAATCTTAATGTGCAGTTTCAGCTGATGCGGAAGATTGGCCACTTACTTCAGCAGATTTTGTCCTCAGATCCAGCACCCTGTCTTCAGTTCTTCAGTTATTTACTGACAATACTATTTTCAATAGAGTCTATTCATTTTGTGTACCTGAGTTGACATAACTTAGGAATGCTTTTTTAACCTCAAGAAGATGAGTTCTTCCCCTCTAAAATCCATCCCCTTCTAGGAAATTTAAGGTTCAGTGCCTGGTTTTGAGTAATCTTGAGCCCTCTATTCCACAATGCTAATTTTATTCCAGTTTGTCCATCAGCATTTGGTAACTGTTACCAATACTGCAGTGTAATGCTGTGCGAGTGACCCACGCAAGAAGGTTGAGGAAGCCTTGGGATTTCCCTCATGGTGTTTCCTGGCAATGCCTGCGGAGACGCCCTGTAAAACTACTGATAGTTTATGGTAGACAATTCATATAAACAAGAAACAGGAATAGAAACAACGGGAAGAAGATGTTGTGGGGAAACAACCCACCCGATCTGCTCCTCCTGCCCGAACCACACCTGGTTTCACTTTGTCTGGAATCAGGTGATGACAGTGACGATAGATGAATCACAATTCTTGGAGATACATCCCTCTGCTAACCGTCCTGCTCTCCTCATAGGGCAAAGGGAGCAATACACTACTCTTGATACTGCTGACACCTCAAGCTGCCTATTTTTTTGACTCACGGTGTTCAGGGTTACAGCCCTGTGATTTGCTTTTGTAATTTTACAGACCCAGAAAAGGGCATCCAGATGTTTTTTCCCATATAATGGGAGTTTCATGTGCTTTACGAACTTAAACCATTCATAGTCATTTTTGCCAGTGCAAATATGGTATAGTAAGATATTCTGAGACAAATGGCTCTACGACAAGCAAAGTTAGCGTGACATATGGACTACCTTTGCACAGATTCCTTGTATCACAAATCACAGTACTGCTGTGGCACATATGGAACCATTGTATGTGAACAATCATCAAACCCATTTACTAAATTAGCATCAAATATTTTATCTATATCAAGCATATAATTTTATTGTAACGCCATCAAAAAAAGACATTCAAATGTGTCTACAAAAACTTCCATGAATTGATTTTGGATTATTCCTTTACAAATGTGACTAAAAGCTCTTCCTGACTAGCTTGAGTGAACACCACAATCAAGAAGAGCAAAGGGACATCCTTCATTTCAGTTTGTAATTGAAATCCAAACTCAGGACTCAGGATGCCCAAGTATTTCTGTGCAATTATCCCAAGCCCATGGTGGATGGCTTTGGAGTCATCCATCCAAGAGTGCACCTCATACAGCGTGGGTGGAATTTGTCTCATCTGGTAACACAGCACACCCAGGTTGTACCGGCACGTCTACTACACCCTAGGAGGAGTCAAATAACAGCACCCGAGTGGGTAAGCCACCTGAGAGAAGGAGAATGCAACGAAAAAGGAGTAACTGCCAACAAGGAGGGGTTGAGTAGCACTTTCTGTTTGAAGAGCACTATTTCTAAGTTCTTGAAAAATAATATTTGTGCCTTGGTATGACTATACTTCAAGACAAAAAGCATGACTGCTGTTGATGTTGATACATTAAGCTCTGTTGCTGGTATGGCCACAAAACCTTGATGGGACTGTAAACTATGTTCACTGGGATCACGCAAGACTCAGCACTGCGCTCTTGTGGCTTAGCTGAGAGCGTGACTCAAGCTGAGTAACTCACAGTTATCTCAGACACCTCTCGATGAGGTGAATTCATGGTCGGAGCTGAAGTGTTGGCATACCCTCAACTTGTATGAAAATTGTGGTGCCATTTCCAGATGGGAATTATGCGTATTTGGGATCTCCTGATATAGCATTGCTGCCAAGATGAAAGTGTCCTTTTTGGGGGGTGGTTGTTTTTTTCTGATATGACACTAAACTGTCCGCAGCTTCCTTGGGAACAGAGAGCTTCTCCAGTTTCCAGCAATTCCTTTCTTGGAGGCTTTGATTTTTAAAAAATCTTTCTTAAATATCATTCTGATATTTAAGATATCTGATATCTGATGATATGACTATGTAACAGTAGACTATTTTGGCTGGTTTATTTGAATATAAAAAGATACCTGTGCTAAATATTGGCATATTCTAACCCTAATAGCAACATTCTGCATACGTATTCTTTGGCACATATGCTTCCCAGTGAAAAGGCATTTTTATGATGGCATTGACCATGTAAGATGCAGATTCTGGTTCTAGCTGCTGGGAAGGAGGAATTACGCATTGCACAGGACACATCCTGGCCCTGTGCACTTAGGTGCATTTATTATCATCAAATAATCAAGGGATGTAAAGGAGAGAGGTGTGAAGAAAGGTTGGAATAAAACAAAAAGATAATATTAGGATGCATCATGATTTTTATTAGGAACAAGAAATGGCATTTACACTAATAACAGAATAAAAAAAATAAAATTGAAGGAATGTTTCCAGTTTCTCAGACCTGATTACAAGCAATTTGTCAACAGGGTTGATGAATGAATGTGAATGAAGCATTCGTTCACTCTGGCTGCTCTTTATTCCCTATGGCAAATCTAATTTTGCCAACCAAGTTCTGCTTTGCAGCATGCAGGAAGGCTTTGTTGAGCACGAAAGCCTAACACATAGGAGAGCAAAGCAACTTCCCTGATTTAAATTTTGTTACATCTTCTAGGTTGGACATGAAAACCAGAAAACCAGTACATGTGTTCACAGAGAGGCTAAAGCATAAATGGACCCAATTTCTCACCCGTAATGTCAGAATGGAAAACACACAGTTTGAGAAACCAGTGCAGCAACAACATCACAAGAAAAAAAAGCATAAGAAGGACAAGCAGAAGAGCAGTTCCCATAGGTGCTGAGCAGCACCCACAGGTTCCCACTGCTTCAGAGAGTCGTGCTCCTCAGCTGAGTTGCACGTCCAGGTCTTGCCGTCAGATCCAACACTGTTTCTCCTGCTGTCCACATCTTCGGCCATGCTTAGCATGGCCCGCAGCCCCCGTAGCGCTGGCTCCAGAGCTGGCTGGAGGAGGAGGAGCAGGAGGACAAGGAGCCCCCATAGACAAAGGAGCCCTGCAGGCCCCTGGGGCGTCCCGGCCCCAGTGGGGACGAGGTGCCCACGATGCTCTCCTGAGGGCAGGAGCTGAGGATGGGGCCTGGGAAGGTGATGACCACGGGTGGTGGGTAGACCACGGCACGGGAGTCCCCACAGGAGGTGACACAGGGCTGGTTCCAGGCGTTGGCGATGGGCTGCGGGCACGTCACCTCGCAGGGTGGGAAGCAGCGGGAGCTGAGCTGCTGGCTGGAGAAGGACATCCTGCGGGCAGGGAGGGGAACCTGCAATACACCGGGGAGCCTGAGTCAACCCACCGCTCACCAGCCACCACGCAGACCACCCTGCGCTGCCTTGCCAGCAGCGGGGAGGGCTCAGGACATGCCACGGGGAGTTGCTCTGCTGAGGCTTGGGTGCTTCTTCTCTCTCTTTCTCTTCCCCCTTCCCTGCCCTCCTTCCTCCCTCCCAGGCTCTCTACACCCCGAGTGCTGCCCAAGCCAGTGAGAAGCTGTGCCCAGGTCCACCAGTCAGTTCACCCTGAGCTCAAGAGTAAATGTGCCTGGACTGAGCCCCATCTTGGCTGAACCCCTGGGACCTGCTGTAGCAGCTCAGACAGATCTGTGGCTGACCTAAGTGACAGTGAGAACATCAAGGAAAAAAGTCTTAATGCAAAGGTAGGTACTGACACCATCGCAGTTCAGACTGTGTGTGCAGGAGTTCGTTAAAAATAACCCAAACCTAAAGATAAAGAAGATGATGAAGGGATCACACTTACTCAGATCAATGAAGCGGAGAAGTGAGAACCTGTGATCTGAGGATGTCTGAGCCAGAAGCCCTTATATACCATCTTCTTGGATTGCCTGGAGGGGTTGAGACATCCTTCGTGTTTCGGGTTATTTTGTTACAAAACACAACAAAGGACGTCACTCCCCAAACTTCTATGACTGTTTTATTCATCTTCAGACAATTATCAATTATCAGTCTCTTCCAACACCCTCTTGTTTCTTCCTTAAACTTTTTGAAGCAGTTTCACTTCCTGCAGCATTTTGCTGATTTTGCCAATGTGACAAAAATGTTGCAAAACTACCTGATTTATGCAATTGCTCTACACAGCCAGTATTTTTCAAGCACTGCTCAGTATCACAAGCACTGCAATGCACTGTGGGCTCATTTTCTTCTCTAAATCCCTGCTGATACTAAGCTGGAGCACCATAGAGCTTATAGTTGGAATAAAGATGGGAGATTTACTCCATCTGCCTTGTTCCTTCTCCCAGCTACACACTGCAGGTCTGATACAGCACACTAATGCAGAGAGGCGATTTTTTTTTGTGAACTCTTACAAATCATCTGTATTTTCTTTCCCCTCTGAACATAAAAAGATGGCCACACATTCCCTCCTGCGTCCCTCTCAAGCCTTCACACCACAGCCTTGATTTATGCAGGCTAGCGCGTCCTTCTGGCTGCGACAATATTATGACTCTGTGTCTGATGTGAGGAAAATCCTTCACTAATTATTAAAATAGTGGGGTTTGGGGTTTTTTGTCTTGCTTGGATGTGAATTAAATAGAGCAAGACAATCCTTTAAAGCCACACAGGGGAGCGGGATGTTTTATCCTGTGTTATGGGACACCCGAGATTGGGGTCTAATTTGTGGTCTAGCCCCGTGTGCCTCCTTTTGTCCCCAAGGAGAGACCCGACAAGGGCAAGAGCAGACACCAGGGGCTGTGGCTGAAAGCAGAGGGAGCTGAACACTAAAAATCTAACTCCTATGGAAGACGATTGCATTGGACCCTCATTTGGGTGTTTGCAGTGTCCTCAGTGATTTGGTACCCCAACACTGACCTGCACCAGGATAGGAAGGGGATTAAAAGTCTTGCATATTCCTTGGTATTCCCAGGGAAAATTTAATAATGGTCCCCAAGAAGGTAGCAATATATCTGGAGTTTTAAAACACTGTAACGAACATAGAGTATGAAAAAAACTTCGGAAAGAGAAACTCCAGTGTCTGTAAGAAAATAAATCGATGTATTGCAAAGCTGGGGAAGTCAGCTGAGTGACTTCTAAGAAGGAAGAACCTGGGAGACACTGAGAAAAACCTGGGCTGAGTAACACTTGCTAACAGTGAGGAAACTATTTGCATGAATGAGGAGTTGAGGAGCGATGTGTAATCTATTTGTTTGGGAGCTAATTAAGATGTTGTTCACAAGGTTTCACAGACCAGTGGGCAGCCCAAGAAACTGTATAAAAAGGACTCACAGCAGAGCCAGCCTCAGACGGCTGCTCTTTGCTTCTCCTCTTTGGTGTCTTGAGTAAGTTTGACCCCAATTAAGCTTTCTGACTTAAAGCATCGTGCTTCAGTAGATTTAACTGTGTCTTTCAGAAATACTCTGCTTGTCTTGCTTATGCCTCTATTTTTCCTTGAAAATGCACTAATTTCGCAGGCTTTGGTAAATGTAGTGGGTTTTGCTGCAAAACGTGGTGACGGGTGATCTCCAGTTTGTTTGCCACAGGTCACTTTGGGGGTGGCCAGTTTGGGCAGCACTCCGGGAGCAGGGAGCCTGGGAGAACGCAGAGGAGCTGCCTGGGAGGGAGGAAGGAGGGCAGGGAAGGGGGAAGAGAAAGAGAGAGAAGAAGCACCCAAGCTTCAGCAGAGCAACTCCCCGTGGCATGTCCTGAGCCCTCCCCGCTGCTAGCAAGGCAGCGCAGGGTGGTCTGCGTGGTGGCTGGTGAGCGGTGGGTTGACTCAGGCTCCCCGGTGTATTGCAGGTTCCCCTCCCTGCCCGCAGGATGTCCTTCTCCAGCCAGCAGCTCAGCTCCCGCTGCTTCCCACCCTGCGAGGTGACGTGCCCGCAGCCCATCGCCAACACCTGGAACCAGCCCTGTGTCACCTCCTGTGGGGACTCCCGTGCCGTGGTCTACCCACCACCCGTGGTCATCACCTTCCCAGGCCCCATCCTCAGCTCCTGCCCTCAGGAGAGCATCGTGGGCACCTCGTCCCCACTGGGGCCGGGACGCCCCAGGGGCCTGCAGGGCTCCCTTGTCTATGGGGGCTCCTTGTCCTCCTGCTCCTCCTCCTCCAGCCAGCTCTGGAGCCAGCGCTACGGGGGCTGCGGGCCATGCTAAGCATGGCCGAAGGTGTGGACAGCAGGAGAAACAGTGTTGGATCTGACGGCAAGACCTGGACGTGCAACTCAGCTGAGGAGCACGACTCTCTGAAGCAGTGGGAACCTGTGGGTGCTGCTCAGCACCTATGGGAACTGCTCTTCTGCTTGCCCTTATCATGCTCTATTTTAGTGTTGTTTTTCTCAAAATGTGTCTTTTCCATTCTTAGAGACAAAATTAATGATTATATAAAACCTGCTTCTCACTGTTAAAGCACTAAAGCACTTGTATCACTGAAAACTTGTTCATGACTGCTTTTAATTGGTTGGGAGCACGCATTTTTTTCTTTGGTGTTTTTTTTAATTTTGATACCCATATGTCTAATAGAAAGATCCGTAGATGTCACCTTGCACTGTGATTTGTCCAGTCCATTTGAAATGTGAAGCAAGAAAGAACAACGTGCTAACAGTAAATCACTTTGATGCAGACTATTATGTTGGCCCATTTTTAAAACACTGAAGTCCATCTTGTATTTTTGCTTTGCTTAAAATGTACACTTTTTGCGCCCAATAAACACTTATGATTGCATCCAAACAACATTCATCTGTTTGCTTTCTTCTGTGTTTTGGAGTAACGAAGCCTCTGCAAACCAATTGAACCAAACCATCCCCTTATCTCAGAGATCTGTAGAGGAGTGTTCTGCTCTTACAGACAGTGTTTATATAACATCTACAGATTCCTTCATCAGGAAACTCTGCTTACACCATGCAGAGCTTCCCTGGGGCCTGATTTAATCTTTACAAGGAACCAGTTGTGAGAGAACTACCCAACCCTTCAATAAAATTTTCAAGACCAGTGTGAAATACTAAACAGCCACTCCAAAGGTATTTTAATAGCTCATCCCTACTTCCCCTTCCTTCCCATCGGTTTTTACCAGAATTATTGTAATTCCATACACCATTAAAAAAAAAAAAGGTAATATTAAATTATGCTATGATTTTATATGGCACAGAGAGGGAAAGAGAGAATATTTGACAGTGCACAGCAGCAGAGGGAACTTCCCAGAGACACTCAGAGACAGAAAATTAGCTAGTGCTGAACCCCCAGTCTGAGATACAGGAAACTTGAATCCTCTTCCCTACTTTGTACTTTCATATCCAGCTTTCTAGGATCATAAAACTGCCTCAGCTGGGATCATAAATGCCTAAAAGCAAATATCTTTTGCTAGCTTTGCTTCTTATTACTGTGCAAAGTAAAGGAGCCTCCTGGCAGAATCCAAAGAAACAGGGAAGCAGCAACTGGAGTCTAGAGAAGGTCAGCAGAGCAACATTTCAAAGAGCAACTTAGACAGCCATAAGAAAACTGCAATAAAGGAAAGTAGACAGAGAGTTCTCAACAAATAGGGAGCAGTGATCCAGCAGTGCTCAGCTGGAAGCAATAAAAAATTGCTTCAAGGTGAATAGAGCAATGAGCCAAGTAGCTCTTCAGCTGTTGCTTGCTGTTCCATTAACCCTATGTAGCAGAGTACTGCACAGCACCTCCCTTTCCCTCTCAGCACCTCACTGGAATTCCAGATCTGGGCTGTTGTGTAACGTTTTAAGTACGAGTAAATGGGAAGGATTGAGTGTGCAATGAAGACAGAGCCCACTATGTCTCGCTACAGACAGCCGAATGTTGCCTGTTCTGCCTGCTGCAGTAGGTGTGCTCGGTTAACTACTACTTTCTGGTAAGTGTCCTACGCTCTCCTGTTGTACTTCCTGCGTGCATGTGGCTGGGCATGAAAATAACAAGTCTCCCTTCTGTTCCTTGTATTATTTCCTAGCAGCAGTTTTCTAGCAGTAATTTTCTAGCAGTACAAATCAGTGCAGTGCGAGGTCTAAAGCAGACACACGACATGGGAACACTCGTTGCTGAGCAGAGGACCGATGGGTTAAGGTCATCACTCCCCTCTTGCTACAGGGCTTGACTAGGATGGATGTACCTACACTCTGCACAGGAGGTTCTCTCAGTTGTGTTATTTCATAGAAACAGAGAGAAAGCAAAACCAGAAAGCTAAAATCATGATGCAGCGTGATTTATTTTAATGGGTGATAGAGGAGGAAAGTTTACAAGAGCAAAACATGGTCCTCCAGAAAATGAGGAATTTGAGGCTTTTACAAATGAGGTTTCTTGTTTCAGGAAGCTTCATTTCAAGCAAGGTGTTCTTTTCTTCTTTCATAGCTGTAAGTTTGATGATGCAGTCCAGTTTTCATCCATTAACACAACTCTTGAGTGATACTAGGCAGTGTCAAGTGGGAGAAATCACAGTATACACACTTTTCCGTTATGCTTCTTGTACAACGTTATTAGGTTGAATGTAGAAGGAATATTAATGCATTTGAAAATTTGGACCATGAGAAGAATAGAAGAACACGTTTATAGCTAAGAAAGGAGAAGTACACATAAACAGGTACAGGCACAAATGCAATGTAAAGTGTTAGCAAGAATCAACCTTTTTATGGCAGCATCTTAAAAGCCCATCTTACTCTTGAGTTTGGATCTTACATTCAGTATCCTGACTGCTCTTGGTGCACGTATACTCCTGCTGGGCTTGGCAGGGCTCACGCCTTCTAGAGCGATAACCACTGAACCTCTGAGAACAATAAGGGTAGGAGAACTTGCTTTCCTGTGATCCCCCATAAATAAAAGAGCCTCTGTAGCCATAAGATCCCCCATAGCCAAGTGAGCTCCCGATGGCAGCTGGTGCTGAGGATCCCACTACGCTTTCCTGAGGGCAGGAGCTGAGAATTGGCCCAGGAAAAGTGATGACAACGGGGGGTGGGTAGATTATTGCCCTGGAGTCACCGCAGGATGTGACACAGGGCTCGTTCCAGGCGTTGGCGATGGGCTGTGGGCAGGCCACCTCACAGGGTGTGGAGCACTGGTAGTTGCACAGCTGTCTGTAGGAGGACATCGTTCTGCGGTGGAAGTGGATCTGAAACAGAGAAAGACAGAAGATTACGTGTAAAGCAATTCAATGGTAGGTCAGAAATTTATCTTCAGGCACTCAAGCATCTTTGATGAGGAAGCTACCCACTTGAGTAGCTTCCTGAACAGAGATGGTGAGGCTTTGTAGTTCCTGGCTCTCTCTTCCACCTTTCAGTCACGCTGCTTGAGTTACATTTATCTTCTGTCCTCGCCAGACTCTCAGCTCTTCCTGACCTTCCTCTGTACATCAAACAACTGACACTTTTGACACAATGTGCCAGGATACATCCCAATGGGCTACATCAGAAGCAATGCTCAATTCTGTTCCCTTGTAAAGGAGCACAAACATTTCTGTACTTTGAGGCCGATGGCCATCTCACCCAGACCCCTTTTTCTAGGACAGGATTTACAGGACCACCCGTCACGCAGGGCCTCAAAACTGACGTTCACCTTCTACAAAAGTCAAGATAAGGCTGCAGCTCATTTCTATACCAGCTTTAGGAACTAGAAGTTGTGAATCCTTGAAGCACTTAACAAGGACTGCAATATTCCCTCGAGAAGCTGAATAATGCCAGTCCCAAGCTCTCTGCAGGATCAGTGAAGCTTTTACAGAAAGACCAGCCCTGCTAGTGCTGCGGCAGACACTTGTGTAGGATTCAGCTGGAGCTCTCATTAAAAGAGCATATGAAAAAGGCACAAAGAATTAAAAACTTACTCGAGTCTCAGAGGAGAAGTCAGGAGAAGATGCTGAGGGAGATGTGAGCAGCGTGTGCTTTTATACTGCTGCCCAGATAGCCTGGAGGATCTGAGCCATCCTTTGCCCACAGTGTTTGATTAGACTCAAACCAGAGGTGATTACACGTAATGCCTCACAGCATATAATAATTTTGCTCACTGTTTGCAGTTATTAGGCAATTCCCAGCTTCCCTGTACACCTTACTACATCATCCCTCTCTGAACTTTGTGATCACCTTCAGATTCATTGGAACTCCAGAAGAATGCACAGGCTTCACCCTTCTGCAGCAATGAGAGATAGTTCAGTTAAGATAAAACCATCTCGTTGACAACTGTATTATATTTTATTTCTTTTCTATTTTAAAATCCACTCGGAGATGGGGGACAGACTGTAAAGATTAACCTCGAAGCTCCGGGGTGCGAGTCTACTTATTTTGCCTCTTCAAACCCCCACTTCAGCTGCTCAGTCAGGCTCTGATGTGCTGGCACCCATGAGCCAGCAAATCTGTGCAGTTCACTGTAAAGCAGAAAATGAGCATTTAGTTAATGCATAGTAGAAATGCTGCTGCCTGTAAATCGCGTTGCAGACCTGTGTGCATTTCTTGTACAGACCTTCTCACCCCAACAGCCAGAGCAAAGAGCAAGTCATGACCTGAAGGGAGGTTTCGCTCAGACTCTGCTAAGAACTGCTGTTTATTCCCCTCCATTTCCACACACACCCCCACCCCCCCCATCTTTGCTTTACAGTTAACTCTGTGTGTACTCTGGGACAAACTTATTTCCAAATGTAGGTGCCAGACCCTCATCTGCTCCAACTGAATCTGACCCCACTGAATTTAGCTGGTCTCAGTTTATATTATGCTCTCTCTAATGATTTCAGCAATGTTTCCCTAAAACACTCCATCTATAATGTTTTATCTGTCTCTGCAGTGCATGGCTTCCCTTCAAGACTCAGTATTTTCCAGAACTGTATTTTGAACTGGTATTTCAGAACTACATATGAAATACTTTTCGTATCTGTATTCTTGGCCACAGGCAGCCTTGTTTTCAGAAGCCAGTGGCACAGAGCATTTTTCAGGAGGGAATCAGAATTTGTTCAAGATGTCTCAAACTGAGCGAGAAAATCAATGGTCATTCTACAAGATGTGTTTTAAAAGAATCTCAGTGATCCTGAGAAACCAATAAATGCTTTAGCCCCTCAACTTTCCCTATGACCCATACAGTGCAGGAGACGCATACAGAGAGGGGAAACTCAATCTTTTTTTTTTTAGTTGCTATCACAGCCCTCTAATAAGATTCTCCAGGTAGCAGCGACCTGACGGTCATCAGGGCTCAACTCCTTGATCAACGCAGCAGTCGGGCAGATTGACAGCGGGCAGTTATCTGGGGGGGACACAAAGGATTCAGCTCCCGGACTCTCAGCAAGTAATGAATTACAGCAATAAGTTCCATTGGGCATTATTGCGGCATTGCGGACCATGAAGTCAGGTGCCTAATACTACTTAGGATAGAGAAGGATGTAAAAGTCAAACAATCACAAAAAAGGAGCTTGATTCATTCCCACCCAAAACCAACGAAGGGGGTGGATTGATACCAGGAAGGATCTGGTCATTGAAGTTCAGAAAGGAAATGAACCGTGAGATGTAACGTTGTGTAACAACATGATGAAGTAGGGAACACCAGAGTAATTAGGATAAGTCAGAAATTTTTTTGCATCATCAAGATGGGCTGAATATGCAACAAATATCAGCTGATACAGCAGCAGATCCCCATGAGCAAGGTTGTTTCATACACACAAGGAATTCAAGAAAGTGGAAAATAGTGCTCAATTGTAAAATCTTTTCCAGACACTCCTCTTGTTGTATGATCCCTGCTAAATTGGCTAAGATTAAATTTATTCAATAGTTTCCCAAGTATTGAAATGCAGATAGAGCGTCTTTAATTATTGATTGTAAATTCTGCTAAAACCATGATTCTTGTAAGAGTTTGCCATGAGTCTCTCCCCAGGGAAGCCTTTTCAACTTGCAACAGTCTGTGAAAATGTGTTTATAAATTATTAGGCAGGGACTTCTAGGACAGAAGAAGATTGCTTAGGGTACCCTGTTGCTCTTATTTGCACGTTGGTTAATCTTTATACATAATCTTGAAATAGTTTCATAATTCCTAAACATGAAAACATTTTGCTGTAGGTCACCTTAGTTTTGTACGTTCAGCTTTGGCAGAAGGTTGGGAGGATCCTCAGCAGACTTTACCAGCTGACCGACAACCCGCACAACCCCTGAATTTTCTCTGTGCAGGGAAGGAAGGATTTCCAGACAGCTGTTTTGCACTGTAACATCACCAGATTTTTTGTTTAACCTTTTACTTAAAAAAAATCCATACACGGGTCAGAAGAATGAGAGGCAATTCAGGGGTGTTAGGTGGGAACAGGAGGTTTGTAACCATTTAGGGTCTGTCTGGGGGGAAAAAATGTCAGAGACATCAAAGATGAGACGACTGACCCATGCCATAGACCTGCAACAGCTCCACTTGCAAATCTTTAGCTGACACTGCGGGATGAACATGGAAAACTGTATCAAAATGTGCATCTAGGCATTATTTCTCCAGAGGTTTCATGGAAAGACAGCTAAGGATTACACAACAGGAAATATATTATTGCCATCTTCAAAGCGCCAGAGTGGCTCAGCTGCACTGAGTCAAGCCAAGTGGGTCCGGTCCCTGCCCTCTGCTGGGTTTTGTGGACTGGTGGAGGAAAACAGATATCCCTGCACAAATATCACACCTTCTCTGTTTATTCTTCTTCATCCCAATGTGTTTATCTCTTCTGGTGATTTCATCAAAGTGTTTGGAGGAAATGCAGGGTAGAAAAATAAACAGTGGAGAATGAAACAAAAACAGAATGAGCACAAGGCAAGAAACTGAGCCTTTGCATGGTCTGCTTTGCTCTTTTCTTACTGCTGGCTTCACCCTGAAAGAATTTCTTGCTCTCTTAAGTGATCTTGTGGACTTCATGGTGACAGATCATCTCCTCTGGTGCCTCATGCATGCAATGCTTCGCTGCATCAGTAGCTTCTCCTTGCCCTTTGTGGCCCTTCTGTAAAATCATATGTCCTGCTATTTTTCCTTCCATGTTAACTTTTTATTTTTTTCTTCTGTACAGAGATGGGGTTTCTACCTTTCCTCTGGCCTTTTACTGAGCGTAAAACCCACCCAAATTCTAACTGTACCGATGGCAGGAATAGGCACACCTGTGTTTTCCTTCCCAGCTCTTCCTCTGAATCAGAGACTGATGGGAAGACAAACACTGTGCCCTGATGTCTCAATCACCTTCCCCGTAGCAACCACCTGGACCGCAGAGGTGTTGAGAAAATGCTGTCTTTTAAAGCGTGTGCTGCATTCCTAACCATGTAGTCTCATTCCTAACTGTGTTGTCTCCAGCTGGGGATGCCACGCCTGCACCCGCCCGGCAGCTGGCTCGGTATGGGGTGAGGTGCCCATGGGACTGGGCGCAGAGCACTTCCCAGTGGGATTCCCTCTGTGGCTGGTGTCCAAAAGACAGACAGATGTGCATCCCACTCGCCTGTTTTGCTATCCATCACAATGACGTGTATGCCCCAGGGTAGTGCCCTGGGTGCCTTTGGACCTCCGTACTCCAGGACTTTTAGGAGGTAGACAGACATCACCCGTGGGATAGGGAGTAGAAGGAACAATTACAGAATCATAGAATTGCTTAGGTTGGAAGGGACCTTTCGGATCATCTAGTCCAACCACCATTAGGTCTGACCAACCTCTGAGAGGGGTGCTGGAATTCTACCACTGTATCCATGATCTATGCAATGCACTACGCTCGGCATTGCTGTATTTGGTTTCCAAGGCCATATTGCCCGCCGACTCCTTACAACAAGGCATCAGCCCACTGCAGCTTGTGATTTTATCTTGGCTGATAAGATGGCAGCAATGTGTTTACTTAAGCCCAGCTCTGCCAGGAGTTTGATGCACTTCAGCATGTGGAAAACTTGGCATTTTCAAGACTGCGCAAGTCAGACCACCAGGGATTTTGACTGTCATTTTGGGAGAGGAAGAAGTCAGTAATCCTCATCAGGCCTACTGGCTCAGGATGCATTTTTCCCTCTGTTCAGGGGAAAATGCCTCTCTGAGCTTGTGGCAAGGAGTAAGTAGAGAGCCTTTTGCTGTACACTGAATCCTGAAGTATGTCCGTGCCTTCCAGGCTCCCCTTGCCCCTGTTTTTTTAGTAACTGTGCCTGACCCTCATTTCCTTTCCTTTCCCATGTCCTCCTGGGAGAAATGGTATGGTGGCTTGGATGTAATTGTTGCCAGGAGGGCTAAGGAAGGGCTCCACAGATGCCTCATTTTTGAGGTCTTGAGGCTCATCGTGCTCACAGGGACAGTAGAATTTACACCACTAGAATGCAGGAAACAGGGGGTCAGGGTAACGTTCGCCGCGTATGTGCCTGCCTCAGATTTGCTTTTGGATCCCAAGGCACAGCAAAAATATAGAACTTGCATAACATCCATGGGTATGAAACATCTAGGATCTCTATCAAGGTCTGGGATTTCCTTTTAACACTTTAATTAATGCAAGAGACTAGTCATTGAGGATTATTTTAACATCAGTGGGCAACAGAAACCCTACAAATAAAAGCAGAAAACATGATATTGTGATGCTGAAAGGATTTTATTGGAACTGACAAATGGGTTTTTTCAGACCACAGCAATACTGCAGGGAACAATACAGAGGAATTAAGTTAAATTTACACAAAAGCAAAGTAAAAAGGGGTTGAGCACAGTGCCAGAACATTGTGAGCAGAGATCTGGTACAAATGGAAAACAGAGTGCCTGGGCTTGTTTCTCGAGCTGGATGAGCGTGCCCGACTCCTGAGGCCTCCCATTGCCCCTCGGAAAGCCATGCTCCTCACTCACAAGTTGTGAATTTATTCTTGTTTCGTCTGGGTCTGTCCACCCGGGGAAACCCCGCTGGGCTTAGTGGGGCGGTATACCTTGCAGCTCCGGGAATAGCAGGAGTAGGAGTACCTGCCACCCTGGGGGGCCCCGCACCCGATGGAGCTCTGGCCTTCCAAGGAGTTCCCGTGGCTGAAGGAGCTGCCTATCTCCAGTGGGGCTGTGGAGCCCACGATGCTCTCCTGAGGGCAGGTCCTGAGGGTGGGGCCTGGGAAGGTGATGACCACGGGTGGTGGGTAGACCACGGCACGGGAGTCCCCGCAGGAGGTGACGCAGGGCTGGCTGCAGGCATTGGCATATGGCTGTGGGCACGTCACCTCACAGGGCGAGTAGCTGCCGTAGTTGCAGTCTTGCTTGTAGGAACTCATCTTTCTGGCTGGAAATAAGTCTGAAACACACAGGGTGGGGAGAGCAGGGGTCAGGGCTGATAGTGCAGGTGCCTTTGCTAAGGGGAGACCTCGTTTATTCAAACCAGTGACAGTGAAGGTACGCATTCAGATGGCAAATGCCACAGGTAAATCTAGTTAGAACTAAGGGTGAGAAAGATAAAATGCATTTTACTCTATTTTCTATTATTCCGTTTCAAATCTTGAAATAGTTCTTACAACACTCCGTATCTGAATTTCTCAGTAGTAAATTGAACTGCTATGCAAGTTCAACCCCCCCACCCCAAAGAGCACAACTTACTTGGTTGAGGAGCAGAAGAGCAATGAGACTCGTAGAGAAGGGGTTGGAGGACTCTGGGCTGAAGGTGCTTTTATACAGTTCCTCAGTTTGCCCTGGGGGAAGTGAACCATTGTTGTCCTCATTTGTACTCATTGTCCCTCAAATACACTTTTTTGCATATGTCACTCAATCAAGGTGGTTGTGATGCATATTATTTCTCCTAAGAAATGCCACCTCAGCTGTTTTTATGTCTACGTCATAGTCCTTAGACTTCTTGAATGTCGAACCAGGGGGTCAATTTCTGTCTTTGTTATAACTCTGTTGACTTTACTGGAGACAGAGGGAGATTAAGATTTACTTTGCTATGAATCTGCAAATTAATTTTTCAAATCATGTTGCTGTCTCATAACTAATATCTCTATGATGTGAGTTGGCCATATATTGGTGTTTGCTTGTTTTTCATAGTGTTATAAATACTAAGTCAGAGCTGGAGATAGACATCTCAGACCTTTGTCCAAAGCCACAGTAGTCTCTTTGGTCCTTCTATCACTATTTCTGTTTAAGTTTTTAGCTTCTTCTAGCAATTCATTTATAGAGAAAGAAAATTTGAGTTTTGGAAGCAGTAATTGTAAATCCTTCTTTTTAAATTCAAAGTCCACCTTTAGCGTTGGTCTGTTAGCTACAAATCGCCCCCGGGGAAACATTTTTGTGATACCCAGAACTGAGTGCTGCAAAACAGGGTATTGCATTGTGCCCTGTTTAATGACAGGTCTTAACTTTTACGTATGAAACATACGAATTAATATACAGCTCTCTGCTAATGTAACTGGGCTTAGAACCAAAGCAGAAGCATCGTTGTGATGATCAGCCTTGATTTAGGGAATATATTCTTTATTAATCCTAAAGACTTCATACATCAACATGCATTGCTTACTGCATTTTGAAGAAGTGCAGAAATTATATGATTAAATCTCAGCAACCTGTGTTAGCCACAATGTCCCTGTCCTATTTTTTTTTTCCTGTACTGAGACATGCCAGAAAGTCTGTGTCAGTTATGTTCAAGGGTTTGCACAGCCTTAATTTCCTGTACATGAGGTGTTCTTCTGTGTAGACAGGAATTTTTCTTCCCATTATGTCTTGGAGATGCGTATTTAGCTTGTCAGTGCCTCGGAGCTGGACAATCTCCTATTTTGTTTCTTACAGTTCTCCAAACAATGGTCCTTGACTCAGTGTCACAGTGCAGGAGATGAAAGAATGAGGACTTGGTGTGCCGAGTGCTCCTCCCAGCTCTCCCACTGAATCAACAAGCGCGTTCTTTAGCCTCAGTCTTTTAATAATCCCATCAAGAAATCAACAATAAAAATTACCCAATTCACCTGGGTGTTGCACAGATGAGTGGTTGTGTACAAAACAGTGAAAAAACAAGGATTTTGCGTTCTTTTGAGGCATAAAAAGAATAAGATTGAGAAATAAGGGTGGGAGTATTAAAATGGGCAGTAACTAAACTGGCGTGATCACAAAGCAAATGTGATTTCCAGGGAAGGAGTTAAAAAGAGCTCCACAGACTGAGAACATTTCTGGAGTCTGAGGAGGAAGACGACTATTGAGTGAGGATGAAGAAAAGAAGGTAATGACTGAGAAGTGCCTGGTCTGGCAAAAAGTAATTAACACAGGTCAGGCACCATCTGGTCATTGCTTTCCTTGAAGAAGGATGACTGGTCGCTCCCAGCTCAGGAGACCTCTGCCTGGTGTAGACCTGCCCTCCTAAGGATGCTGAACCTGCATGGCATGTGCTAGAAACCAGAAAACAGAGATTTATTATTCCCCATACCCCACTGCTCTGCCACCCCACCGTGCTCACTCTGCCAGCAGGAGTTGCCACTTGGCCCCTTGTGTTCCTCAGACCTTCAAGTGTCCCCAGCAGCATGGGTGTGAATTATACAGGGTGTGTCTTAAAGACTAGCAGATGGTCACTTTTCACAGTCGTTTCCATAGGGTAGTATCCAACTTGTAAACACACAAAGAAAAAAAATTGTAGATGTCCAGATTATAGACATCCTTCATGGTCCCTCATTCTTCCACCATCCCTTTGAGAGTATGCCCTAACTCAGATGACCATTAATGTTGCTTTGGCAACCTTCACTTTTATCCATGTGGCTTTTTAAGGATTTAATTCACAAGACTTAGAGAGTCCAGTGTGAGGATTCCCCACTGCTGCCTTCCAGGTCTGACAGATCCTGGGGGTTTGGGGTTTTGACCATGAAACTAATTTCATTTGAACTGATCTCATGGATCACTGCATACTTTGGGTGCACACTACAGCCAAATTCTCATCTGATTTCTTCTGCCTTCAAGTTAAACTTTCCCTTTTGCAGTTTTGTGCTATATTAAGCATTTTCCCCCCCAGCAGGTAAAATATTGCTCTGTGCGACACCCAGACGAAATGGGAAATTTCTACTGATGATATCTAGAAGAGATGATTAAGACAGAGGCCACATAATTTACCAAACATCTCTTGGCAATTAAGTGAGCCTCTGGGAGGAGATCTCGGGCATGTCTTGTACTTGTTAGTGTTATTATTTGTAATTATCATTCTATTATCTCTTAGCTTATGTAAACAAGGTTGGCGCCCAGATACCATGCAAATAGAGAGCTCAGACAGTCACCGCTGTCAGGACCCAATAAACAAAACCAAGTAGTTTTAGGTATGGTGAGAGGAAGGATTACTCTCCCCACTGGAGAGACCATCCAGTGCAGAGGGCAGATTGTCCTCACCCCAGCGCATGCAGGACAAGGAAGGCGTCTAAAAACCTCTCCCCAAATTCTTGGCAAAGGTTAAACAGGAAATCTGCTCCAGACCCCTGTGCCTTAACCGGGACATCTTTACCTTGCCCTGGGTCTAGACTTGATGCTGTTTTCTGTTTTCCACGTTGTAGTTTCCCTGGTAGGTTCAGAAGCAAGACCCAGGAAAATGTGTCTTTTTATAATAAATAGCAAAGAAATCAGAGCATTTCCAGCATGCCTGATAAATCCCCAGGGGCACAGGTTACAGCTCACCATAGGACAGGGACACAGTTCCTTAAATGACTTTTGCTGTCAAAAGGGAGTCATCATGTGTAACCTAATTCAACTCTCCAATTACTAAATGCTGTAAGTAATATTTTTGACACGTAAATCCTTTAAGATCATCCCATTTTAACGTAGGTACAAGAGGACCCCAGCATTTGATCCCTCACTTTGATCTGTGGCCTGTTATATCAGGTGAGGAGCTGGGTATCATTTTCCCAGTTGTAAATGTATTTATTACAAACTCCTGTGCTCAGGTAGAGCAGGGTCCGCTGTCAGGAAGAGCCCAACGTGGTATTTTGGAAAAAAGGAGCTGTTAAAAGTGGTACACTTTGGAGTAACTTGTGCAGGAGACTAATTCCTTCCTAGCATTTCTAAGCAAGAATTTCCTTCCCCCTTTTTCATCTTGTTTTTAACTAGGGTAATATATAATAATATTCACCAGGAATTAAGTGGGATAAGGAGACTCCTGTAGCATGTCTGTCCCATTTCCCCTCCCTCCACCACCGCACCTTTGAAACAGGCTGTAGAAAATCCCTGTTAACATCAGAAAGGCCATTATATCGCAGAGATGCTTCTCTGTAGCTTTGGACAGGATGATCACCGTAACTGAAGCACCCAAGGGCTGCATTCTATAGATTTTTTTTTTTTTTTTTTTTTTTTTTTTTTTTTACCTACTGAGGTAAAAAGGGAGCAGAATGGTATCTTGGTAAAAAGGTCTCCAAGTTTTATCTCCCTTTGCAACTAAAAGGTTTGAAAACCCGTGCAGCAAGCATGACAAAATCAATATATTATTTCCAAAAATAAGTTTGTTTTGTCAAATCAGCAATCCTCTGTTGTAGTGCTCTGAGTTACATGCTTTGAAACTTGGACAAGTGGAAGAAGGAAGTTAATTTCTGCAATGAGTAGAAAGAAACTAAGGGTGAATACCATCCCTATTTTGAGATGAAAGATTTCCTTAGACTGCAGCATGGATGTGATATCATTCAACTAATAATTGCTTAACAGCAAGCAATATGCAAAGATTCCTCCACCCGTTGACGTGACAAATGCAGGAAAGTTTGTTTTGTAAGGAGGAAGGGCCGCATGCCCGAAGCATGGCTCAGCCCCTCAACCTGCTCTCAGGAACCGTATAAAAGCACTTGGAGCACAGAGCTCTTCAGACCATTCTTCTTGGTTTCTCCTTGGCGGTGAACTGAGTAAGTCTGACTTCAATTAAATCTATTCTATGAGTTTAAAAGCTACTTTAATAAGACCTTTAATGTACTTATGTCTGACCACTTAATATGTCTTTGCTTGTTGTTGGAAGAACGTTACTTTCCTAACAAAAAAGATTCTCTAACTTCTTTCAGCTTGGCAGCTTTGGAGGGTATGGGGTGGATATGGAGAGTATGAGGCTTCAAAAGCTGCTTGCATGTTTCAGAGAAGGAATGCTTTATTATATTATCTATGCTTGGGATTGCTTTGCAAATGAGGACAGGAGTTTTAGGAACAGTCCTAAATAACTGTTGCTGGGTTAATCCTCAGCTATCCTTAATGAGGCTTTGCTGAATTCTATCAGGTTCTCTAATCTTCATTATTTCTGCATAAGAATTGCAATCACACTTTACACTTAGCTATGGAAGAGTAACTTTCTGAATATTATATGGTTTGAATAAGTGAGGTCTCCCCTTCGCAAAGGCACCTGCGCTATCAGCCCTGACCCCTGCTCTCCCCACCCTGTGTGTTTCAGACTTATTTCCAGCCAGAAAGATGAGTTCCTACAAGCAAGTCTGCAACTACGGCAGCTACTCGCCCTGCGAGGTGACGTGCCCACAGCCATATGCCAATGCCTGCAGCCAGCCCTGCGTCACGTCCTGCGGGGACTCCCGTGCCGTGGTCTACCCACCACCTGTGGCCATCGTCTTCCCGGGCCCCATCCTCAGCTCTTGCCCTCAGGAGAGCATCGTGGGCTCCGCGGCCCCACTGGAGATAGGCAGCTCCTTTGGCTATGGGGGTGCCTTAGAAGGCCAGAGCTCCTTCGGGTCTGGTGCCTCCCTGGGTGGCAGGTACTCCTACCCCTGCTATTCCCGCAAGTACACGACTTACAGCCGTGGGAGCTGTGGGCCCTGCTGAGACCTGCGGGGAGCTGGGTGCAGCAGGGATCTGAGCAGAATCTCAGTCCATGAGTGAGCAGTGGGACATGGCTTTCAGAGGGGCAACGTACCAGGCTGCAGTGGGGGGTCCTTAGGGGCTAGGCGCTCCCAGCCACCCTGAGAAACAAGCACAGACACTATTTCCCTTCCTGTTGGATTAGGTATTAATAAGATCCCAACTCTGTGTTTGAAGGTCTGTTTATGTGAGAAATATAGAAAAGGCTTTAGTTTAAATTCAAGTGTTCTATGGGAGGCTAAGCATCAACGTAAATTAGATTCTGTATGTTCTAGCCTTTCTTCATATATGGACTGACTTTTCATGGCTTTTGAGATATATACACTGCAAAAGCAACGAAGACAGAAGATCATCTTACAAACTGCAGCCCTCAAAGATGACAACCACATCTATCCCCAGCAAACCCTGCAAATGTATTCTGTACTCTCTGGACTGTCATGTTCTGCTGCTAATGAAGCCCTTCTCCTGCTTCAATTAAAGTTTATATTGCATCACAACATTCGCCTTCTGGTTTCCTTTTCTCCTCAGCTTAAAACTGTTGGACAATGGCGCTAAAATGATGCCTCATTTGAGATCCAGGCTCCTCTGGGTGTTAAACAGCAAAGGACAAGGTGTCCTGGGCTTTATGTGCATTGTCCACTTATCCACAGGATGTGGACGTCCCTAAAATCTTTTGTAAGGATCAGTGGTGAAAGTGGTGGGATTAAATAGTCACGCTGGGCTGCGGATCAGAGGTTATCTTCATCCTCCCACTAGCTTACAAAGAGAAAGGAGCTGCCCTAAATATCTTCACTACATTTTAAAAGTGCATTTGCTGCTTAAGGTCTTCTGCTAATTGCAAATGCTGGTATTAGGAACAGATTTCTGTCCTGGGAAAGCCCTGATTCAGCTTCTGCATGGAGCTGGACCCCAACAGTGCAGAGGCAATGGTGTGCAGCTTGATTTCCTCTGGTTACTGCGAGCATTCTCTTTTTGCTAAAATGGAAAGGTCAAACCTCTTATTTCCAAAGGAACTGAGTACTTGTGGAAGAAAACTGCCTTTTGTTGACTAGTTGAAAATTATTGCATCGTCTGGAAGAGAAACCAGGGAGCTCAGAAGGAAGAGAAGTCTTTTTGTTGAAACAGAAGTAAGTGGAGAACAGATGGAAAGAACACCAGGTCAGTGCTATGCAATATGGTTTTTAATTGGCATGAGAAGCAGAGTTACTAACAGTTGCAATAACACATGGAATAAAGACAAGCACTTCAGGACCCTTTATATCACAAAAGTTGTCATATCAAGTCATGCATTTGGTACAAGAATTTCTGCTTTCCTTATTATAGCTGTATAATTTCAGTTATATGTCCTATTTTGATCCCTTTACAATATATTCCTTTTAAAGCAGACTATACTAAGGCAAATGACATTTCCATTATTCTTCTACTGGAGTGTCATGGAAGGTCACAAAACAATGTATAGATTCCTATAACATATTAAACTGAGCATTGTTTAACCTCGAGGGCATTGAGGACACCTCAATGCTTGCAGTGCACAGATCTCTTTTTGCGACTGAACATCCAGCCCGTCCCCAGGAACAGTGCCATAAACGCATAGGTGGGAAGGTATAGACAGAAGATGCCAAAAGCCTAAAGTGTAAAATGGAAAATATGCTTATAGGTTGAGCTGGTTGTATTTTTCTAGTAAACAGCAAATTTGCTCCAAGATGCAGCTTTAGGACAAAGAAAATTTTCAGCTAAAGTAATCTAAATGGGAAAAAGTAAGAGTTTGGAAAAGGAAAAGTGGTTAAAAACATTCTGAAGCGTTAAACTTTGACATCTCTCTAAGAAAAATTGCTTTTACTCTCTGCTTTAATATTTAAAAGTTCAGATTTTAAAAGGAGGTGTTTTCCAGGTGGATTTTTTTCTTCTTCTTCCTCCTTGAAAAATTCCTTTTCTTTGCTAGACCCTGACTAATTTTTTTTTTCTTTTATCCGTGTGTGTGTGTGTGCGTGTATGTAGCTTTACAGTTTGTCCAGCTCTACCTATAAGCCTGTTTTTCTGGGCACTGCTGAGAGCTTCCAGCTCCTGCTGGCTTCAGTCAGAGCAGTGAGCTCTCAGCTCTGCTCATGCTCAGACTCAGTTTCCCATCGGTGATCTTCTGCCATGTTTTCCATATCCTGGTTGCAGTGTGCAGTGAATTCTGATGAAGTGTTTAGCATGACCCGCAGCTTCCTCGGCTGTAGGTGCTGTACCGGCGGGAAGAGTATGGGCTACAATTTCCCCTTCCCAGTGGTGAGTATCCAGAATTGTAGGACCTGCTGTAATTGTATACACCCCCATAACCATTTGCGCCTCCAAAAAGAATGGAACCCCTTAAGCCAACAGCATTTCCATAGCCCCTGTAACCAAGATAGCCCCCAGAACCAAACAAGTGGCCACCGCTGAGTGGTCCACAGCTGCCCACGACACTTTCCTGTGGGCAAGAGCTGAGAATTGGTCCTGGGAAAGTCAGGACAACGGGTGGTGGGTAAATGACTGCTCTGGAGTCATCACAGGATGTCACACACAGCTCGTTGCAGGTGTTGGCCAAGGGCTGAGGGCAGGTCACATCACACGGGCCGCTGAATGGTATGCACAGGTCCCCACAGTGAGACATCTCTCTGGAAAACAGGTAGGTCTGAAACACAGGGAGGAGATCATAAAAACACCAGATCCCTCGAAACTGGTGCACAGCACCCTGCAGGGAAGGTTGCCACCCACCAGTCGCTTCCTGCACCCAGGATGAACATACACCATGAGTAACTGAGAGGTTTGGAGGGCAGCTGGGTGCTCTGCTAAGGCACGTGGATAGGTTGCTTTCTGTAAATAGCCTTTAAAAAAAAAAAGGCAAGTTTCATCCCAATTCCAAGCTGGACCTGATTCTTTCTGTTTCAAAATATTGTTAGAAATTCTGGCTATTTCAGAGCTCGGCAGAAGCACTAACTCTGAGCAGAACTGTGTGGAATTTCTGTGGTCGTGCCTGGAGCCAGCGCAGAAACAGGAACCTGCCCTCGGGAGCTCTCGAACGTGATATCCTGTATTTATTAGGTGAGTTCCTGTGTCCCTCAGGGCCCTGACTGCAGTGCATCCTCTTGCCTCAAGGCATAGATTAAATACAGAGTATGAAGCTCCTTTCACTGAAATATTTGCAGCCAATGAGCCCACTACAGCAAATCACAAATACAATGGTAAATGGCATCAGACAGGGTCTGGAGCTGAAATGACTTGTTCTATAAAGGGCAGAGCTACTATTTGAGATCAGACCTGGTTTCAGCCTAGCCTACTGCTTGCTCATTTACAGATATTCTAGTTTCCTTTAATTTTTTGTAAAAAGTATTCAGTGCTAGTGCACTTGATGTGGAGGGTTGTTTTTTTCTAGGGCAAAATTGTGCCCTATCCTGAAAACTGAGTCTTTATATGTATTTCCACCTGGCCAGACCTTACACGTGCACAGGAGATATGAATCTGGGTATGCATGAGAAGAGAAAAAGGATTAAAGTTTTAAACTTCAGTAGCTGTATATGAAAGAATGAACGTTTGGTTAGATGGCTAAATAACCGTCCTAAAAATAGAATCTCCAGTATAAAAGTATTTCTATAGTAAGACTGTACAAAGCAGAGGAGAGAATTTAAACGCCCATGTACCCAGTGGAAAGTGTCTAAACTTTGTATGGATCTGAGTCCCACATTTACTCCCCCAAATCCGTGTGTCAAAGCCCATAACAGACTGCTTGCAGTAGAGACTTGTTCACAGCTACAGCAATCCTGAGAGTAACAAAGCTTTACACCAAAACCTGAGATATAAGAGTCAAAAGAATAAGGCAAATCAGACTTACTTGATCCACTGAAGAGAGAAAGTTAGGAGAAGCAGGTAAACAGTCTTGAGCTGCAAGTGCTTTTATACAATTCTTCCAACTGCCTGGGGGCTAGAAGACCTATTTATTGGTGTTTATCTCATTTACTTGCATATCAGATGCTGTTGCTTGGATGATTCCTTCAACTGCTGTAATTATCTTTCTTTGGGTTAGTTGTTAATTCGGAGCCCCAGAGGGTGTGATATCCATCTGACAACTGACTTAGGCTTCTTCGTGATCGCTAGTTGTAGCTGACAGCACATAAGTTTCTTTTCAAAAAAACAGTGCAAAATTCCTCATTAGATTTTGAAAAGTTTGGCTTGAATTCCTTGGTAAATGTGTTGAAGAAATCCAAATCCTCCAGCTGGAAGCAGAGCTGGAGACTAAATCAATCTGGACTCTCCATTTCTACGGAGAATTATACCTTCTTTACACAATGAATTAACAGAGTTATCACTGGAAAAAGAGGGCTTTTATCATTTGTACTATTATGTTTAATTAGGAGAGTTTAATTTAGCACACCACAAGGCTGGTTTTCAAACAGTTTTTAAACAACATAAACCCAGATTTTATGCCGGGTAATCCTCTTAGGTACCCCTTCAACTGATAGGGCAAACTTACATAATATAAAGACCAGAAGGTTCATAAATTTAAGACTTTGATTTTAGTATAGCAGAGAGAAAACTGTATTCTATGTCAAAGAAAATAACCTTGACCTGCAGAGCTATGAAGGACCTGCTTAGGAGGAGGATAAGATCATGTTTTAAAATGAAACTATTACTCATTATCAAGACCTAAAACTGCAGCAACATGTCATTAATTTTATTACAGTAGAACTCTGTATCTACAACATGTTAATCACACAGAGGTGCTTTGAAGTCCTTTATTCTGTGGAAAAAATTAGAACAACCCAGATAAGTGTTGCCTAGAGCTTCCTCATAACCACCCCACATAACTTCAATATAATCTATGCCAGAAAGGACAAGGCTTAAATTGTCACGAGTGTAAACAAGAATGAGAGAGGAATGAATTGCAGCAAGGCATGTGTCTGCTGCCAAGCCTACACATGAGGCACCCTGTTTCACCTTGCCAAACCAAATGGGAAAATGCCAACTCAGAAAGTCATGAGTTGAGACAGGCCAACCCACCCGTCAAGGTCAGCAGTGCCACTCGCAGCCACCATGGCAATGGACCTTATCCAAAGGCTGGGAGAAAAAAGACAGAAGAGTTTGGGGAATTGAAGGTCTCTGCCAAGGCCTTCATAAGCATCATTATCACAACCAAAGCCTCTGTGAGCGTCTGTCATTTTTGCAAACCAAGACAACTGTGGGTTTGTTATCACCCTTTATTCTTATCTCAAGGGGATGCTGCCTTCAGCCAGCCCCAAAGTAGATGAGGATGGTGAGGTACCACGTGCTGTGCCAAGAGCACATTAACATCACCAATAACAAGCACCTGAGTAGACCAGCTACTGCCCTGGGCTCATTCCTATGGTGATCACCTGAGAAATTAAAAAAGAAGTAACCAAATCATCCACCACGGCAGGCAGAGATCTTTGAAAGGGCAGAAGCTTTGAGGGGCCCGTGACATGTTGACCTAAAACCTCCCAAGCTGGTTAAAAACTGGCCATTGCAGCCAGTGGAGAGAGTGGGACATTCCTCCAATAAGGCAGAAGAGCACCCAGAGACTGGAGGTCCCAAAATCTCCCTTTCTGTGGACTACAGAGGGAGTCTAGCTGGCTGGCTTAGCCCTAAGATAGGTGCCTAAAGCCAATTCCTCCTGCGTTTTGCCTCACTTTGCACAGAAAGACTTCTTGGGGGGCAGGAGAGTTGAGTCTCTGTAAGCCTGAAACATGCAGCAAGGGGCTGTAAGGATAAATCAGTAAATATAGTGGGCAGGAGTGAGCGAATTCCTGATCACACTTCAGCGTGGTTGATGCCCTTCTGGGGAATCAGCAGAAAATTTCAGATTGACACGTATGGACTTGTTATCTTATTACGTAGACTATAAATTCCAGTAATCGTTAGATGCTCCAGTTATATTGGACACCCTAAAGGGACGGATACTGCACAAAGCAGGTCATGAGACATTGCCTTTCCTGAGGGATTTACTGTATAAGCATAAAATAATAGCATGCAAAATTGCAGCAGACAGTTTTATAGAACTAGTCATGATAGTTATATTTAATAATTAATAGGTGCAAAACCAACAGTGGCTGTTAAGAAGCAAAGCTCATGTTAATCATTTTAAAGCTGACTTTAGCAACATCAGCAGTGCCTTTACTAATGTTTGCCTTCAACAGCGCTGCTTCCTCTGGTCAGTGGTTTGGTCTCTAGCACTTATGAGTCAGCAGCAATAACAAATCAATAATTTATAGCATGAAAATACAACTTTAGGGATGAGTTTTCAGAGTTCTGGTAGCTTTGATGACAGTTTGCTGACTGCCGCCAGGGGAAAATTAACTCAGTTTTATAATGGGGAACGTGTACGTTGTCCTGTCAGATCAGACCAAGCCAGGTCCCCCACCCTGGCCCCCGGCATGCCTTGGAAAAGGCAGGATGGACACACTGGTGCACAGCCGCTGCCTCAGGACCCCTGCAGTGTCCTGGCACACACCCACAGCTCAGGTTAGACTCTGGAATTGTGTGTGGCATCAAAAACTTCTAAAGAAAGCATAAGAGCCAGAACTGATGAACTGTATAATAACACATTTTATGTCCTCCAAACACCCATCAATTAGAGCTGAATTAGAGTCACCACTGGGACAGATGCCAAGCTGTCGTTATGGGGAGCCTTCAGCTTCTGACTGTCTCACAGCTCTTTCCCATTCCTCATCCCATTCCCAGGAAGCTAAATGGGCTTCCTAGCCCAGCTTGAGGAACACCACAGTGTCAGAGCAGAAAATGCCCTGGCACAACCCTCCCACAAGTGCTAGACAAAAGCCAAGTACAATGCCGGAGCATCCTTCAGGCAGAAGCTACATGTAATGCAGCATCTTCCACAGCAGTGCTGGCTCCTGGCCAGAGCCACACTCTCAGCTTTGTGCCCAGGGGAGGGCTTGGCCCATGGAGTTAAAAAAAAAGGCCACCAAAACAAAGTCAAAAAGTTTTCGTTTAACTAACAAGGTGACTATCAATTCTAAGGCTTTCAGTCATAATCTCCTTGGGGAAACATTCCCAGTGTTACGTTTTAGAGAGGAACGATTAGTCAACACTGAGGCGTCTTACTCTGGCAATTACCAGGATGGTAATAACCCCGCACCACTGCAGTCAGAGAACCACCATTGTTAACATCTCCTGAAATGCCTGTTCTGAGCAAGCCCAAGACTTTCCCAGGCTGTTGCTCCAGGGACCTCGTGGTGACTCACCATAATCTAGAGATCATTTTGACACACTGGCAGCAAACTGGTCAACAAAGAGAAAAAACATGAGCAAATTAAGCACAGAAACAAAAATATTCTTTATGGCAAGGAGTGATGAGTAATTCCAGGGCACAGAGCTCCATCTGAACCTTTTCTGACGAAGTGCAACCATGAACTTTGTCACTCTCCTGGCTTCTCCATCTTAATTACATCATGTCTTTTTCTCTGTCCAGAAATAAGCTTTGGTCCACGTGTATGTGACGTGTTGTGGTTAGACAGGATTTTGGATGGCGTTCAGCTCCAGATGTGCAGGTTTGAAAGAATATTTTCAAGTTAGGTGTCTCTAGCTTTCTTATTTGGCGTACATCTATTGCTTATGCCAGTTGAGAGCCTAGTAATTGACTTTTGTGGGCTGGCATGGAATTGTTACAGGGAGGGAATAATAACTTGCATCACGGGAGGATGCCTTACCTTTGAAAAATAATATCTCTTGACTCATTAGCATGTCTTACTGACTCAAGTTTTGGAAACTAAAGAGTATTGCCTTGAAGATTTGCTGGGATGATTCATATGCAAAGATTAAATCTTGATGAGGGATATGGCGTTGTGAGCCCTGTGCTTGCCCAAGTGTGTGGTGAAACATTCCTAACTGCTTTGAAAAAGTTGCTTGCTCAGAATGGAATAATTGTTGATACTTGTCAATCTTTTTAATACGTTCACAGTATTGGCCTTTGTATTGCATTTTGATTATAGCTGTTCTAAAGAATACCCATAGGCACAGGTAACCGACTGCATTGCTCACGGCCAGGTAACTCTGAAGAAGAGTGACAGGAAGGTGAAGGCTTCTCCACTCACCTTGTGGGGGTTTTGTGGGGCCCCCCACATCCACAGGGCTTGGACTTCCCTAAGATTTCATATTTAATAGGGTGTTTTGAAAGTTTGCCACTCACTGAGTGTCCCTACCTCAACTGTAAATATGAATCAACTCTCCTCTCAATGACCTTTTTTTTCTTTCCTTGTCCAGTGTCATGGATATCTATTTTTTTCTTGCTGCCAGGCCAAATGTGTCGGTTATTTCATTTATATCAGGGCAGCCAAACATTAAAACTTAGCTGCGGCGTTTAGGAAACATTACAATTTATGTTAGTGTCAAAAGATAACAACAGCTGAGTCTAATCCCAGCTTCTCCATGGAAGCAAGTCATTTAGCTTTAGGGCAGCGATTACCTTTTCTATAAAATTGACATAATAACTACCTACTTTCCATAAAATACTAGCAACGGCAAAAAGCGATGAAAAACAAAACAGCTGGGAAAGCGGTAGGCAGCAGACTTGGAGTGGTTTCATGGTGTTAAACAGAAAAAGATTAAAAGAAGGGACTGGTGCAGGTTTGTCACTGGGCTGATCTTCATGAAGAGACATTGATGAAGACTTTGCAGAGGCCGTGGCGTCCCAGCAGCTGTCCTGGGCTTGTGATGGGCAGCAAGGACTTCAGACACCAACCCAGGCCACTTTCTTGGCTGCTTCATGACGACCCTGGCAGGGAGCACGTGCCTAGACTTGCCTGCAGCACACACCTAGACTTGCAGGTAGGTTTTGCCGTCCCTGCTGAGTTTCCCTCACATCAGTCACCCCGAGTTGGTTCCACAGGAGGGCAGCAGCCCCAGCATGGAGCTGGGAGACCAGACCTGCATCCCAGCTGGGTCCCGCAGCCCCATCAGCCTCATCCTGTCCCCTCAGGAGAGACCAGCCTGCCCCAGGGCACATCCCCCCAGGCTTGGATGGCAGCTGGGAATAAAAAGGAACCTCCAAATCCTCTGATGGAGACATTTATTAATTGCCACCTCAGACCTTACCAGCCATGGGAAGATGGGTTCCTGGCTGCTACCAAGTGTCTTTGCTTTGGTGGTTTATCCAGAGCTGGTTTATTGCTCCGATTTTCCTGTTTTCCCATGTTTACCTCTCTCCTCAAATATCCAGCTAGGATTAGTTGGGTTTGTGGTAGGCAGCTGGGCGGACAACATTGCTAGTTGTGAATGCACAAGTTTTTCTAGCCTGGTAGCTTGAGGCTTGACAGGGTTGCTGCCTGAGTGGTTTCCCTGATAAAAACACATGGGGTGCTGGGGTTTTAGCCCTTTAAACTACCAAACTCTACTCAATAGTGGGGTAAAAATTGCTTTGCATTTTTTTAAATGTTAAAAAAAACCAGCTTGTTTTAAAATGTGGTCACCTGGAGAATTAACTTGTGCTTCTAGAACTACTGGGCTGAGGGGTCCAAATGTATTTTGTGAGCCCCTCTCTTAAACTTGGGCTGATTGGAAACAACTCTACATCTTGATCATTGATGTGAAAGGTATCATCATAAAACAAAAGAAAAGCAACTTTATAGTGAAAATCATCAGTTTACTAGAAAAAAAAAAATATTCTGAGAAGATATGGAGATAAACGTGCGTGAAATCATGACCTTTTTTTCCAAATCAGTTATTACAGAGTCTTGGGGAATGTAACCCAAGTAGTATACTATTAACATTATATTAACATACCACTTTACATGTGTAATACATCGGTGCGTGGTTGTGAAGCACCCTGGCTCCCTTTGTTCTGCGGAAGTCTTGGGTTATTTCTGGGTGGGTATAATTGCAAGAATGACATGGTATTTCCTAGGCACCCAAAGACCGTGACTTCAATCAGCAAACACATGTATGTAGCCATTATGGAAGACTGAAATTAATATAATCTTTAGTACAAAACCAGCATCTGAAATTACTTGGCATGAGCAGGACACACCTGATGTCCTAAATGGCGTCTGCCTAGAGGGATCCACTGCTGGCACCAGCCGGGCAGACATAGGTACCTGAGGCTTTGACCAGGACATCCAGAAGCAAGTAAGAAACTGGTGCTTCAGGTCCACACGTGACTGTTAACACTCACACGTGAAAATCAGTTCTTTGCAAAAGCAGGCGGGAAAAGTTTTGATGCAGAAATATGAAGAATAGCTTGAATCTGGCTCAGTTCAGTTTGTTTATAGAAAAGAAGGCCTCCAAATAGGAATGGTTCTAAGTTAGAACAGGACACTCTAAAAATATACATTTTACTATAACCTAGAGGTGCGTACTTAGGAAATGCAGAACCACGTTTCTCTATGAATGGGACTTCTGCTCACTGGTTTCTAGACTGCAACCTAGATTGACATCCCATTTTCACACAGGGACCTACAGAGCAGAGCCAAACCCTTCATTTTACCTGGACATCAAGTTTTGAGGGGTCTAGGAAGAGTCTCCAGGCCACCTTCTATTCCTCTATAGAAGGCTGAGTGTCATCGAGAGAGCATTGCAAATAAGTAGCAGAGGAAAAAGGAGATTCAGAAGGCCAATGGTTTGATGCAGGAGCATTTTAATGTAAATGCAAAGTGGAGTAAACATTTGCAGAAAGAATAATGCAGACTAGAAAGAGCATATTTCTAGAGACAAGAAAAGCTAAAACCAATTACCCATTCCAGTGTGACCCATTTCATCGACACGTTCACTTTCCTCACTCTCGCTGAGCCTGACATTCAGATCCCTCTGTGTGCTTTGTTTTAAAACCATGGTCAATGTCAAACTGGGTAGAGAAAGCTAAAAGCACAGAAGTAAGATGCAAAGCCACAAGAATAAAGAAAGCAATGATCTAAGCTAAAGCACTATTAAATGTAGGGTACTGGTTTTCAGGGGAGCTTCCTTCTCCGGTAGCCATGCCTGTAAATCACGTGCCATATTCTTTTGCTTCTTTGCTTGTTCTTTTCCCGTGACTATTCTTTGTTTTAAGCGGATTAGATCTTCTTACAGAAGCCTCTCTGGCAAGGATGCTTCCAGCGGGTGGAATAGGTGTAGGAGCGCTCCGGCACGCACTGGGGAGCACACTGGGGGACGCACGTAGTAGTGCACTTGGTAGCGCACTGGGGAGCACATGGAGCAGGACATGGAGGAGGACATGGAGGAGGACATGGAGGAGGACACGGAGGAGCGCACTGAGGCTCGCACTTCGTCACGAACTGCGGGGCACACCGATCGATGCAGGGCTCCACGCACTCAACACCCTTCTGTGCTGAAGCAATCCCCACGCCCGACTCCAAGGCGCCAGCCAGCTCAGCTGACTCCGTGGAGCCCACAATAGTTTCCTGCGGGTAGGTGGTGAGGATGGGTCCTGGGAAGGTCACGACCACAGGAGGTGGGAATATAATCACGCGGGAGTCTGGGCAGGCGATGACACAGGGCTCATTGCAGGCAGCGGCACGGGGCTCGGGGCATTTTGTGTCACACGGGACAGAGCACGGCTGAGCACACACGGTTTTTTCGCAGGACATCTTTTAGCTGTTCTGTAGACCTGCAAGGTATGGGGAAAGAACAAATATGGAATCATGCAATCACAGAATGGTTTGGGTGGGAAGGGACCTTAAAGATCATCTTGTTCCAACCCCCTGCCCTGGGCAGGGACACCTCCCACCAGCCCAGGTTGCTCCAAGCCCTGTCCAACCTGGCCTTGAACCCCTCCAGGGATGGGGCAGCCACAGCTTCTCTGGGCAACCTAAAATTTCTATAAAACCAAAGGAGCTGGTAAGACAGGATCAACACTTGAACTAAGCCCAGGTGAGCCCTGAAGAGACACAAGTTGGTAGATAGGCAGATACCCATCCTGTTCTGCTTTGCTTTGCTCTTCTCCTCTGTGGCCTTTCAGAGCTCAATGCCTTCCTGCCGACACCAACCAACCTCTTTGGGGCTGCTTCTTAAATAACATCTGCTTTCTTCAATGTAATTTGGACTCCAGAGGTGGAGTTCAGTAAAATTAGGGTGATACAGCAGCAAGATTTGCAGAAATGGATAACACAGGAGAGGTTTTACTGTGCCAAATTTACTTACTCTCTAGGCTAGGCAGAAAGAAGTATATAATCCTTCTGTTACGCGTGAGGGAGTGGATCCCATAAGGATACTATGTTTTTAGTGCATTTAGTTTGTAACAGGTGGATTTATTACAGCATATTTAGTACCAAGCTCACTTGGAAAAATTAAACAAAGAGCCTTTTGCAAGATCACAAGGAAAAAAGTGAAGCAGAGCAAAAACCTGAAAGCAGGTGTCCTGAATTTAAATTTCAGAGGGAGCAAAACTGTTCACAAACTTGGACAGAATTCTACGCCTTCTTTCTTTCTTTTGAAATAAATAGAAGGGTGGGGAGGTAATTTGGAAAATGTCATAAAACTGCATTTCAGGATATCATTTCAAACTTACCCAAGTTCCAAATCAAAGCACCAAATGAAGGAGATCGTTAATCTGTTGTTTCAGATTAAATGGAATATTTTGATTTCAGACAAGGCGATTACTTATTTATTGTCTGAGATGCACATTAGAAAAGCCTGGGTGGGGCTCAGTTTGACTCAAGCAATTTTTCTCGGATTTTTTCCCCTTTTGTTGTTTTAGACACAATGCCAAAATACCCATTATTCACCTAAACTTCTCCTGACCTTAAACACTAATCCAGACACTATCTTCAGGTTCCCACCCTTACATTCTGCTACATATACTAATTCTGTTTTCCTGACTTGACCTGCAAATCCCTCAGCAGAAAGCAAGCCAGAGAAAATGGATAGCCAAAAACCAGACCTGAACACATAACATACAGTACAAAACACTTATAGTGGATAATATATTCTTACACAACCTGTTGAATGTTTTGCATAAGACCACTGCTTTGCATGAACAGAACGAAACCACCCAAAGCAACTTCCCGAAGAATATACACCTTAAGTAGACACTTTCTGGGTTCCCGTTTCCTCTGCGTGGCTGTCCTGACAGGCGATTTAGCAAAGCCCTGGCCATTCACACTGAGGGCGAGTGCCCGAGAGGGTCCCAGGTGGGGCATTTCCAAAGTCAGCCCAGGAGTCCAGGGTCCCATCCACAGAGACGCTGTGTCTCAAAACCTGGCTCCAGTCTCAAAGTTGACCGCAGCCATCTCACCATCTCGGTATTTATAAAGCCTACCTCAATATTTACACCCGATACCTCTGTCCAAAATTAGATAAAAACTGGAAGCTACAAGGTCAGAAAAACACTGCCGGCTAAGATATTTTAAGGCTACCTAAAGGCTATATGCATTAAATTTCCATGAAGTAGTGGAAGTAGGTCTCTTTAAGATTATCTAGATTTCAGATGTATTTTTGAATCTCAATCCATCAGCGCCTCCGGATGAATAATTAGCAAATGACTCTTTCATGAAAATAAACTCCTGAATGTTGCACAGAATCGCAGAATATTAATCCAGAATTCAGCCCAGAAGCAAATGCAAAGATTTCCAAAATTATACTTCTTTTTTTCTTTTTTAGGAAAAAGAAGTTACATCAGAATCCAACTTACTCAGTTCACCGAGGAGAAGTCAAGAGAACCCGCTGGAAGGTTTCTGAATCATGAATGGTTTTATATACCTTCCTGGACCACCAGGCTGATGCAAGAAAATAACGTCATATTTGTGCATTAGGTTCCATTACTCCCCAAACAAAATTTAACACGTAATTACAGTAATTGTTTTGCTTACTGTTTGTGTTGATTACCCTATTCTCACCAGCACGTGACTTGCATAGTCCCATCCCTGGATTCCTTTCATTTCATGATTTCGAGCACCAAACCCGGTCCCGCAGCCCCGGCGGTGGGCAGGCAGCCCGCGGGAGGCTCTGGGGCTCGCGTGGGAGCCCTGGCAGTGCTGCAGCCCAGCAGAAGCTCCGCAGGACTCAGCCTTGCAGTTCCTTAGGAAACAGGAGCTTATTTTCCTTGCTTAACGTCATGACCTCCAAGAATGCATAAGAGCCTAACCTAGTATTAGTAGTAAGTGTGCTTGCTAGTTTAAAGCTTGTTAGGATGTGTTTACAGAAAATGTAGTCACTGCATGACTGGAGTGTCAGGATTGCCTGGGAGAGACACTCCTAGCAGAGCCCAGCATTGCCCGTGGTGGCACGGCTCCTCATTTGATCTTCAAGCCTCTTTCAAGGCAAGAATATAACACAGGGCAAAGGTTTGATGTGTCAGCTACAGCCCAAGTTGAGCATGAAAGGCCGCCTCCTCTGCAACACGACTCCTGGCCAAGCCCAGGAAGAAACACGAGGGGAGAAAGCTCATTTTGGTTAAAGTAGGGTGGTGAGAGGGAGCTAGGAATTGCTCAGTCTGGTTTGGAATAAATCACTCTCTACCCTCTGTCCCTTTCACGGTGGTTTTGGTCACAGCTGTACCAGAAAAATGCTTATGAGTGTGGCGAAGAGCGCTGCAGGAAACTCAAGGTAAGTGAGCAATGTGGTGGCAGAGCTGGTCATTCCCCATTCAATATACAGGTGGGCCAGAGAAGAGAGGAGCAACCGATTTATTTAAGGTTGCTCAGGAAGGCTTTGGCGGTAGAAAGGACTAAGAATTACAGCACCGATTTGTGCCCAACTTGACCTGCTCTGATGAAGCAGCAATTCATGTCACGTTTGGAGCACAGACGCAACCCCTTCAGGTGACACAATACTATTTAAATCGGCAAATATGCCCTGATTTAGAAAGGTGAATGTTTGGCCAACTTGCTTTAAATAGTATGATTGGGATAACAAATGCAGAGCTGGCTTTTAATCAAAAAAACTAAAGGGAGCCAAATTCCCAGGGTGTTTGTCATTGTCTGATTCAGAGAATCACATGGGTGGCCCTGACATATATATTTTAAAGTGACGCTATGATTCAATACTGTGGAGTTTAAGACTTGCAACCTGTTATTAACATCATAACACCACAATACTTTGCATGTATAAAACATTAGTGGGTGTTCACAAAACTATCTGAAAGCATTTCCTCAGAACAATTCCAGTAAGTGTTCTTGCCTACAGGATCCTCCAAAATCACTCTGCTTCCAAGAGATAATTGATAGCATAGAAGTTGCAACAATAATAAGCAAAAAATGTATACGTATGGAAATGAGGGAGGGAAAACGAAGCCAGAAACTGTTCAGTGTTTGGGCTGGTCATTGTCCCAAAGTCATGGTCCCAACGTCATGGTGACAACCAGAGCTGCTACCCAGCCAGAGCTGCACCCCTAACTTTTACCCCCTGTTCTGGAGCAATGCAGGGGAGATGAGAACGTGCTGCTGAGAGAGGATTTGAATAGTATCTGTCAGGTGCTGTTCTTACAGGTGCAGCCCAGCACATCAACCTCTGGCAGCTTTGGAAAAGTCTGGAGTGGCTGGCATTCCTCTCCAGCTCCTTTCAGCGGCGTCAGCCCTGCCGGGCAATTTTTGCCATGATTCCTCCTGCACTCTTGCTAACGCTCAGCTCACATGGCAGCATCCTCCCGTAGCTTTTGCCCTGTATTTGGCTGTCTAAGAGGCATTTCCAGCTTCAGCTGCTCAGCCCGTGTTATGAGTCTGATGCAGAGGCTCCATGGCAAGAACAGGGTTGAGAGAAGCACTGCTCTCCCCCTCCTGGCATGAACTCACCCAGAGCAGCTCCAGGGCGAGCTTTTGAGTGAACCCAACATTCACGTATATGTATGCATTTATTCTCTTGCATATATTTATTTATTTACATGTATAAAAGCCGTGATAAGGAAGCAATTGTACAGTAACTGTGGGTAAGGAATTTCAGACTTCAAACTGGTGAAGTAACAAAACGCTGTTGTGAACAGGCAAGTTAAATGATTATGAATTGCTTGAGAAGGTGAACATTCTTCAAAAACAGTGCTGAGCAATGCCAAGGGCTTAAAAAAAAAAATATTACTTGAAAAAAAAACAGAATTATAAGAAATCATTGCGGAAGAGAACTGGTGAGGTTGCCCAACTGATATGCTCCCCGAAATTATTCCTGGAAAAGATTTGCCTAAGTTGTTCATAAAAGCGTTCCAGTGCTGGGATTCCATCATCTCACTTGCAAATCTGTCAGCACCTGGCGGCTGCTGCAATTGGAAAGTGGGGTGATTTTATTCCCTAAAACTAACCTATCTTCTTTGTTGCAATGTGAGATGATGACTTCATCTCCTCTTTTCCCACTGAATAAAGGGGATTTTATTGCCTTTCTCCTTGAAATAATGATTTATGATTTTATACTCCTTCTTACGAGCCTCTCTAAAGTAAAGCAATCAAATGTGCTGCATAGCTTCTGTGAAATAAGACCAAAAAGAGACTTAAAAAAATTCAAGTAACTGCAAGGGGGGGAAGGGGAGGGGGAGGAGATTTCTCTAATTAAGAAACACTGTAATTAGAGAAAGGAATAATGTGCAAACATTTAATTATAACTATAATTAACCATTGGAATAATTTGGCAGAGATGAGTGATTCCTTACTGACTTTAAATCAAAACCTGGTGTTCAGTCAAAAGGTGTTTGATAGTTTAAAGAGAAATTAGGGAATAGAGAGAAAGTACTGGGTAATATTTTCTGGTTCATAATGTCCAGAAGATCTCTCCTGGCCAAAAAGTCTGGAGGCATGAGAATACAAAATATCTGTTATGACTTAAGGTATGACGTGGCACCAGCACCCAGTCTCAATTCCTGCCACTTCTGTATTTTCATTCCAATCAATAGACTTGCACAAATAGTGGAGAAAGAAACCTATGTGCATACATGCTGGGAGAAAAGAAGGTATTGCAAGAGTTCTGATTAATTAAAAAAAAATAATAATATTAAGGCGAGACAATTATGTAACAATCTGGGCAATTATGTCTATATTGACAATGAAATTGTGTCTACAGTTCATCTAAACACAGGAGACCTGGCTTCAAGTGAGCTAGTGTAGCTACTTTTGGCATTGAAAGAGTTTCTTCCCATGATCTTAAAATCTGGGTAGAGATCCGTGATTCACCTTCCTGACACTGTTGCTTTCACAGGGCAGGTGAAGTTCGTGAGGGTTCATCATTTTTGATTTGCTTTTCTCTCCATTGCCTTTCCAGACCTCCTGAGCCATGGAAGAGAAAGCAGCAAATCTTATTTATTATTTTTGTACCTCTGTTTTTCTCTTTTCCCTTGTTCACATTTAGGTCTTATACAGACACATCCATGTGCTTCGTGTTAGTCAGCAGAGTAGTCCAACCAGATTCATTCAGGTGAGTCATGTTGTTACGGGAAAGTATCTTAATAACAATTAAGAGGAGCAGGGAGCACCACATCAAGCGAGAGCTGAAGGGCACGTGTGCACACAAGTCTAAATATTCAATGTTTCCTTAAGAAAATTCTAAAAACCAGAACCCTTCAAGTGCAAGAATTATTATGTTACAATTAATTAAAAAATTATATTGTATGTTCCTGTTTTCAAGAGGATCATGTCTGCCAACCTAGGTCATATTTCTAGGAAGGCACCAACTGATTTACCCGTTTGATTCTGTGACAGGTGAAACTCTGAGGAAATACTAAAAGATGGGGTGCAAAATGTATGTTCCCCCCATCAAACACAATGCTATAGTGTAATGAAGGGGCCCAATTCTCCTCCAGGACACCCACAGATTTCTCAGGGCTATTGGTGAATTACCCAAAAGATTACTTGAAAATACAAGTTACAAGGTTAAAAAAATAAATAGAGGGTTGAGTTTGAATGCAACATAGTTTTAATGAGAGGGAAGCACAGGATACATTTGGTGAGGATGGGCGCCCACAGCACAAAGGACGTTTCCCAGGGCTTTGGGAAGTGGTGCCGCTCCATGCAAAGTCCATCGCTTGGATATCACCGGGTGGCAGCTTCCCCTGCCAGGTCAGCACAGCCCAGGGCTGCTGCAGCGCCAGACGTTGACCCTTCAGAAATATCCGGAGCCACAGCTTCCTCCACCAAACCTCCTGTAGCCAGAGGAGCCCCCACCACTCAGAGAGCTGCCCCCACCAAAGGACCGGCCTCCTCCAAAGGAGCCTCCACCGTAGGAGCTGCCTCCTCCGCAGGAGCCCCCAAAGCCCCCGCCGTAGGAGCTGGAGCCAAAGGATCTTCTGCCTCTGTATGAGCTTCCAAATGACCTGCTTCCTCCGTATGAGCCCCCAGAGCCAAAGGAGCTACCCCCTCCATATGAGCCCCCCATGCCCAGGGAACTGCCGCCTCCGTATGAGCCCCCCATGCCCAGGGAACTGCCGCCTCCGTATGAGCCCCCCATGCCCAGGGAACTGCCCCCACCATATGAGCCCCCCATGCCCAGGGAACTGCCACCTCCGTATGAGCCTCCCATGCCCAGGGAACTGCCACCTCCGTATGAGCCACCCATCCCTAAGGAACCGCTTCCTCCATAGGAGCCCCCTGATTCAAGCGAGCCCATTGGCCCTGAAAACCCCCCAATGGGTGATGGGAATGAGGTGCCCACGATGCTCTCCTGAGGGCAGGTGCTGAGGATGGGGCCTGGGAAGGTGACGACCACGGGGGGTGCGTAGACCACGGCACGGGAGTCCCCACAGGAGGTGACGCAGGGCTGGTTCCAGGCGTTCACCCATGGCTCTGAGCAGGTCACCTCGCAGGGTGAGGAGCATCTACTGCTCACAAGCTGTCCTCCTGAAGACATCTTTTGTGATGTAGGTAAATCTGCAGCACAGGTTAAGGAGTAAAAGTAAAATGTATGTGCAGCTCTGTGCCTTTACACAATCATCGTGATGATACAAGCTGTATGTTTCTTGATAGAAGGAATTATTTTCTTATAAAGATGAGAACTATTCTTGTGGTGATACCTAACTTTATTCTGAATTAGTGTTCTTCGGCATGGTTAAAGTTAAATAATACAGACAGAAATACAACTTCTCTTGCAGTGCAGTGTAGCTTCCAGTAAGGAATACACCTTTCTAAAACATCTTCATCTGTTTTCATTCCAAGAGCATATTGTCTTCCACCACTAACCTGTAGTTCTGGTAAGGACAAATTGCTAATTTATTCATCTCAGATACTGGGTGGTTTTGGAAACAGGATTGACAGACCTTGTAGTTGTAAGCAGAAATCAACAGTGGTTCTTTCCCTATATATGTGTGTGTGTGTGTGTGTGCACGTATGCACACGTATTTTAATAAACGCCAAGCTGTAAGTTGTTAAATTATAACCTCCTTATCAAATTGACAAGATTTAATTGACACTTTGCCTTTGTGGTTTGGAAGGACACAACCACACATTTTAAGGCCTGCATCTACCAACGGTTACTGCTGAATGGCTACAAAAAACTTATCTGCTTAAGAAATAAGATATTGCTGATCATTGGACAATTCAGACTGGACATTAGGAAGAAGTTCTTCACCATGAGCGTGGTGAGGCCCTGGCCAGAGAGAAGCTGTGGCTGTTGCCCAGAGAAGCTGTGGCTGCCCCATCCCTGGAGGGGTTCAAGGCCAGGCTGGACGGGGCTTGGAGCAACCTGGGCTGGCGGGAGGTGTCCCTGCCCAGGGCAGGGGGTTGGAACGAGATGATCTTTAAGGTCCCTTCCAACCCAAACCGTTCTATGATTCTATGATTGCAGAGTACTGACATAGAATTCATTCCCAAGTTGAAGACTGGTAGCAGCATCCCAGTTAATATAAAGGAATTTAAAGGAGTACTTACCAGGCTCACGGAGAAAATCAGACTGAAGAGAAGTTGTTGGTGACCCTGGAGGAAATGCAGCGCTTTTATATACCCCTGTAGACTGCCGCCAGGATATGCAACACACTTTGGGACATGGGGCAGAATAGTTAGCCAGCAAAACATTTTGCTGTATAAGCTACTTCTAATTGTAATAATTGTTTTGATATCTGATAATGATTAGTAAATTGGCTCCGCATCATACAATATGTGCAACACACCCTTTGTCTTACTTTAATCCTTAAATAGTTTTTGTATTCATTTTATGACTAGAGCCATCTCCTGACCTCATTTGAATTGCAGTGGTAGGGAACTGAGCTCCGTTTCCTTTGCAAGGTAAAAGCATCAGTTTGGCTTGGACAGGAGAAATACTTTCTGTTCTGCAGAAGATTCCATTTAAATTTAGAATTGCACAGAGTCAGGGAAACTGCAAATTTAATCTTTATAGCTCCTTAGATGGGAGGGGTCCTTTTTTCTGCCTGTTTAACATCCACCCAAGTAACTGCTTACAGAGGTGCATAATCAAATGACCACTGTAACCCAAGTACAAGGAAGCACCATGTGAGAACACGGAGTAATTTTATTCTCATCCTTCTCCTTTCGTCATCTTTCAGGAGAGCTGCTGTATTCTAACCAGACACACTGCTGTTGTCCAGGAGGCATCATTTGAGAAAAAATAACATCTTTTTGGATATGGATGCACATAGAGTGTATAAAGATGATTAAATTTAAAACAAAGCAAAACCACCTTGATAATGACAAGGAGTACTTTTTCAAGAAAGCCACAGCAGTATTCCTGGACTAGTACTTAAAAGCCTCATATGTTAGAAGACAGAGACACAAGTGCATAAATAGAAAGAGATATCTCTAAGCAACATTTCCTTTATCAATAACCAGAAACATAGTGAGAACATTAGATGTGATCAATATTTTTGTGTGGTTATAACAGCCAAACATCAACCGGATTTGTGCCAGTGGTATCAAACACCCAACTTAAATGTTGGTTTTTTTTCTAAACCAAAGTGAACTAAAGTAATTCTAGATTTTGACTCTCAGTCACTGCTGTGGGAGGAAAGCAACTGCAGCCCATCTGAATCTAAATGGTTGCGGGTTTCAGACTGTTCTACTCATCATTCTATGTTTAATGTTTGTATTGTTATAATGTTTATGTTTAATGTTGATCTTTAACGTTTATATCATTTATATCACCAGATTTCTGGCGTTTTCAAGCCCGTTTAGAAAATAGAGCACAGGCAGCTTATACGGTTAAGGTCTTGCATCAGAATGCAAACGAGTCCTGTCAGGCATCAGTGGGCAGCTCTTGATTTGACAGTTTTGCCAGTCAGCAATTCTTCGTTAACTCCTCAGTTAATGTGAATCCTCCTGGTGTCCTACAGTCGGGTTGAGAAATATCAATTTATAGGAAAAACCCTGGGCACTGCTGCTGTTTGTGACATTTCAGCATCACTGGCAAGCGGTGGCACTTCTATTAACTACCCAGCTATTTTCAATCCAGATTTTGAAGAATAAAAATGGAATATCGTGTACAAAACCTGTTTTTCAGCTCGATATAACCCTTGCATGCACTTATACTCATTCCAGTTTCAAATCCTGTATGGGCCAGGGACAATATCAGCTGCTCGGTGACTTTGTCAGGGTCGGAACATAAAATAAAACATGAGGTCTGTAATGCATGTAACGTGACTTGGAATGAAGAATAAAGTCATGATCACATCACTTATGAGAACAATTAGAACAATTAATGAAATAATCCATACAGCAAAACAGTTTGGCAACGCGTAGGAAGCTCTTGCACAAAGCATGGCTCGCATCCCACTGGTGGTCTGAAGAGGTATATAAGAGCGCTCTGAACGCTTCAGTCCCATCGACGACACCTCTTCATCTACACTTCTCCAGTCCTGGTGAGTTGGATCCACTTCATTCTCTATATGAACCTTAGGAAAAAACTTTCAGTATTTAACTGAGGACTTAGTCTTCTGCAGAAATTGTGATGCTAAGCAATGCTGTTTGCCTTTTTTCATAGATTAATTTTTATAGTCATTTAAATATATGCCTTTATAGGCACAGCTGATGAACTGTAAGACTGGATTTTCACAGGCACTTGGATCAATTCAATATTGTTGGTTAGCTCCAGAGCTGTGTATTATAATCCAACAAAATCTAGAAGATGAACTAGTTCCAAAGACACACGGACTTTGGCTTTGCTCTCCATAATTATCAGTATTTCTAGAGCAGCAGAAAGTACTTAGGGAAGTACCAGGTGTTAGTGCAGGCATGTTCAGAAGAATGTGTAAGAGAGAGAAACCTAAATCTTTCTAAACACTCTTCTACCCTTTCCTCGTGCTCATGAAAGACATCAGATCTGCAAGCTTTTTCCTTTTGGCATTTGGGCATTGTACTTATGCTTTATCTCCTGCTGCAGATTTACCTACATCACAAAAAATGTCTTCAGGAGGACAGCTTGTGAGCAGTAGATGCTCCTCACCCTGCGAGGTGACCTGCTCAGAGCCATGGGTGAACGCCTGGAACCAGCCCTGCGTCACCTCCTGCGGGGACTCCCGTGCCGTGGTCTACGCACCCCCCGTGGTCGTCACCTTCCCAGGCCCCATCCTCAGCACCTGCCCTCAGGAGAGCATCGTGGGCACCTCATTCCCATCACCCATTGGGGGGTTTTCAGGGCCAATGGGCTCGCTTGAATCAGGGGGCTCCTATGGAGGAAGCAGTTCCTTAGGGATGGGTGGCTCATATGGTGGGGGCAGTTCCCTGGGCATGGGAGGCTCATACGGAGGTGGCAGTTCCCTGGGCATGGGGGGCTCATACGGAGGCGGCAGTTCCCTGGGCATGGGGGGCTCATACGGAGGCGGCAGTTCCCTGGGCATGGGGGGCTCATATGGAGGGGGTAGCTCCTTTGGCTCTGGGGGCTCATACGGAGGAAGCAGGTCATTTGGAAGCTCATACAGAGGCAGAAGATCCTTTGGCTCCAGCTCCTACGGCGGGGGCTTTGGGGGCTCCTGCGGAGGAGGCAGCTCCTACGGTGGAGGCTCCTTTGGAGGAGGCCGGTCCTTTGGTGGGGGCAGCTCTCTGAGTGGTGGGGGCTCCTCTGGCTACAGGAGGTTTGGTGGAGGAAGCTGTGGCTCCGGATATTTCTGAAGGGTCAACGTCTGGCTCTGCAGCAGCCCTGGGCTGTGCTGACCTGGCAGGGGAAGCTGCCACCCGGTGATATCCAAGCGATGGACTTTGCATGGAGCGGCACCACTTCCCAAAGCCCTGGGAAACATCCTTTGTGCTGTGGGCGCCCATCCTCACCAAATGTATCCTGTGCTTCCCTCTCATTAAAACTATGTTGCATCTGTATGTTCGCCTCATGTTTTCTTTTTCACCTTTTCACCTACAAACCACTTGGATTATGAAACACACTGTCATGAACCGGGTGACAGCTGAAAACTTTCTGTCCTAAGCTTGTAGAGAAGGTGGAGGCCTCAGAACAGTGCAAAATGTTGCACCCTGTGACACATTGCAGGATTCTCCTGCTGAGCTCCAATTCGGCTTCTTTATGATGTGCGATTACCGTACCTCCTAGCTGCAGAGCTACATAATGACCGCAATCAAATTATCTAATTGTTTTCAAATTGAGCCTTCAGTCCTATTAATGCTTTGCTTGGAGCTGATGAGTTTCTTGTCTTCAGTCATTAAATAAATCACAGATTAATATTCCTTAATTTCTTTAAACACAGGAAACTTAAGCAATTGCTTAATTGTGTGATAAAGCAGATTTTCAAAGTGGGACCAGGAATCTGTGTCAGGGACATTCTGTGTTCTGGCTCTGCTTGTAGTCCCTGTGTTTCAGTTCATTATTCTTGACTTTCTGAACATGAATGATTCTGTAGTTCAACATGAAGTGTAAACAAACAAACAAACAAACAAATTTAAAATATCTTTTTTTTTGGTTCTTGTTCTCCCCCCATGTGTTTTTTTAAGTAATATCAGATGGAGCACAGCCAGGTTTTAAGGCATCCTTAGCATTCAATGGACTTCTCTTGGAGACTCACCCATTGGTCCCCTTGCGTTTCTATTCCCAGCAACAGCTGCGGAGAACAACAACTGGTCTTGTGTCACTCGTCACTTATGAAAGTCTCTCTTGCACACCCCTGTGATGTGAAAGCACATTATGCTGTCACATAAATGCAGCCCTTTGATGGGGCCACTGTCAAAAGAAATTCATAAATGTCTTCAGGTATTCAACACTGCAAGTTCAAAGTGACAAATCTCAGAAATCAAGTAAGGCTTATGTGGTCGATTTTCTTTGGTTACCATTCACAGTCCCCAGATAAATGTATTTTCTTATTGGTTTGCATTCTTTAGGCACTCTTGATAACACATTTAAGTTGTCTAAACCTCAGACGTCTCCAGGGAACCATGATAATTCCTATAAACTGATTCTAAATGAAATATGGTGACAGAATGGATGAACAAAAAGACTCCTTCAGAAGAGTAGAGTTGGGTTATACCACAGAAAGCAAAATGAAAAAAAAAAAAACAAACGCACCAAGAATTTCCAGTCTTCAGCCGACCATGTCTCATCCCTTACACTTTATTTTTCTACACTTTCCCCCATCGGCCAGGGAGAGATAATATTAAGCAGCCTGAGCTCTTCTGAAAAGGTCTTGTACATGTGGCATTTTAAATATCTCATCTCTTATTTGACATGAAACAAAACAGCTGCACTGATGAAAAATGGTTTATTTGAGGATTGTCTGTAGCAAGTGACTTCTGTTTGCTATCTGTTCATACCCCAGCAGAAAATATTGAGTCATCAGCTTCGGAAACCTTCGTGCCCTACAGAGAAGCAATGCTGAACTCTTTCGTGTGCTTAAATTTTGAATGCTTCATTCAACCACCCTTTTCACAACACCTTTATTACTTAAGCAATTACTATCATATTACCATAAAAACACATAATTGTTGCTGACAGGCTATGCAACCAGCTCTAGGAAGCTAATGAGCTAGTGGAAAGGATGGGACCAAAACGGTCTTGTGGAGAGAGAAAAGCTGAACCAAATTTGATGATGCAGGAGGATTTTATTACAAAGAAGAAATGGGATACACTGCAGAATGAGGTGGCACACAACACAAAGTGACATGTCCTCAGTGCCAGGGAAGGGCACAGCATTCACTGCCTACAAAGAGTCCATTTTCCACCAGTTGTCCTTCTCCTGTCACAGTTTTATTGACAATGTCTGTATCAGGCCTTTCAAAAACTTTTTTTTCTTACACTGGCACAATGAAAACAGGGATCTAGCATTGTGAGATGATTAACAGAAGCTGTCATTAATAATAGACAAAGTGAAAAATGCAAGGAAGAGGTGTGGGCCCAGTTTTCAGAGGTACCGAGCAAGGGTGGCTCCCACGGCTGATGCAATGGGCTTTCGCCATCTCTGAACGCCAGCCCCAGCTGAGGATCCAGATCTTGCATTTTCACCTCCTAAGTTGTTGTGTGGTCTGCAGGTGTTCGGGCTGCTTTAAAATGAGCCACAGTTTCCAAGGCGGGAGCCATGGCTGCTCCTGTAGGACCGCCTGCTGTAGCAGCCCCCCATCCCTGAGGAGCCTCCATACCCAAAGGAGCCGCCAGATCCATAGGAACCCCCCATCCCTGAGGAGCCTCCATACCCAAAGGAGCCGCCAGATCCATAGGAACCCCCCATGCCTGACATGCCCCCAGAACCAAAGGAGCCTCCCATGCCTGATGTGCCCCCAGATCCAAATGAGCCCCCCATCCCTGAGGAGTTCCCAGAGCTGAATGGGATCATGGCACAATAGGGCTCGGGAAACGATGTTCCCACAATGCTCTCCTGAGGGCAGCTGCTGATAATCGGACCCGGGAAGGTGAGGACAACCGGCGGGGCGAACACCACGGCTCTGGAGTCCCCACACGATGCCACACAGGGCTCAAAGCTGCTGCTGTAGGCACATGGTTGCGTGCACGTCACCTCACAGGTGGGCAAGCACCGGGAGCTGATGTTGCCGTACATTGTTCTCAGGGTTTGAGGTGAAGCTGCAAATGAAAACATACAGTCAGGAAACCACCACAGCCAGATGCTGATGGGTACCCATCACACCTGTGAGAGCATTGGGGTTAGGTAGGCAGATTAGGTCCTTGTTCATGGTTCCTTCTGCTCTCTCAAGTCCTCCGATCCTCTGATCCCTTCTCTTCTTCCCTTCTTGCCCTGAAGGAAGGCACCTACAACTTTGTTTATTCAGTAGGGTTTAGCTTTATATTTGCACCTCAAGTTTTGAAAGACATAAGAAAAATAAAGTAACTCTTAAAATTCTATCTTTAAATGTAAAATTTCTTCTTACCACTGTCTGCAAGTTACTGCAGTGAGTTTCCTATGAAAAGTAAGGTTTCACTGTGACATCTTATTGCTAAAATCACAAAATACAGACACAGGAAAGAGTCTTCACCTAAAACTGTCACTACAGAGACATGACAGATATAAAATTATTAGCTTAGATCAAACTCACCTGGAGCACCAAGACAGGTAAGTCAGGAGAAGTTTTTAGGAGACTCCTGAGATGTTTCTGCTTTTATACGGTTTTGCAGCAGCTCTAGGGATGTGAAGCACCTCATAAAATCTCTAGCTCTTACCAAACTATGGGTTTTCTTTCCTGAGTGACTCCTCTAATACCTGTAATTATTTTCATAGTTTCAAATTAGTAAATCATCCACAACCCTACACAATATGACTCTCATATCATAAATTTGGGCTTTCTATTGTGTTGAAATTGTACAGCCAAATTCCTGGGCAATAGCACTCTGCTGACTACACTGGATTTACAATGGAAACTGATTGACCACTGCTTACTCTTTTTTTGCTATTGATTTTCCAAGAAGTGGCCCCCAGAAAGATCAACCCTGCAAGTCTGCTTTCAAGAATGACCTGACCTCGACGCTGAGCAACTTGAGATCATTTTGAAGTTCAACCTCATGTCTAAGTTTGAGATCCCCCTTGGAGCCAAAAGACCTGGTGATCTTTGGATATGCCCTTGCACGGTCCTCACTGTCACCTCATCACAAGGCTCTAAGCAGAATGTCCCAAAGCGAACTTTGATACATACTTGGGTAAAATTACTCAGAGGGCTCAGAGCTTAAAGGAGATGCCATGTGTCACTTCAATGCCATTTATCTGTGTTTTGAAAGACTTTGCAGGGCCTTGTCCTGGCCAGTGCTCAAGAACAATTTGTGAGGCCTGATTCTGTCATGGTGCTGTATCATCAATTTGGTCAATAGATACAGGCGGGGTTGCAAAAAATGCTGACCCCCCATCCAAGGTGGGGTTGGACAATTCCATTTGGGAGGTATTATACCTAAATCTAAGGCTTACAAATGAAATTGTGGGACTGACACAGCAGTAAGCCACCTTCTTCAAAGCCATCAAAGAGAAGTAAACAGCGAGATCAACTGCTCTTTTTGTTGGAACCACAATGATGCCAAAAGGATTTTTTCCATTAAGTTTGAGACAAAAGGAAACTGCTGGGTGTTGGATGCCTGTCACTCAAAGTAAGGCTGCAAATGGATCACTAATTATGAACTGAAATGAAAACAATTACAAGGCTTAGAACAGTATCTATTTCTTGGTAAGTGACAATAATTTCATGAATAATAAATGACCTCATATCCTTCCCATTGTCTAAGAAAGTGTATAAAAGAGTAGAGAACTAAGAAATCTTATATTCTTCCAGCTTCCCTGACTTACTCCTCCAAGACAACCGGGTAAGTGTAACTTCATTGCACTTCTTTGTAGCTACAGAATACTTAAAACTTACTTCTTTTTTATCTTGCAAAATGCTAGCAATTTTAGAAAAGCTGAGATAAAGAGAAGAGTAGATTTAGCATGGATTCTTGGAGAAGCTGGGGCAAAGGGAAGAACAGAGCGAGCAAGATTCTGTTACTTTCATCTGGAGACTTCCTGAAGTTACAGGCAAATCTTCCTGTAGCGCTACTTTGAAAAGAGAATGAACGGGACTTTTCTGAACAAGTAATTTTATAAGGATCAGGTAATTTAGTCACAGAGAAAAGGGTAATATTTTTTGAGAGGTTCAAAAGAATAAGAGACGGAGATGGTACACAGAGGAAGAAAAAGAACTGAGAAGCTTTAAAAGGGGTCAGTCAGGAAGGAAATGGCAGGGAAAATGGAGACGGTGGGGGAGGGTTGAACTGGGAGTTGATGAGCAGCTGGAGGAGAAGGACAAGGTGCACCTGGTTCATGTTGGGAACCTGTTGGCACCTGACTGTGATGGTTTGCTGACTGCATGTTTTCTTTCCCAGCTTCACCTCCACTCCCCAAGAATGATGTTGAACAAAGTTAGCTCTGAGTGCTTGCCCACCTCTGAGGTGGCGTGCACGCAGCCATGTGCCTACAGCAGAAGCCTTGAGCCCTGTGTGGCATCGTGTGGGGATTCCAGAGCCATCGTGTACCCCCCACCTGTTGTCCTCACCTTCCCAGGCCCAACTCTCAGCAGCTGCTCTCAGGAGAGCATTGTGGGAACATCGTTTCCCCAGTCCTATGGTGCTTTGATGTATGGGTCTGAGGAGTCCAATGGGATGGGGGGCTCGTTTGGATCTGGGGGCATGTCAGGCGTGGGGGGTTCCTATGGATCTGGGGGCTCCTTTGGTTCTGGGGGCATGTCAGGAATGGGGGGTTCCTATGGATCTGGGGGCTCCTTTGGTTCTGGGGGCATGTCAGGAATGGGGGGCTCCTTTGGTTCTGGATGTATGTCAGGGATGAGGGGTTCCTATGGATCTGGGGGCTCCTTTGGGTATGGAGGCTCCTCAGGGATGGGGGGCTGCTACAGCAAGAGGTCCTACAGCAGCCGTGGCTCCCGCCTTGGAAACTGTGGCTCATTCTAAGCTGCCCGAACACCCGTGCAACAACTTAGGAGGTGAAAACGCAAGATCCGGATCCTCAGCAGGGGCTGGTTTTCAACGATGGTGAAAGCCCATTGCATCAACGGGAACCACCCTTGTTCAGTACCTCTGAAAACTGGGCCCGCACCTTTCTTCCACATTATGCCTCATCTTCTATCAATAGCAGTTTCATGTGATGGCTTCTCTCCTTAAATTCTTATTAGTCTTGTGCTATGTCCTTTCTGGTGGAGTGAAAATGCTTCAGAATTTGCAAGTGGGACTTTGCTGCAAAAATTTCAGCTTTACCTTGTGATGTGCAGTGCCTTATTTCATCGACACGGATGGTCTGGCTGCCTTTGGACTACGGAACAAACCATTAATGAACTACACCATTCCATTCTGTAGCACTTATTGCATGTCATATTAAAAGTCTTGTTGAATCATATTACTAGCTTTCTGGTTTTCCTTTTCTTCCATTCTGCTTTACAAACTAGTTTTAGTGAAATTGAACTCAGTGGGAGTCAAAACAGGAGGTGGAGCTCCATGTATGTAAAGGGAAACAGAATTCAATACCCTGTTGAGTGGCTGCATAAAAGCACCGGTCTCACTGTTTTGTCTGTGCAGGGAAGTATTTCTACATGTTTTAGTGTCTGACCTGGAAGGAGTCATTCCCAAGTACTCAGTTCCATTTGAGAATGTTTTGGACAACATGGTTTGCAGAAGATGGGGACTAGTTGTACCTACATTCAGCTTCATGTGGCTGCACTCGCACAGTATTAAGAGGACCACAGTCAGTGATTTTGAGGCTGAGCCAGAAATGTCTATATAAACTGCCGTGACAAGACTTCAGTGAAGGTGATGCCTCACAACTTACAAAGGAGAGCTACACCCCCACACAGTTCTGACTCAATAGGCTGAGGAATGAGACATTGAGTAATGAGAGTGTGAATTGCTGGGCTCTTGCTGACACAGTCTTCTCGGTGGTGCACAAGAGCGAAGTCAGACGTTCCTGAACTGAGACTAAAACTGGAGTCACAACAGCTAAGTAACTCCTTCAGTACTTTGGGACCCCAGTGCGTACACACACACCTCTGCATGTGTCTTCAAGCAGCTGAAAATACCAATTCCACACTAGGAGGAGGATTTCTACCCAAATAAGAGCAATCCTCCTTTTTTAACAATCAAAATATATATTATTACTTAAATCTGTGGACTATGATCTGGCTAGCAGAACGCCATTACTTTGTTTGATAGGCTTCTCATAAAGTAACGCCATTACCACTGGGTGATATAATTAAAGCAATACTCTGTTAATGTTATGGTGCAGCACATTGCATGTGTAAGCCCATAATATGAGCAAAGCTATTTGAATATTTCTCCTAAGATTTTCTGATTGAAATTCCTGTTTCATCAAAAAGTTTGCAGACATATTATCTTAGAGATCTGTTAAAAGATATCAATGCAAAAAAAAATTTAAGACCAGGTGCAAAGTTGTGGAGGGAGAATCTGCTTCTCAGGCAGTTCTGGCAACGATTGTGCAGGAGACACTTTGTGATCCTTAATTCTAAGGGAGCACAAGGGCATCGATGTAGCTGTTGCCTGAGGGATCCCATGGTGATGTTTAACAAGCTCCGATCATTTACTGCATAAATGCTTCAATTAAGTCAACAAACCACAAGGATTAAGACAATCAAAGGAAGGAAATGAATGTTTTGCTTGGCACAGCAGCACTCACTCAGCCTACGAACAAGCCCTCTCTTGTCGCTAAGAGCGGCACAGTCGAAACGGTCCCAAAGAAAACACCGATACAGCTGCTGGGGTGAATTTCTCAGCTTACTTCAAGGCATGTTGCAGGGTGCAAGATTTGTAGTTTGATTCTCAGTCGCATACAGACAACTTCTTCCCATCTCTGTTGGCCCTGCCAGCCTACAATACTCAGATCTAGGCTAACCCATTTCCCTTAGCAGTCTGTAAGCAGATAAACTATTTTACCATCAAGACTCGGTAAATCAGCACAATTTTGCCTTCTGATTGAGTCAGGACACGTGCAGTCATTTGAACCTCCACTGAGGGTTAAAACAATTTCCTTTGGGACATTCAAGGAATGACTGGTAATGTCCCTGAGTATCTGACCTAGCTTCAGTTACCTTGGTTTTGAGTTAGAGCTGTACCAGACCATCTCCACAGGTTGTCCCAACTGAAATTATTCTATGATTCTGTTCTAATTAGTATGTACACCATGGTATAGATCAGAAGGGGAGAAAAAAATAATCTAATGAAGTATTTCTGAAAAATTATATTGGCCATACAGATGAATTAATTCTTCTCTGATGATAGTCCCCGATTAATGCATAAGAATTGATCCACGAAGTTAACTTCTTTCAAAGCGGTTTGTAACTAAAAAACTGCAGTGAAATGAAAGCCAGAAGACGGTGCCATGATGCGACAGGGCTTTAATACAAACAGTGGAATACATTCTTGCAGAATGAGGCAATGCAGAGACAAAGAATGTAATTTCCATTTCAACAAGGATGACAAACAATCAGTTCAGAGGAGCACAGGGCTCACAAGACATTCTTCTTTCAGCTGGATACTTTCACAGTCAGGTCCCATTACTTGTTTTACTCTCTTCAGGTTCAGAAAGAACAAAACATAACATGAGCAAGTGACAAAGTGAGGCAACATTGGGATCATAAGCCTTAGATAAAACATAGCGCAAATAAATCCCAAGCAACCCCAGCTCCTGCTACCATTGGCTGGAGCAGAGGCTGCTTGGCGTGTCTGATTTCCAGATCTATGTGTCAACTACTAGTTTGTATCTTATTGTTCCTTCAGTCATGACTCTTTCTTAAAGATTTAAAATGGACCATAGTTTCCATAGCGATACCTATTGTACCCTCTGGAAAAATAGGGGAAATAATTTCTACCAAATCCTGAAGAAAATGAGTTTCGGTAAAAGCTTCCCAAACGGTAGATTCCACCACCACATGAGCCCTCCCCACCATATGAGCCCCCTCCGATGCCACCACAAGAACCACCTGAACCATGGTGGGACCCCATCCCGTAGGAGCTGCCTCCGCCACAGGAACCACCAGAGCCCATTCCTCCACCTCCGGAGCCCATTCCTCCACCACCGGAGCCCATTCCTCCACCACCGGAGCCCATTCCTCCACCTCCGGAGCCCATCTGGCCCTCAATTTGAGGAATGGCAGTTCCCACAATACTTTCCTGAGGGCATGAGCTGATAATGGGTCCTGGGAAAGTCACGACAACGGGTGGCGCGTACACGATTGCTCTTGAATCTCCGCATGAGCTGACACATGGTTCATTCCAACAGTTGACATATGGTTGCGAGCATGTCACTTCACATGGTGCAGCACAGCGGGAGCTAATGATCTGTCCATAGGTAGACATCTTTCCAGAAGGCAAGTCAACCTGAAACGCAGAGAGTGCACTAGCCTGGTAAAGTTACAGCCAGAGGAGTGAAAGAACAAACTGTGTCATAGTAAAGTGGGTTGTGTAGATGTGGTGAATGGTATTCAGACGAGTAGATGCAGATACATATGTCCGAGTCATCTACACTGAATTTAAGAGTTAGTGATTACAAAATACGAAACAATATTTTTTTAAAAAAATCATCATTTCCAAGGCACAATCCATTCTACTCTAAAGCGGACTTGTGCATTACAAGATCTCACTAATCAAGAGAGATGAATTACCTGGTAGAGGTTCCTAAGTTCACTCCCACCACTCTCTAGTGCTCCATTTTACCTGTAGCCTATTCCCAAAATGAGTTCTGGAAAGCATGTCTGTCCTTTTGGTGTCTCCATAGACAGATGCTCAATTCCTAGGAATTGCTGCCATCCACATTTTTGAAACTCCCATTCATTTTTACTGCCACACGTGAAGATGCCTATATCCATCCCATTTGCAGGTTACAGCTTCCAAGTAAAATGTTTTAGAGATAAAGGTCCTACCCTAAAATTGGGTAGGATCTACAACCTCATATTAATGCTACCTATAAATCCACGTCTATAATTATGAACAGATTCAGTTAAATCAGACTTACCCAGTCACCAAGAAGGATAAGTCAGCAGAGGCAGCTACAGAGACCTGAGTTACAAGCACTTTTATATGCTGTCATAGATAATAGAAATTGGGAGATACCTTTACGCAACCGTTCTCTACATCTTGTGAAATGGAATGTTTTCCCCTGGTGATGCCTGCCTTTGTTGCAACCATTTTGATAACAACATATGATTATTAGATAATTTCCCATCCCACACAGCAGGATGTGCACGCTTCACCCATCTTGTCTTTTTGCTGAAAAACTCACCAGAAATTGAGGTTGGTTTTCTCTTAAAAACTCACTAATATTTGTGAAGGTGGCTCAGAGATGGATAAACTACATGCTGCTAGTAAGCCCAGGATTCCAGTTCATCATTCATCATGTACGTTACCTGCGGGCCCAGAGGATCCAGAGGAAACACTACCTGAAGCACAGGTCTATAATCTCACCGAGAATAAATTCACAAGGCCTGACAAATGCCAATACTGTGATTCACATAATCACATTTCCATAAAAAAAACCCTCTTAGCTATGTTCTTGTGGCAAATTACTAAAACTAAAAAAAAAAAAAAAAAACCAAACCAGATTATTTTATTTACATTTCATGACCATGAAATCAATATAATGACCAGAGGAATGTATGCAGCTGATAGAGATACAACAGCAAGCTGCACAGAATAATATGACCCATGTAATTTGTGGGAATGAGAAGTAACTAATAATTACAGTGATTGACAGCTGAAGCAATTAAAGGAGTTACCAAAACAAATATTTTATAAAAGTTCATAGGGACCTCTTTTTGAGTTTTGTTTGGTTTGGTTTTTTTTTTTTTTCCCCCAGTGTATAGAAAACTTGTTCAAGACACACATGCAGAAAACCTCACTGGCTGGAACCATCCATGGTTTGCTTTCTGTAACTGATGCTTTCCCCCGGCAGGTTTAAGTAAGGTAGAAATCAGAAGAGCAGACACAGTCTTTCAAGCTCAAACTGTAGTCAGCCCTTGTGCTCTACCGATATCCTTTTAAAATACAAGATACAAAACTGCAAAAAAGTCATCCAACATCCCCTTTCACGTGACCTGAACCTCAGCTGTCTTACATCAAAGAATTCTTCTAGACATAGAGAGACAGATATCATCCCTCACCAGGTGAAAGCTAAATACCACTGAAAACTTGAAGAAAAAACATCAGGGATTCTGTGTTTTCCTCTAAAGAATCTGTTGCTTTATATACAGAGCAACAAACTGACGTAAAGCAGAGCCTGGCTGAGGAATCCCAGGCTTGATGCTTATGGCTTTAGATCTAAACTCACCTCACATAAAGCAATATTGAAGCATTATCTGAAAGATCCCTCAGCTTATTTTTTTCTAGCATGTTGTTGTTGTTGGCGGTGGCTTTATTGATTTTCTGGTTTTAGAAATCCCAGTATTGTGCTCTGATCCTTACACAGCTGCTTTGCATACTGAGATTAAATCTTGAAGAGGAAGCTGGTTTAATTGCTATTGCTCTCACCTGTGCCATGCTATAATTTTCTAAATTGGTCTGAAAGCTCACTTGTCTGAAAGGAAATAGCCTCTATCATTATCACAGATTGTAGCAAAACATTATCTTTAGCCTTCATTTTTCCACTGATTTTATCACAGCAATTCCAGGCAGAGAGTGCTTGTAAGAGAACAACAAACACCACCACACAGCAAAATAAATGGGCTAAAATATGGGTATCGAGAGTGCAAACTTCAGGCTGCTTTGGATCCTGGCAAACCACATTTTGACATAGGTTTCCAGTGCGGTCTAAGAGCTGTCACCTGGAAACCTATTTCCAAAACTGCACAAACTGGGGGGCCAATATTACCCAGGGCTTTTTCATTGCCTAATTGCAAGACTGAAGGTGAAATGAGAAACTAAGGGACCAGATCACCACTGTCTGCTCTTTCATTACCTGTGCTATTGTATTGCTCAGACCACAGCAGCATCTCAGCTTTGTACTTCTATGTTCATTGTAAGTTGTGCATTACGTTTCCTTGATTCCATTTGTTCACTCCTATTAAATATATCTTTAAATATATATCTTTTTTTGTTGGCATCCTACTCCTGTCCCTGTGTCTGGAGCTGTTGGAGATTATTTACTTAGATGATTCTATTCTAAGTGGAAGAAACCTCATGACTGTGGGCAGAGTAGAGCACAAGACAACAGAAAAAAACAACCAAGAAAGAGTCCAGATTGATAATAGAATTTGGAGTTTTCCAGAAAAACTGATGCTTCCACCAGTTCCCAAAATCAAATCAAAGGAACTTCATTTCTTCTTAAAGCTGCACCCACATCCACCTTCCTTTTCTCAGGCTTTCTCTTATATTTATGACAATCTTCTCCAGCAACCATTTCTTAGAACTTAAAATCCCTGCTTGCTTGTCCTGTCAGTCACTCAGTAAAACAAAACAAGTCATTGTGCCTGAAAGTTGGGCTTGGTTGTGTAACGCTGTGGTTGCCACAGGAGAAAGGAGGACATAGGGGTTAGATGCCGCTCCAGATTGAGATAGCTGCACTTGGGTGTTTGAAAATACCCATCTGAGTTTCTCTTAGAGTGAGCGGACACATTTGGTGGAACCTGGAGATCTACCCATGTGTTCACCTTTCCATAAATGTTTGCATTTCATCAACTGGGCACTGGAAGTTTAGAAACCCCACTGCTATGGAGACCCTGTATTCAGCCACCACTGTGTGCTCCAGTTCCCATTGGCACTAAAATAATTTACTTCTATTTTGTGCCCTTTCCACACTCCTCACTGAATCACCTTTCAGCAAATTTCACCCTGATCCCAGGGGGAGTTCATACTCGGTGACCTCAGTCTACTCATCTCCCATTTGCATCCTGAATATCTACTCTCATCTTTAAACGTTTAATGGCAAAACCCAGCTCTCTTGTTATACGGATTTCTGCCCTTATGGATAAGTTTGGTTACATTTTCTAGCTATGGTGCAACAAAAGGTGGTGATTAAATAATTATACACACAAATAATTCTGAACTGAAGAATTGTTCCCCACCACCAAATGAGATTTGCTCAGAGCTCAGGAATAATTACACCAGTGCAATCTTACTGGGCATCTTTCATCTTAAAAACAAAACAGAACTAACAGTCTTTAATATATGAGCTCTGCTCTCCTCAATAGAAACCTGAGGGTATGTGAAATTGCAGCCTAAGGTGTAAGGACAGCTTGCATGTCTGTGTATAGTTTAGCTTTGTATCAAAGCTGGCCAGTGTTCACCTCTCAGGCTGCACACAACATACCCATCACCCGAGCAGGTTTTCCAGGTCAGACCCACCTTGCTTAACCAGCTGCGGGACTCTGAGGGCTACTGGGTCATCTGAAGTCCCCAGGTGTGGGAAGAGCTGATGTAGCAGCATTGATAAAGCTGATGGGTAGCTCCATAACTCACCCCACCTCAGCTCTGAGGAGGACGTTTAGTACCTTCTTCTCTGTGTTTGAGTTGCTGCAAAGAGGTGAAGAACCTCAATAAGAACCGAGAGGCTTGTGGAGGTGAGAAGGACACGGTGATGTGCACTCACTGGAGTGACAATTGTGTATTTAGACAAAGACAGCCTGGAATAACACTTTTGTTCTGTTACAAAGGGGGAGAAAGGGGTGTGGTGTTAGCTGGGCCTTCTTAAAATACAAGTACAGTAGAGATGTGTATAGACCTGTTTCTTAGTAAGGTGGGTGCTCATAAGTCCAAGCTTTGGGTTGTTTAGAGTGGAGTATCATGGTGGTTCCACCCTTGCAAGTAATCCATTTTTAATACTTAGTACTCATAATATGTGCTGATACCGCCAGAGTGGATTCATATTCCTGTATCACCTCATGGCTCGCAGAGGTGTGGTGCTAATATCTGATTTAATAATCTATTAATTCTAAAGCTATTAATTAAATCTCCATTCTGGCTCATTACCTAATTAAGCCTGCTAATCTCAGCAAGAAAAACTGGCAACTGACTTTCAGTTCCTTCAAGGCTATTAGACCAAATGAGAGCTGATCTGCTGGCTCAGAACCCTGTTAAATGAATTTATAGTTCAGCTTAGAGACAGAAAATGCTCTTCTCACAAAAGAAAAAGGGAAAACAGAGATCTGCTACCCAGAGGAAACATCTAAATTATGGTGCCAGGTCCTCTTTTGTTGCAAATATCTGTATAGAACTGCTTCTTCCAGCTCAGGTCAACAAAGCTAATGCTTCAGCCTGAGAAGAAAGCTGCCCCAAAGGCCAGTGCACTCCTACTGCATTCCCAGTAACTCATGTCACAACTTGAAAAGGGATTTAAACAGTAAAAGCAGTCCCACAACAGCAGCTCTTCGGGGCATCCCATGCAGGATTCATTCTGCCCCTTTTCTTGTGTCTGTCCCATGCCTTGGTTTCCCTGGCCCCATTGTAAATTTAGCTAGTGTGCAATATTGGAGTTATAATGACAGGTTATAAGAAATAAGACTAATAATAATTAGGCGTGTCTAAGTCTTAGATCCACCCTTATGTATAGAGTGTCCTTAGACAAGCTAGGTGGCTTTTGGGCATCAGTTATCCCGTAATAAGATGATAATTGTCTGTGCCATATGGGTGTAAAGAAAAAGAAGGTTTGCAAGAAGCAGTGAGAAGATGATGTGGAATGTTATAATGAAAATGAAATGTGGCATCCTATAGAATAATTGAAACAGCGGGGGAAGGTGGAGGAACAGCTGGGCTCCCATATGCAAGGCAATGTAGGGGGAAAAGCATTGAAACAAGGAGTGTAAAAGAAACGGGTGAAATGTGTCCGTGGGAAGTCATTAAACAGCAGGCAAAGACGGAAAGACCAAGAGTGAAGGCCAAACTGGCAGAAAGGTGCAATAGTGATAGGACAAGGGGGAATGGTTTTAAACTGGAAGAAGGGAAATTTAGATCAGATATTAGAAAGAAATTCTTGGCTGTGAGGGGGGGTGAGCCCCTGGCCCAGGCTGCCCAGAGAAGCTGTGGCTGCCCCATCCCTGGAGGGGTTCAAGGCCAGGTTGGACGGGGCTTGGAGCAACCTGGGCTGGTGGGAGGTGTCCCTGCCCAGGGCAGGGGGTGGGACGAGATGATCTTTAAGGTCCCTTCCAACCCAAACCATTCTATGAAACACTAGGTTTTTTTCTAGGCTGTTAATCAAAATGCCTTGAGATATGGGTAAGGCAGATGAGTAGAGAATATTGAGGGTTCTTTGAAAATGTGATGTGTCAGTATACACTGAATGGACCCAAATGTTGTGCCTGCATCTCAGGCAACAGAGTTCACTATGGTGAACAGGATGGATATTATGCACAAATTTCTCTGAAATGGACCAAGCTCAAAGTTCCTAGGCTGAAAGGCTAATGGTTTTTCCCTAAAAAGCCTCAGCATGGCTCTTGGAGGGCAGACTGTCTTGTGCAAGCTGCTTTATTCTCAAGAAGAACAAAGTTAGTGGTTTTCAGGCATGTAATTTTTTATTCTATATTTTTCTTAAAAAGGAATAATTTGCAAGTCACCTTCAGCAGGTGAAAATCACTTCCCAAATCCCGTTGTGCAACTAGGTTATTGTTAAACTCCTTGAACCGCTGGATTGGATGGGGTGGAGATAATGAGTCAAGACCGGGTCTTTTGGACTGGAGGTTCCTGAGAGCTCCACCCTGCCCATGACCTCATTCCCAAATTTTTCACAACACTTTTTACGTGAGCCAGGCAATCAAGGCGTCTTCTATCTCTGCCCCGCCTCCCAGTTTCTCTAGGGTGTGACACCGGGGCCCAGTTCACAAGCTTATCTTCCAAGATATAATAATTACATCTGCATCTTGGATCAATAAAGTAGGGCACATGCTAATGTCCATGAGATAAACAAGCAGGTTTATCGGAGTTCCCAGTCTGTCAAGGGAAGAAAGTGAAGCATATGCGCAGCAAATATTTGAGGGGCTTATTTTAGAAAGGGCAGATTCACAGGGGGCTGGGAGCATGGATGGGCTGCTCCCAGGGAGATGTCCCCAGACAGCAGATCACAGCCATGGGGGCTGCAGCAGATGGGTGGACAAAATCCCTTCTCGGAGGCTGGCAGCTTCCCAGGGAGACAAGGCAGGGTCAGCAGGGAGGCTGGCAGGAATCCAGGCTGCTTAACATCTTTTCATACCGTGTTTGAACATCGCTGTGAAGTTTTCTGCAATCTCTTTTTCCCTTTGAAGAAGTCGCTGGGAAAACGACTGTGACTGTGGGCTGCTTGCGGAATAAGGTGCACACCCTGATGTTTGTGGGCATCTACCTCCACAGAGGAGAGCAAATTGTTAAATAGCAGCTCTCAAGACTCACCAGCCCAAGAATGGGGAATTAGAGTTCAGCCAGCTTTCATATTTCAGTTTTAGGGACAATTTTACCTATGAATTTTATGTCACTTCTGTTAAACTGGGCTTTTAACTTGCAAAGACTGGCAGAGCTGCCCAATCATAACTGCAGTAATATCCTTCTTGGGACCAAAAGGACAATGCTTGCAGTTAAAATGTGTGGAAATCTTAAGAGAAATAGCTTAGAATTTGAGGGTGGTGCAGGGAAAAGGGGAGCAGGAAGTAGCTGAGTTTCTTTTCCTGAGCCAAAGTAAGTAATGAGGAAAATTTCTCAGGGTGTCATTCCTTTTCATCTACTTATTGCTTTTCAGTTGGCACATCAAGCCACGGGCTCTCAAAGCCACAGGCTGTGCTTAACAGGATGAGGAACAAGTGAAAGCTGAGAGATGAAAGTGAAAATGAAAGTGTCTTGTGCAAAGGCAGGTGAACAGGGCTGAGGAACGCGAGACGGGGTTGATTATTTTCTCACTTCGTGGCTACGCAGGACTGACAGATTTGGTTTTGATGTTTGCCATATAAATTTCACCTGTGGGTGTCTGAAAATCAAGAGTGGAAGAGAAAGAAAATGAGAAAACCACCATGATAATGCAGAACAATTTTAATAGGAAGGGAAAGGACAGAACAAGACTGCTAGAATAAATAACAGCTTACAGGGCACAGTTCCAGATGCAGGTTCTGTTGCTCATATACTGCATTAACTTTTATACGCAAGTGATACATTTCAATAATATTTTTTTCCTTTTTCTTAAATAAAATGAAATATAAAGAGAGGATCAGTTTCTTTTCCTCCACACGTCTTTCCTGCAGTGAAACTGAAAGCCAGAAATAAATGTCGTGTGTGTGTGCACGCGTGTTTATATATTTATCAAAAGGAAAAGTTAATCTCCTGGTGACTAATTCTCTTAAATGCTAAGACCAGTCTAATTAGGTCTAGCAGTGAAAGGGTTTGTCACATCTCAACTGACCACGTTTGTGGTGGTGTTGAAACAGCTGCTGCCACCTTCATTTTTCTGGAAAGCAATGGAAAAAGAACAAATTGTTCCCGAGAATCAGATGCAGTCAGGTTAACACAAATTAGCATAGGGGGCATTTTATTACTCTAATCACCTGCCTGAGAATGTACCTGAGGGAAAAAAACTATGAATTTAAGGTAAAGCATAATTTAAAGGCATAGGTAAGTCTGCTTTAGAGAGGCAGTAGGAGTCTATGAGGCCTTTGGACTTGGTCATTGGGGTTGGTGTCACTGTATTATGCTTCTGAGATGTCTTTGTCCTCATTTGCCGTATCTGTATCTTCAGTTTCTGGCTTCTCCTTCTCTGGACCACGCTCTTCACTCTTGTTCCCAGACGGCTGGTGGCGTCTGTAGCTGGGTCTGCTGCAAGGATGCATCCAGTGTGAAGAAAACACATATGAGCACCGTGGTGCACGCTGAGGCACATATTTTGGGAGGAATCTCTCTGCAGGTGGCTCTGAGCACAGGACTTCTGCTCTCAAAGATGCCAGCGGGACTGGTGCACCTCCCTCCAGGACTGCAGAACTTCCCACCACTGTCTCCTGCGGGCACGTGCTGAGGATCGGCCCTGGGAACGTCACAACAACGGGAGGGGGGTATATAATGACTCTGGAGGCGGCGCAGGATACAACACATGGGTCATTGCAGCTGGTAGCAAGAGGCTGTGGGCACTGCACATCGCATGAGTAGAAACACCGTCCTGCGTCCCGCTCCCCACCGAAGGACATCTGGGAGAAATGGTGGCCAACCTGCAGCACACAACGAGTGTTTCTCAAAGGGTTTGCAACCCGCCCCCCGCAGAGCCCTGCACTCCTGCTCCTCTCCTCCCCAGCAGGGTGAGGCACGTGCCACGGCTGGGGACACTCTGTGCTGGAGAAGGCGGCACAAGAGGTGCAAGCAGATAAGAGTGCAGCTCGCGTATTTTAGTTTTAGGGGCTGTGCAGGTAACGTAGATGCTGTAGCAGAGACAACACGAGCCTGTGATTGCAGGAAATGAAACTCACGGGTCAGTACAGGCTTATCCCCTTGCTCCATTCACCCCATTGCCCTGAGTCCTCCTCACCCTGCCTCCACCCTCCCAAGAAGGACCCTCAGGCCTATCCAACATTCCCTTGGGATTTATCCGACCTCCATCCAAATTTATCACTACCATCCCTTGTCGACAAGCCATTTCCACCTTTGCCGTGCCTCTTTTCCCTCTCCCAGTTACAGATCCTGTCTGGGCAGCCACCAAGGACAACTGGAGAGGTACTGCAGCTGTGGCCAGTGACTTCAACATAGCTGCTGCTGGTGCCATAATGCCACGGGTCATACAGGAATGGGTATTTTATATCCCTGTACTGGAGAACGTCCTCGCCTGGGATTATTTGTTTGTCTCAGTGATAGAGCATGCCCAGCCCCTGTCAGAGTAATTATGCGTAATAAGATCCCTGTGCCTCTGCTGCGATTGCGCTGGGCACTTATCAGTGTCTTGTGAGGTTCCTGCAAATTAATGAGTCCATGTCAGGCAGGACTTGGATGAAAAAACCATGATCCCAGCTCTGCAAACTGGGGACTGCTCTGCAGGAGATGGGAGGACCCGATTTCGTTGCCATTCTGCGTGCTAGCCCCCGAGCTCCTAGGAAAGTCTTGCCTCCAGGTACCTCCAGATGTTTTGCAGAGACCATTTGGGGCAGAGCCAAGAACTTCATAGAGAGTTTTGGTGCTTACTGTTTTGCCTAGACCCCGAATCCACCATTTAGGTCATTCAACTGGAACTGATTACAAAAATATGTTGTGGTATTTGTCAAAGTTAAGAGCTGCATGATGCAGATGATTACCTATAAAGTAGAAGTATTATTTCTGTCCCTGGAGAAAACCAGGCACTTTCAGAGTGCAGTCAAGTGCATTCAGAGGTAGGTACTTAAAAAAATCATATTAAATGCCTGTTTCTGACTGCTGATTATGATGGAAAAGTTAAGGGGGATCCCATTCCTTATCTTGTCTAGCTTGTTGTGTCTGTCACTGCTCAGCATCAGATGTTCTTGTCAGAAAACCCCTGAAGTCATTAAGTATGAAAACAATTGTCCTTGCAGAGTTTGCTCCTCCTAATAGTGCTATGATAAAGGTGTCTTAACCCAAAGAGAGAGTCTCCAGCTACGAACAGACCTGCATGAGTGACCAGTTGAAAACTGGGGAGACATCACTTCTTAGTGAAATGAACTCTTTGCTTTAGCTGAGTTTTGGATGGTCATTCCGGCAGGGAAGGACAGAGGCAAAAAGATTTTAGTGCCTTTTTATCCCTTTAAAAACTGAATCTTGCTGATTTATGAATAAAAGCTTTTGGAAAACCAATTTGAACATCTCAGATGTTCTCCAAGTTTTTAATGAAAAAATAGTAATACTAATGTTACTGAACAACCTGATTTAGTTGAAGATGCCCCTTCTGATTGCAGGGGCTTGGACTAGATGGCTTTTAAGGGTCCCTTCCAACCCAAATCATTCTATGATAATGTTATCTAAACTCTACCTGAATAGAGTTTAAAATGTCTTTTATCTTGGATACCATGTAGTTACATACAGTTAATTGATAATACCAAAATCGAACTATTTCTTTTTTTTCTTAAATAAGAATGCCAGTCCCCATAGACATATTTCTAAGGCTGCACACAGTCCACGGATACAACTGAATAATTTCTAGCAGACTTTTTGAGAAAGAATCTCATTGCTATTTTCAGAAAGCTGTTAAACCCCAGATCATGGTTAAAGCAACGTTTTACTCAGTATAATTAGATCGAGGTGAATGGCACTTACCAGCTGTCCAGGAAGAAGTCAAGAGAAATGGCCAGAGGAGCCCTGAATCCTTTGAGTTTTATATGCTTTCTTGAACTTGCAGGAGGATGAGACAACCTTTGTGCATGAGATCTTAATTACTTTCCAAACAATTTTTCCTGCATGTGTAACACTTATAATTACTATAATTATTTTAACATTGTTTACTGGCATTATGCAGTTTTCTGTGGTACATACTGTTACATGCTGTGGGGTTCCCTTTATGTTATATTTTCATGGACTAAATTAATTGCTGAATGGGATTCTACCACTTCTGTCTGTGTTAACGCAGGGATGCAACTTGCTCCAGTTTGTTCATCTTTGACTTAAACATTGACTGCATGAGTAGTGGTTTGCATACAGCAACCCCCATATTGCAGACACATTGGCTCTATCTACTGCCAGGTGGGGGATTTTAATTCATTCCCCTAAATCCACCCTAGCATTTGGTTGCAGGCATCATGGGGTTCATTTTTCTTCATTTTTATTCACAATGATTTGGTTATTTGCTTCCTGTCCTTTGTTTCACTGCCTGTTGTCACAGCTTCAGCTGGAGGACGTCATTCTGCTTGAGGATCCCCATTCCTGCTCTAGGTACTGACCAGCTGCCCATGTCTGGCTCCAATGACCACGCATGATCACAAGGCTCAGAAACATAAACTCTGAAGGATGTCCACTTACAGAGGCATAAACTGGAAGGAGATAAAGTAGTAATTTCTGCAGATACAAGGTAATAATTTCTGCAGATAGAAGGTAGATGCCAAGGTGGAAGAGTTTAGCCGTCATTTACACCTGCTTGACGACAAGAGAAGAAGTCATGGGCTTAAAGTACATCAAGGGAGACTTAAGCATAGGGAAGAATTTGTAATCACGTGGCTACTGATGTACAGGAATTGCTGAATTTTGTGGAGCTTCACTGATTTCCCAAGGATTCAGGTGGGCTCTCAGAGTTTAGTCACACAGTGGCCAAAGCCGCCACCTTAACCCATTTTGCAGTGATTGCTTTTGAATGTAATCAGAAATCCATTGGTTAATGAAAATGCAAAATGCCTTGAGTTGTCAAGGCCTGGAAACAACATCCTGTTTATGAGAACAGCTAAGATATTTTAATCAAAAAATGCATATTCTATAGCTGCTATTAGCCCTGGGGTGTTTGTCTCAGATAACATACCATTATTATTATAACGATAAAACACTTTGCATGCATAAACCAGTAATGAATATTTTGGCAATGTTTTGACGTTCCCTGTTGTGTGGAAACCTCACCTCACCTCACCAGTCTCTATTTGTCGGGATTATTTTCCCCACCTTCTCTCAAAAGACAAGGAAACGTTCACACAAAGTTATCCAAAAAGCCAGACCCCAAATTCATAACTCACAATGGAGGTTAAGGACATTGAGGTCTGTTACTAGAGACTGCTGGCAGCTTATATTAAAAATCATATTTCATGCTCTGATAATGTCAGGTAACTTATGGATCTCTTGGTGACATCTGAACCAATTTCTGATCATACCCTTCTTCCTTAAAAATGAGAAAAGTGTCTGGAAAAATGGAAATTCCTGTTTCTATGCCACTTTACCTCCAAAGCATCCAAATACCCCAACCAAACTGGAAACCCATTTACACTTCCCAGGCTTCCTTGTAGGAAGAAAAGACAGCAAGATTGCCGTTTAATTTCTAGAAGTTATGAGGCCTTCTGCACAAAAGCAGCTTTGGAAATGGCAGTAGAAACACAACCCTAAACATCTTCTGCCTCTTAATACCATAGGCAATGTGGAGTTTGTCCAGCTGGGGGACCCTTTGGACAATGGTTGCATGGAAAAGCTGTGCAAAATAAGCCCAAAAAGGAAAAGGTCGCTCTGTAGCCCACCCTGTCACTGTCCACTTCAGAGTAGAGCCTGTCTTTGCTCTAAACACTCATTTGGTGGGTGAAGGTGGGTGAAACTGCCCCTTCAGTGTTTTCTTTTCCAGGGCAAACATACCCAGCTCTCCCAGCCTCTCTCTTCTTGCACCCAGTGCTTGGACCACCCTGCAGCCTCCATCGACTCGCTCCTGGCTGTCCATGGCTCTTGTGCTGAGCACCCAAGGAGGTCATGGAGGTCTGGATGTGGCCTCCTGAATGCCAGCTGGAGAGGAATCAACCCTCTCCTGCTGCTGCTGCCTATGCTCTGGCTCAGGCAGCCCAGCCTGCCATTGGCTTTTGCTGCCACAAGGATGCAGCACTGCCTCATGTCATCTTTTGGGCCACCAGGTCCTTCTTTTTTGCAGCACTCATGACCTTTCCGGGAGGAGATCCCACGCTGCGGATCCATTTGATGAGGGAGAGCAGGGTCTCCTGCCGGAGCAGGCAGGGGGAGGAGAGAGGGAACAAGAGAGTACAAAACCCACCCTCATGCAGAGAGCCAGGAAAAGTTCAGGCACCATTTAGCAGTTGTTTTGAGATATCAGGGTTTTATATTATTAGCTCTTTATCAGGAGCAAACCAACAGAAACAGAAACTCAGATTTTTAAAAGGAAACCCTTTTCTGCTGATCAATGCCATCTTCCCCATGCTAACTGAAGGGGAGCCTGGGTCCTTTCGGGACCAAGAGCGACTGAGATCAGCACAGCCTTTTAAACCATGCAAATGGGATAAATGCAGGTGGGAGAACTTCTCCTGGGCCTGAACTCTGCCTTAGTTGTGACCCTCCATCTCCCTCGAATGGCTCCAGACCTCCAGGCCTGTCCTGAACGTGCCGGTGCCTGGGGGGAGTGAGGGCAGAGAGGAACCACGTTTTACACTGGCCTGGTGTAAGGAAGGGGGTAGATTCCATGTGAGGTAGTCAGGAGGGAGCTGCTTGCTCAGACCTTTCCACTCTTTTTCATCTAATTCCCTAGGGTTCATGATTTAACAGAAGTTAAAATGAATTCTCTCTCCCCATTGGGAGCAAGGCTCCTCCTAATCCTGGAGGACTGCTGGTAGCATCAGTCTCTGTTTTTACAGGCAAATCTATCACCTTATTGGAAAAAAGAGTCTATGGATATCCAGCTTGATCTGTTTGGGGTGCTGCAGAGGAAGCCAAGGAGATAGGAGAAGGTTTTTCTGCTGGGATTTGCCCAGAGAGCAGCCATGGGAGGAGCCTTCGGGTCTCCCACTGCACCTTTAGATGGTGGCAGAGAGCTTCTGCCCAAGGAGCTCCTGCTGGGACAGCCTGTGGTGTAGGGCAGGTGTGCAAAGAAATGTGTTTTGGGACTTTGCCCCTCACACACACACACACACACACACACACACACACACATATATATACATGAAATCAACTGACCAAGCACAATAACTATTTCCTGCTGTCTACCAAAATATCATTGTCAAGGAGCAGCTGGAATTGAAAGTTAATTTTCCCTCTGGTTGCAGTTTTCTAACCTCAGGCTGTTGATGCTGATGACCCACCTGGCGCAGACAGGGCCAGCTCAGGGTCACAGCACCAGAAGAGACCTTTTGCAGTGTCCTCTCACCCTCCTGCTATGCCAGGGACTATCCCACACAACCCATTTCATAATCCGCTCAGCAGCGGTTTGTCCAGGGCCAAAATTGCAGAGCAATTTGCAGGGGGGGAAGCTTGTCCTGGTCCTGGGGTGCAGGACTGAAATCTCTCCTGTGTGACCTGCATGTGATGCTGGTGCCACCAAGCTAAGCCTGGATGGACAGTAAACTCCTGTCTGAGGGCTGCTAATGAGTCTCGTTACTTTAGTCAAACCTTCTTCTAAATACCACCCTGTGCTGCTGCTTTTACTACGTCTCTGGGTGACTTTTCAAAACCAAGATCTGTTCCCGTAGATGGTAAATCTAGTCCTAAAAGCATCATTACTGCCATTATTTTACAGAAAGGAGTGGTATAGCAACAGGGAATAATTTTGTCCCGTAGTAGATATTAGAAACACTTTTTAAAATGGGAAAATAAATCAGACAGAGAGCAGGAATCCAGCTGCAACCTGAGTTTAATATGGCTGGTACAACCGGCAAATATAATTGATCTAGTTACAGTAAAAACCTCTCGGGATGTGAACATGGTGACAGAGTTGTATCGGTTTGACGTTGAAAGCCTGAGCACCTGCTCAGAGTTACTTCGCTTCTCACTAACATCTTTTTTTGTTGCAGGAATAACTGAAGTGTGGTCAAAAAAAGAAAGGCAACATGGTCTATGAGTTTAACATGGATACAATGAAGGGTAAAATAAGGCTAAAGCTTCTCTGGGAGTTAGGAATGGGAGCAGGGGGAGAAAAATAACCTCAGACCTCAGCTACATAGTTTGCTGTTTTCACAACTCCTTCTTTATCTCCTTTAGCAGAGCCATTTTGAAGCACAGCGGCTCTTCTTGGTGTGGCTTGAACGTTTCACTCCCCCAGCATGATGCTGGTGAGTGTGATGGGTGGCCCGTGGGTAGAGGCACTTGGACTTGCTTAGGTGTTGTGTCGACGAGCTCTTATGCTTGGTTCCCTCCCGTGGCAGCGAGCATTTGGTTGCGTGCTGCTGCGAGGAGCACTCCTTTATCCCCTGCCCGGGCGAGCACTTGGGGACGTGCGGCTGTGGTGGGCTCTTGGTTACGCACTGCTGCGAGGAGTAGGTGGTGACGCACTCCTGCTTTGGGTAGCCCTTCATGCACTTCTCCGGGGGTAACCCACTCACATACTCCTGCAGGAAAGACTGCGTTATGCACTGCTGCGGGGGACACTCGGTGACTCCCCGCAGTGGCGGGGAATAGCAGCTGGTCATCCCCTGCAGGGAGCGGAGCTCCGCACCATACCGCTGTGACGAGCATCTGGAGATCTTCTGCGGCCTGCATTCGTTCTTGCAGGAGGATGAGTACTTGATCCCACATGGTGGGAACTTGAGTTTGCCGGGCTCGGGGCACCTGGGTGCGCAGGGTGGGAGGCTTTTGGCCATACGTTTTTTCTCAGGGCGGCTGATCTCACAGGGCTGGAAACTCTGCATTGTGCCCAGCTTCAGGCTGGGCTTCCTGCAGGGCAGAAGGCGAGTGGTCTCACAAGGCTCGGGGTACACCAGGACACACTGCTGTATGTAGGGCTGGCAAGGCAGCAGGGATGTCTGGGTCACGCTTGGCTGTGAGCACACGTAAGTAAAAGGTTGCGTGTAGTTTTGCCATCTCGGCATCGGGCTCTTGATCACACTGACTGGGTGGCACGTGGTACTGCACGCACTGGACTGGGGCGTGCATTGTTGGATGCTTTCGGTGATGTAGCCAGATTCTGGCAGGTACAGGTATTTATACCGCTCCCCATAATAGTGCATGGTCATGCAAGGTACTTATGCCTGAAAGAAGCAGGAAAAAGACAGACAGTTCACAGAGGCATCGGCTATTTTGGGTGGTGTAGGACTCGGAGTTTCCCCACAGGCATTTCCAGATGGTGGAGCCCACACCCTGGCTCTCCTGAAGGTCAGAAGCTCTCAGTGACTCAAGACCAGGCTGTGATTACCCAGGTGAGGAGAGGAGAGTCTGTTCTCAGCTCATGCCCCCACACCCTTCCCTTAAGAGCCCAGAAAAGTCAAGGATTGGAGCCAGGCAAACTGGGGAGCCAAAGCATTTCACCAAGGAGAAGTGACATTGTGACCCTCTGCCTCACTACCTGGAAAAAATCCTGTGTCCCCACTGGGATGTTCTGCAACTCCCAAGCACTGGAGATGAAAGGCGAGCCAAAATTAAAGGTGTGTCCATGCTGTAATACTCAGGTGTGGCTGCAGTTCATGCGGGCAAACCCAAGCTGAGGTTAAATTAGTGAGCTGAGGGTAAGGATAGGTTTGTGGCAGCGGTACGACCTGCCTGCCTGCCGATTCACACTCCCACAGGGCTGGCACCATGCAATTACAGACTCTGAGCTCGCTACCATAGCATCATAGACTCACAGAATTGCCAAGGTTGGAAGGGACCTTTCAGATCGAGTCCAACCATCACTTAACTCTGACAAAAACCATCACTAAACCATATCTCTAAGTACTAAGTCTACCCATCTTTTAAATACCTCCAGGGACGGTGCCTCAACCCCTTTCCTGGGCAACCTGTTCCAAAGCTTGATAATCCTTTCAGTGTAAAAATTTTTCCTAATATCCAGTCTAAACTTCCCCTGGTGCAGCTTGAGGCCATTTCCTCTTGTCCTATCGCCTGTTAGTTGGGAGAAGAGACCAACCCCCACATCTCTACAATCTCCTTTCAGGTAGTTGTAGAGAGCAAGAAACCTCCTTTTCTCCAGGCTGAACACCTCCAGCTCCCGCAGCTGCTCCTCATAAGACTTATTCTCCCGATCCCTCACCAGCTTCGCTGCCTCTGCAAGCCATGCAGTCCCAACTTCATAATATTGTTTAAGCATCTTCAAGAAAAGAAAAAGGAAATAGAAAAGGATGGTTTCTACGTATTTGGCGAAGCCATAGCAGGAAAGGAGATGTTATCAAGGCAAAATCTCAGCTGGTCAAGTTCCAGTGAGTTGAGAGAATTACACCCATTTAAAGCAGCCTCCAGTCTTGCGCTACTGGCGTACCAAGCCACAGTGCCCTGGTTTTGTTGTGGTAACCCAGAGACCTGCTGTTGAACTGCCTGGTGTAACAGCTCTGATGGTGAAACCTCATCCTGGCAGCCACCGTGCGAGCAGCATGGAGGGGAGTCTAGTGGAGACCACATCTCTGGGGAAGGGATCGGGTGGCACCATGGTCCACACTCTCCTCCTGAAACCTCTGTGAAACATCTCACTTTGCCTTGGCCCTGAAAGTCATGTGAGAAAACATGCCACTTCATTCCATGCTCCGGAAAACCCCAGTTTCAGGGAGTTTTCTGAGTTTTTAACAGGATTAATTTGAGCAGAACAGGTACTGGAACCACTGACGTGAAAAATACTCTGATTGAAAATGTTTTCTTCATTTTGACATTGTTGGGCAATTGAGGCATATAATTACATGACTGTAAAGAAACTGCATTTTCTGAACACCCCCTGTTCTCTCTATAATTATAGTTTTATCTTCCAAAAGCCTATCACTGTGTGACTATCAACAATAACAATGCTGTGTGTTATTGCCATTAGGAAAACTTATCACTACAATTATAATAATCTTTGACTAATAAAACAGCCAATTGAAAAACAATTATAATAATTGCTACTACTAGATATACAATGCTAAAGTATCTGGTGATGCTCATCAAGATAAAAAAATTTCTAAAATAGAGGGATTATTTGCATCCAGGGGGTTGTTTGCATCTCAGACCTATTTTTATCATTGTTACCCTGGGGAGAAATTTTAACATGTTCAGACTCAGCTAGAGAGTCTCTCTGCTGACTTTCACATTGACACTGAAGTTGGTCAGCTTCTTATTATTATCTGAAAAGTCACTTTGTTTAAATTCCAGAAAATAGCAGCAAATTTCTCCATACCACTTCCTTTAGAGGAGTTGCCTTTCCGTGTGCAAGCTCATCTCTGACTCCCGCAGCGTCGAGCCCTTCCTGTAGTCAATAGCCTCCTTTGGACTAGATCTAACAGAAAACGTAGAAAAGCCCCCAAATCCTACTCCTGACTTCACAGTCCATCTGGAAGTGCTTTCCCAATATTCTTCAGTTTAGCACAGAGGAGATGCTCCCACTGTTGGAGCCACACATGCCGATGCTGAAGGCAGCATCCCCTAGAAGATGCTTCTCCGCGAGTACACGGGCAGGACCTCTGCCTGCTCCGGCCACCCAGGAATAAAATAGCATTTCAGGAGCTCCATTAAAAGCCAGACTTACCCACTTCATCAGTGACAACAACCGGAGAGAAGTGCCTAGGAGAGCCCTACGATGGTAGAGCTTTTATACAGTGAATAAGTGCCCTAGGGGAGTGAGGTGGTTTGGCTGGGTGATGCTCTAATTGCCTCCCAGTCCCGGCTGAGTCACGTGCAGCTTCGTGCTGGCAGGAATGGCTGTCCTCGCTCTGCAGGGCTGCCATCGCCACTTGGCACTGCGGGACATCTGGCTTACCTGTGGGCTCCGTGAGGAGCAAACTCCTGATGCAATGTGCTGAACCAGCAAAGCCCCTGGCAGGCCAAAGAATCATAGAATCAGAGAATGGTTTGGGTTGGAAGGGACCTTAAAGACCATCCCGTTCCACCCTCCTGTCCTGGGCAGGGACACCTCCCACCAGCCCAGGTTGCTCCAAGCCCTGTCCAACCTGGCCTTGAACACCACCAGGGATGGGGTGTCATCCTGGTTTCAGCTGGGAAAGAATGAATTTTCTTTCTGGTGATTGCTGGGACAGGAACGTCAATAATACCTGTTGGGTTCAGTTGTTGCTAAGTGGTGGGCATCACATAGGGGATACAAAAACTGGGAGTTCTCCAAGTCTTTACGTGTGTTTTAGAGCTGCTGAAATGGAGGATTTGGAATCATAGAATGGTTGAGTTGGGAGGGACCTTAAAGCTCATCCCGTCCCCCCCCCTGCCCTGGGCAGGGACACCTCCCACCAGCCCAGGTTGCTCCAAGCCCCGTCCAACCTGGCCTTGAACCCCTCCAGGGATGGGGCAGCCACAGCTTCTCTGGGCAACCTGGGCCAGGGGCTCACCACCCTCAGAATAAGCAGAGGACACCTTGTCTCACACCAATGTCTCACCACCCTTGGAGGACACCCTGTGCAGGGGCTGCTCATGGTCCTCGCGCTGCGAATTCCCATGCATGATGCCCAGGTGTCCCTGCCTGCCCATTGCGAATCCAGGCCAGCTAAACCAGAAAAAGATGGCAGCTGAGACCACCAAAGTGACAGCCCAAGGGACTCTTCGACTCTTCGTTTCCATTGGAGCTGCATGCATAAGTCCCCTCGGTGCCTTTGAAAACACCATCCAGGAAGGACTCTTGGCGACTTTTTGCAGACCATAATTACTGTGGCATGCAGACTTCTTCACTTACGCAGGGAACCCAGGGAAGAGACAGATGATTTGGACTGAGAAAGCCTTGGGCTAAGGGCAAGACAGCTACTAAAAAGGACTTACCACCAAGTGAATAACCTGCTGAAAGAGGTGACGCTTTTCCGGCACAACAAAGAGGAGAAGGGAGGAGGGGGAGCCTGGGGAAAGGCGGCTGAATCAAACCAGGCTCGTGTCCTGAAAACACAAATTGCATTTCCTGCTCTGCTGCAGTCTCTGCACCAGTCATCCCTCCCTTTGTTCCCTGTTTATGCCACCAATAAACCCAAGGCAAAATTAACAGTGGCATGAGCGTAAGTGCCGCCAAGGAATGCATTTTTACGTAGTCGTATCTGCATAAGCGAAGGCCCTGGGATTTTTTTTTTTCCTTTCAAGCAAATCTGACACCTATGAACCGGGTTCCAGCATTCTGGGAATTCGGGTGAGGTCCCACACATTGAAATAAAAAGAGGTGAAATAAGTTAACTTGTAATGGAGTAGGTGGAAAATCTCTCAGCAATATGAAGCACCAGGGATGCTTCTGGGTTGTGTTGAAAAGACGTGGACGTGGCTGGGCTTAGGGGCATGGTTTATTGATGGACTTGGCAGTGTTAAGTTTGAGGTTGGACTTGATGATCTGAAGGGTCTTTTCCAACCTAAGTGATTCTTTGCTTTGAAGCAGAATATTGATCTCCAGCTTATGAATCACTGAGTAAGTTTTCTATTTGTGTTTTCAACAGAAAATCCAGAAGCCTGAAGGCTTGTTTATGATTTACATTTCTGATTTTTCCAACAAAAAACATCTCACCCAGTATCACAGAAAAAAATACAAAGTGCATGTTTTCCCAGTTGATGCCAACATTTCAAAAGCTACAAAAACCAAAGGGAAGAATGCTTTCTCTAGGCTTACCTTCTTTTCCACAACTGAAGACAAACGCGATGAATCCAACCTGGATTTCTCCAACTTTCATTGCGTTTCACTCCCCTGAACTACAACGCCTTTCTTAATGTGAAATGATCTGACCCAAGATCTTAGGAATCAAGCTGGCGTCAGAAAGGAGATGAACAGATTAATAGAACTTTTATAAGCTCCATAAATCCAGTTCCTGGGCAAGGTCCAGATCAAGTAGCCTTCAAGTAACGCTAATATTCAGTTTAGTGTTTCCAGTGCAGGTAGCAAAATATATTAACCTGATGATAACATCGTGCCCTGTCATCCCAATATTCTTAATTAGCATCTGTTAAGTCCTTTCATCTCAGAGACGCACAGCGCCACACGGGACGTTGTTGTGGGGGCTATTATTATTCCCAATTAAGCACAAGGGAAACCGAGGCACATTGCGCTGCGGTCACTTGGCGGTGCAGCATGAGTCAGAGCCAGGGTCAGGACCAGACTCCATTGTTACCACCTCCAAAACAAGCCCCATGCTCGGGTGGCCACTCCGCCCCTGTGGGATGAGGTCCTGTGCCACCCGGCCACCCACCAGCCAGGAAGATTCTCCTAACGATCCCCTGGGCTCTGGCTCCTATGGGAAAGCCACAATGATGTGACAGCTCCTCAGAAGGCCATTTCTTGGTTTTAAAGGGGACACAAGAGGTTGGGTTGGGTTTGAGAGCTCTGCAAGGCGGAAGGAGTGCCACAGTCACTGCTGCTCTTGTATGATGCCTCTCCAGGTTGAAGCATCGTCCCTCTCCGGACCAAAGCATCATCACTGGACATTCAGGAGGAGGTATGAAAAGGGTCTGCTCCCCCGTCACATGCTGTGCACCCCGGGGAAGCAGCCAGATGTCACCTTGACCTTGCTAGATGCCACCTCCTTGCCTTCAGAGGGCAGCCCGTGGTGGCTCCCCAAGGTCACCGAGCAAGGGTGGAGCAGGGCAGGATGCAGGGCAGCGTCCCGGCCCCAGTCACACCCTCCTCCTTCTTGCGACACTTGTTTTTTGTGCTCCAAATATGCATGATCCACTTAAGCGTGAGCTACTACTAATTTTCATAATGATAGGGCATATTACAGGATTTTTGTATTTTTCAGAGAGGAGTTCACTATATTTAATAAAGAAGAACCACCAGAGGGCAAAAATACAAGATATTTAATCTGAGGTCAGACAAGTATATTTATTTAAGTGTATATATATATGTATAATATAAGTGTACATACATATATACATACATGGTTTATTTTCAATACAGTGTAGAGTACACATCTTCAGGCAGCATAAAGAACATAGTTATTTGCTTTTGTAGCTCAAATATTTATAAATTAGTCGTGCTACAACTTTCAGTGTTATTTCAGACTTTCTTTTGTTACAAGTTGTGTTTTCAGTATTCATTAGTGCAACCAAGTGAATAAAAACTTTCATGTATAAAATCTGAGCAAGGACAAACTTCACCGAGCCAGAAATCCCATCTTTTTTGGGGACGCTGCTGAAATCAATGCAGAGTCAGTGTTTGAATGCAGCAGGGATTTCTGGCCACCTTCCGAAGTGAAGGCCATGGGAATAAGATGCGTATACCTTTTGCTTAGCAAATTCACATTTGGCTTCCAAATCTGTGAGTGAAACCAGGTGGTTTGGAGAACTCGCAGCCTCGTGGAATCCAGGTTAACCTGACCATTGTCTCCCAAGGTCAGGATTAAACTGGGAGCCGGGCACAGGCCAGCCCTCCGCCAGACACCCTGCCAGTCCTCTTGAGGCTGTCGTGATCTGGACTCCTTTGAGATTTCTATTTCTTTTTTTTTTTTTTAATTTTTGGGTTTTTTCTTAAAAAGCAAAACTCGTTTCAATTAGGTGAGAATTTAACAGCATCCCACTAAACTGTGCCTCGCAGCAGATTAAGATACAAGCCACAGGCACCTGGAGTGCAGCCCTGGGAACACTATCACAGCCTGGCCCAAAACAGAGCTGAGCTACAAGGGGAGGGCTGGAAAATGTGGATAAAGCAGAGTTAAGCCATAGGAACTAGTGGGCAGGTGGTGGGAGGAGAGAAATAACCCCTGCCCCAAAGCTGTACCTCGCGTTTCTTCTGTGGACCTTCCTTTCCCCTCCTCTAGGTTACCAGGGCCATTTGGGCGCAGAGCAGTACTTTTTAGAGTGACTTGAAATTTTAACTCCACCCGACTGACATTGCTGTGGCACACACTTGGTGGCACATTGCTGCTGTGGGACACATTTGGTGGCACATTGCTGCTGTGCCACACACTTGGTGGCACATTGCTGCTGTGGCACACACTTGGTGGCACATTGCTGTGGCACACACTTGGTGGCACATTGCTGCTGTGGGACACACTTGGTGGCACACTGCTGTGGCACACACTTGGTGGCACATTGCTGCTGTGGCACACACTTGGTGGCACATTGCTGTGGCACACACTTGGTGGCACATTGCTGCTGTGGGACACATTTGGTGGCACACTGCTGTGGCACACATTTGGTGGCACATTGCTGCTGTGACACACACTTGGTGGCACACTGCTGTGGCACACACTTGGTGGCACATTGCTGCTGTGGGACACACTTGGTGTCACACTGCTGCTGTGGGACACATTTGGTGGCACATTGCTGCTGTGGCACGCACTTGGTGGCACACTGCTGTTGTGGGACACACTTGGTGGCACACTGCTGCTGTGGGACACATTTGGTCGCACACTGCTGCTGTGGGACACACTTGGTCACACACTGCTGTTGTGGGGCACAGGTTGTCTCACACTGCTGTGGGACACACTTTGTCACACACCTGGTCGCACATGGCTGTGGGACGTACGTGCTGGCACACTGCTGCGGGGCACAGGAGGTCACAAACTGGTGCGAGACACACTTGGTTGCACGCTGCTGCGGGACGCACGTGGTGACGCACCTGGTGGCATGCTGCTGCTGTGGGGCGTACATGGTCACACACCGCTGTGGGACACACTGGGTGGCACACTGCTGCTGTGGGATGCCCTTGGTCAGGTACGGCTTCTGTGGCACACATGTTGTCACATGCCTGGTGGCACACTGCTGCTGCGGGAGGCAGTTGGTGGCACACTGCTGCTGGGGGGCATAGGCGGTCACACACTTGGTTGCACACTGCTGCTGTGGCACGCACTTGGTCACACAAGGTTGCTGCGACACGCCCGTGGTCACACAGTGCTGCTGGGGCACGCATGTTGTCACACAGCGAGGTATGCACGGCTGCTGTAGGATGCGCTGGGTCACACTCTGCTGCTGAGGCACACACTTGGTCACATACTGCTGCCGTGGCACGCACTGGGTCACACACTGCTGCTGGGAGAAGCTGGAGGACATCACCCGCTGCCGGGGGACGCAGGGGGTCACGTACTGTGGGATGCACAGTGTCGAGTGCCAGGTAGGTCTGGCAGCGTACATCGGCGGGCACTTGATGGGGAGGGGGTGCTGGCAGACTGGCGGGAGGCACTGCTGCAGGTAGCACGACATCTCAGCGAGGTTTCGGCAGGACTGGAATGACACGTCAGAAGGCAGAGCCTTTACACACGCACCCACCTGCGGTTCTCGCTGTCCCGCTGCTGGCCGTGCCGCAGGACCGGCTCGCTGCACATGGTGCCAGACACACGTCCCGCCTATGCCACAGTCTCCAAACCACACCAGCAGCAGCTGAGGACCCAACCCATCATTTTTAACTCTGAAACACAGCACCAAGTCAAGCGGTGGGGAAATTCAGAGACGCAAAGCCCAGACTGCAACTCCCTCCCCATCACCAAGACATCCAAGGGGGAAAAACTGATCTTGGAGATCAGCAGAGGAATGACTGATCTCAGCACTGCCTTTCAATCGCTAAATCCAGTTTTTCCCTCCTGCTTTTGGTCGGCAACTGCCTCCGTCCTCTGGTTGATGCATCAAGAAAAAAGCCCTACCTAAAAACAACCTCTCAACCTCTGGCCGCATCTGCCATAGCAGGAGAGGCAAAGAGCACTCAAGGCACTGCTGCCTGGGGAGCCCGTCACACCGTGGGCAGGCAGAGGTTCACAGCGCAGTCCCAACATCCCAAAGTTCATGCTCATTAGGGAACCAAAGCCAATTAAAGGCTAGCGATACAACTGAACACAAACCTCCTTACGGCTCTTCTACCGTTCGGTTCCCTGATATGCCAAAGCTGCTCTGACCGTTGTCAGGGCACCCTCAAAAGCAAACAACTACAGTAGCACCCAGATTACTGCCAACAACCTTTCCTCGCATTTTTCAGGAGCGTCTCTTGGACTCGGATGCCCGGCTGGAGACACTGTAAGAGAGTGCAACTCCAGCCCCCCAACACAGCAAGTCAAACCGCCCAGGTTTAAAAAGTTTTCCCACAGAGCAATTTTAATATGCAAAAAAGCAGAAATAAATCCGCATTTCAGCAGCTACAGAGGCTCAGGACAAACCAGACTTACCCAGCTCCCTGTGAGAACGGCTTTGTGATGTGACCAGTGAGCCCGAGCAGAAGGAGCGCTTTTATATAGCTACTAAACGTGCCTGGAAGGTATGAGGTACTCACGACATATCCTATTAGCTCCTATGCAAAAGCCGTCCTGTGTGCAACACTCGCAGTGACTAGCATCAGTGTACTCATCCCTGAGGATGAGTAGTTGAATGTCAGCTCCCCGTAGTAAGAGTAATTACCTTTTGTATAATTTGCCCTGGCATGGGAAGACTGAATGGTATTTGGAGAGGCAGGCAGCAGCGGCATCCCCTGCCCCCAGGGGTTTTGCAAGACAACCCAATAACACGCTGTTAGGGCTTTCCAGAGGTCTCACACTCCCTGAAAACGTCCTAGTGGTCCCCAGAAATGGGGACATTCTGTCACTTGAACCTCTTTCTGCTCACACACGGCATTGGTTTCATGCTGTGAGAGCTGCGCTGACGGCTCCACGTCCTTCTCTAACTTGAGGCCCTGGTTAGAGCTTGGCAGCACATCTCATCTGCCGGGGTGGGTTGTGTGGTGGATACAGGGCACTGGGTCCTTGAAGACAAACAGGAGCTCCTAGTGAAGTTCAAGTCACCCCCTTGGGTGGGTGCAGTTCATGGAGAACCTCATTTTTAGCTCACGTAGCTCTGCAGAGCACCTGGCTGTTGGTGTCCCCGTGCTCCCGTGATCCCAACGCAATCACCTGTTGTCAGCGCAATGGGAATACACCAGCCAGTGACTCTCAGATGAGCGGAAAAGATGAGCTACAGTCACGTTTGATTTCAGCCCTTGCACAACAAGCTCAGCTGGCAAAGCTGTGACCGGCAGCACGACAGGCCACAAAAAGCACCAGGAGCAGATAAACTTCCTCCAGTTCTGCGGGTGACTTTCTCAGTGAGTCACCTTCTTACCGCACGCTGTGCCCAGATTAAAGAAACCAGGTAGAAGACTGGGAGATTAATTTTTTGAAGTCACTGAAGATCTAATCAATGCTTTCATATGTACGTTGTCACACGAAATATCCCCAAAAAGTGACAATTTCTTCCTGCTCACCACAAAGAGAGCTGAGGGGGACCGGTGCTCTGTCCCACCAACATTTAGCACCGGCTGAGATGAAACCCAGTCCTGAGAATATTTATTAAAAACTGTGGTTTCTTGTGAACTAGAGAAATGGCTCTCCCCAGGTGGTTTTTGAGGTGAAGAAAAAGGTCGATAAATAATTTTGTAATGAAGCTGAATAAAGTTTCAGGACTCTTGGACAACTATGCCCCGCACCAGGCAAGAAACACAGAGGGTGAAACGCTCCCTTTACCGTAGGTTTCTCCAGCAAGAACGAATCCTGACCCTTGCTGGTCAGCACTGAGCGCGTTCATCCCTGCCTGAACCACAAGAAATGCAGCTTTGTTGTGGCATCTCTCCTGCAGAAATTGAGTCTTTGATCCAAAGCTGTAACTCTTCATTGTTCTTTAGCTCCAAAGGTCATAGGTGTGATCCTCCCTGTTAACCAAAGTGAGCAGTTCATGTTTATATTATTTCTACTCTAGTGTATGCAGGCACTGGCCTTCAAAGAAACCCTTACTTCATGCCGTACTTGACTGAAACCCCGCATGCACCTGCCTAAATTACCGAAAGCCCAAATGAACTTCAATTACTTGATCATAACAATAACTTGTCTTTCATGTTAATACCCAGTAATATCTGTAAGACTATGCACCTAAACCCTGTTAATCAATACACTCCAAAACTACAGAATCGCAGAAAGACAGACAAACCCAATTAGGCTCCTTTTCAACGTTGGCAACATAACAACTTTGGAAACTTTCGCTATGCAGCAGTTAAATGAGCGTTTCACTTTCACATGACAATGCCTGTCAAAAATGTGTGCTTCTGTTGTCATCATCTGTGCATATCCTGGTAGTAGCCACCTTCTCCCCACATGCCAGTCCTGCCCTGCGGTGGTTGTCAGCTCAGAAAATCTTTTTCAACGTGCCTGATTTAACTTGGAAAACAGCACAAGAGGAAGGTGGGAAATGAAGTTAAACCAAGGCTGCGGCACTGAGAAGTACCAAGAGGGAAGCTGAAAAACATCCTGGAGGAGATGCCAGGTGAGACATTAGGGAATCCACCACCTTCCCCTTAATAAGCCAGGAATGCAAAGGAGCACCGTCACAGTGCAGCAATTTTGGAGGATGAGCCAATGCACCAGGAATGCAAAGCTCCCTGCTGGCTCCAAATATAGAAATTTGGCAAAAGAACAAGCCAGTCAAAAAAAAAGAAGATAGAAGAAACAAGGTAAATTGACTAGGTGTGATCTGGGATATTGAGTTGAAACCTCAAGTGATGTAAAATTAGCCTGGCTCCATTAACGGTAACTAAACATACCAATAAACAAGGAGCTGTAAAGCAGGAGGGAGCTACAGTGGGGAGGTGCTAAGCATTGAAACTAGCACATAGTGAAGGATGCTACATGTGATAGGCTGCGACAGCAAAGCCAAGGAAGAGACTCCTCCCTTGAAGAAACAGCTCCACCTTGAAGAAGTACCTGCATGGATCTGGGATGGCCATTTCCTCCCATCTCTCCAAGACACAGCCATTTCCTCCAGCCCCCCTAAAGCATGGCCATGTCCTCCAACCTTGCCAAGGCAAGGTCATTTCCTCCAGTCTCTCTGAGGCATGGCCATCTCCTCTAGCCTCACCAAGGCATTGACATTTCCTCCAGTCTTGCCAAGACATGGCCATTTCCTCCAGCCTCGCCGAAGCTTCCAGCCTCACCAAGGCACAGTAACTTCCTCCAGTCTCACCATGGAATGGCCATTTCCTCCAACCTTGCCAAGACATGGCCATTTCCTCCAGTTTCACCGAAGCATGGACATTTCCTCCAGCCTCACCAATGCATGGCCATTTCCCCCGGTCTCTCCAAGGCATGGATATGTCATGTCCTCTGGCCTCACCAAGACACAGCCATGTCCTCCAAACTGGCACGGCACGGACATTTCCTCCAAGCTGTGCAAACCACTAGAGCGCAGCATTCGCACGTGCAACCGCCTCCTGCAACAGCCTTGCAGAACCAGGTACTGGTAGCTGGGAAACTACCTTCAGTTGCACTCTCTCTCCAGGAAAATGGTTTAAGCTGGCAGCCTGTGAACTAGACCCGGCCCAATGCCTTTGTGTGATACCCTAATGCCTGAATTCTCCTTATTGTACCAAGACACTGGCATGAAGTTAAATCTGAGTTACCAACGCTCCCTGCAGCCCATCCACAGCCTCCCGGTCCCACCACTGTGAAAGCCAGAGTGCCTTATTCCAGCTGCTCACATCCACAGGTGATTTTGGGTATTGAGAAGACCCACCGATATGTTAGCTGGGCTGCACGCTGCGGTCTTCACAGGAGAGCAAGCCTGTTCCATTGACCACTGCAGGGCAGTAAGGTGTGCGCAGGGAGGGGAGGATGGAGACTAAAGGAAACATGAGAGAATAAGCAGAGGTTGCACTTTTATTGTATCAGACTTGTAATTAGTAAGCAACATACAGGGTGTAGATAATAAAACTTAACATATTATTAGCCCAGCAAGCAGTAAATTCGCAGTCTTGCTATTTCGATGATTTAACAGCACTGAAGGCAAAATGCTAACCCCATCATGCATTAGAATGAAATGCTCCTCACTTGGACTCCTTCTTGCTTCATTTTAAAAGTGTTTTATTACTTAATGAACTCTTGCTGTTCTGCAATTAGTAGCCCCACACACCTCTTTGTTCTGGTTGCTACCAGGCTCAGCGGAGGTTAGTCTCTGTAGAAAACCTGACTACATGATCAAATAGCCCCAGTGACTTTTAAAATAGTTAAGCTGAGCTGTGGGGTTTCAACACAACTTTCTCTCTCCCCAGCCCCCATATCCATTAGCTACACAAGCCATTAGTTGGGCTTCCAAGGGGAGAGATATCTGGGCGCTGAGGTAGGAACCCAAAGCTTGATCGCAGCCACGGCTGTCCTCTCTGCAGCAGCAACGGGCGTTAATGCCAAGGCACGAAGCCCCCAGCAGCGCAGCCTCAGGGACCACAAACACCTCTGCTCTGAGTGGGGCAGCAGCCTGCGGTCACCGAGGCACCCAGTTGCAGGAGACGAAGCTGTGAAATATGTCTAGTGGAGCCTCTATCACACCAGCAACGAGAACGTGAAGTTTCCATGCCATGCCCCAGATTTTGTTCCTCTGCCATCACTTTCCATATGCAGGAGCTGCTTTTGCTTGGGAGACCATTGACTTGGCTCCTGGTTTTGCTGCTTTTCCAGGTGTGGCACAGAAATTAGAGTCTGGGCTGGCGGTGGGCATTCCTTGGCTTCTGGTTTTGATGTAGAAAGCTCCATCTGTGGCTGCTCCGCAGCTTTCTTTTCTTTTTGGCTCTTGCTGCATCTGGCTCTGCCACCGCTGGGTAACTGGTGCTGGCTCCAGCATGGCTTTGCTTACTGCGGGTGCCAGAGGGGCTGCTTGCTTGCACTGCTGCTGGTTTAGCTGGGAGGACATCATTCTTGCTAGCCAGGAACTGAGAAAAACATTATAGGAAAAAAGAAAATCCGACGTTTTTTTAGGAAATAAAAAATTGAACTTTTTCTTTTTTCTTTTCATAAAAGAAGAAACGAAGAGAGGAAAGAAAAGCAGCAGCAAAAGCAGCACTTCTCTGTTAGGAACACCAGTATCTTCACCTTCATCCACATACAGGTGTCAGAATGAAGCAAACTGTGAGAGCTCAGGGTTGTTCTGATTTTAATGACTAACTCAGAGCAATGGAAAGGAGAAATCCAAGATAACTCTCCCTCTCAAGCTTGAAGACCAATAATTGTCCCTCCCAAGCTATCTTCCTGCTGTATATTCATCTGCTCAACGTCCCTTTCATTACGCAGACCATGTCAGACGATTCCTTTTCCAGCACTCAACCCTGTCAGGGCTGGTTTGTGGTCTAAACCCCTTTGAAGATACCGAGGTTGGGTCAGAGTCTGTTTTGTCAGACACAGCCTTCGTGCAAGGCTCTGAGGCTCCTCAAAATCTTCCCTGCTGCTCTGGGACTTACCCCTTCTTTTTCCTCCCCAGAGAGGGAGGAAAATCAGATGCTCAAGGCATAATAAGCTTTAAAAATTTCCTCTTTCCATAGCAATCCAGCTAATGGAGCAGTTTTAGGATCATAATGCAAGGCATGTGTGTATAGTCTCTGAGACCTCTGGGCCTGATTCTCTTCCTATCATTACCTTGTGCAACGGTGTGATGCCATCAAAGTCACAAGAACGGCATAGGTATAACCAAGAGTATCTCCATTGATCTGTGGCTTTACACAGATGCAGAAACGGTTGGAGAAGAAACAGTTTTATTCCTAGAGTCTGCAGCTCCTGAAATTTAATCTCAATTAATTCCATTTGCAAATGGAACAGTCTGGAATTGCCATCACCAGACTCTAACCCTAGTCATAGCAAGTGTAATTAATGGTATTTGATAGATTCATCAAATTTACCCAACCCACCAGTGAAACAATGAATCAATGCAAAGAGAGTGTAACAGATTGGGGACTTGGAGATATCCTTGTATACCCAAGGAGCCCTACTCCCAGAGGGAAGGGCCTGTGCTGTACGTATGTACATTTTTTCACAGATCCAGAACTGCCCAATTTGCAGAACCAGGTGTTTTTTCATTATCTTTAGGAGAGAAAACTCCACGTTCTTAGGCATTTTCTATTTTAGCAGCAGAAAGCTGTTCTGTTGGCCACACCTGAAGCCTGAAAAGCCCCATGGCTGCAGTCCTGACAGAAACAGCAACAACAAAAATAACGCAGACAGAAAATTCAGCCAGAAATTGAAAATGTAGGGCCTGAACCTCAGGGACATTCAAGGTCTTTTCTGACTTCTTTAGAAGCATAAAGCAACTTTAATTCAAAAGCAAGTGGTGCCCCAAGAACCTCCCTATTTCCCTAGGCACCTGTCTGACTACCAAAAACTCATAGAATGGTTTGGGTTGGAAGGGACCTTGAAGCCCATCCCGTCCCACCCCCTGCCCTGGGCAGGGACACCTCCCACCAGCCCAGGTTGCTCCAAGCCCCGTCCAACCTGGCCTTGAACCCCTCCAGGGATGGGGCAGCCACAGCTTCTCTGGGCAACCTGGGCCAGGGGCTCACCCCCCTCACAGCAAACAATTTCTGCCTCACGTCTCATCTCAATCTCCCCTCTTTCGTTTTAAAGCAGTTCCCTCCCATCCTATCACTCCACTCCCTCATCAAGAGTCCCTTTCCACTCCAGCAAGCTGGTATTTCGTCCCCTTCCAAGAGTTTAGGGAAGCCCGAAATGCGGGACCGTACCCCCACTGCTCCCTGTTCTCCAGCAGCAGTGTGGCAAAGACGAGCACAAAGCGAGGGTAACCCCCAGGCTGCTCTACCTTACGATTGCTGGGCCCGGTGCATGGGCTAGAAAAGGCTGATGACAGAATAAACTCCAACAAGTTCATTCCTGAGCTCGAGTGCATGAATGGAGCAATTGAGAATTAAGTTCTTTGATGTGATGGCTGACTGGAAAATGTTCCTGTTGTGCCCAGTGGGTTTGCAATGAGGCAATGCGTTGTACTCGAGAAGCACCGTAATTCTGCAAGAAGCAGTCAGGAATAAATTTAGGCAGGGAATTAGGAGAAGATTTTCAAGAAGCAGCGCAGGGAGGCTCTGGAAGAGGCCACCAAATCAAAAGATTGGGGTCAAAATATGTAACAAGCTTTAAGATGGAGGTTGGTGAATTTATGGAAGAGGTTTTATACGTATGAATGTAGAGTCACAGACTTAATGCAGTGATTCATGTGCGTCTCTTAAGAGTTGTTAAACTAATCCATTAATGTAGGTCTAATAGGAAACCCCTAGGTTCCTGGGAAGCTCAGGTGCTCTACTGCAAAAAAAAAACCAAAGAGGAATCTCTCATGGAATAACAGGCAGCAAAAGAGATATTGAAGCATGGATACTTCATATCCAGTACTTCGACACTGCAGCATTTGTCCATCCCTCAGCGTGACCAGCTTCTCTTCTGTAACACAACTTGACGCTCAGTATCCAGCACTGAGAGAAGATAAAGTCTGCAGATGCTTGAGTGACTGGACTCACAGGCAGACAGACCGATACTAGGAAATTCAGCAACAGGTAATTATGTCTTTTGTCTCGTGAGATGAGTCAATCAAGATGTCCACCCTAAAATGATGACAGACACAATAATAAAGAACAAGATGGGGTGTTAACGAAACAGTGTCTAATTAAACCATCAGGGCGAGCCGTGTCTTGGGAGATCCAGTTCAGCGGCTTCTGAATCACACCAAGACATGAAATCCAGGAGTGCAATAGTTTCCTCAGATCGTTTTCTCTGTGCACAAAGGTTAAAAGTACTGGATGGAGAAAAATCAGAGAGTATCCACGCAGACACAAGGCGAGGATCAGCATGAGCATTTCACATCCTGACATGAGGTTGTCTGCAGTGGTCTTCACTTCTAAAAAAGATAATCCCTTTTTTTCGGATTGAAGCAATACAGCCCTAGGACCCTTAGAGATATTGAGACACTCATCTCAACGATAAACCAGGTAAAGTAGACAGTTACAGACCTCTATTCGGAGCTGCTAGCGTAACTGCTGCATAGCTCGTAGGGCAACTTAGAGTTTTGGGTATTAATTACCTGATGATAGAAGCGTAGAATAGTTTGGGTTGGAAGGGACCTTTAAAGGTTGCCTAGGCTGATCAGCAAGGCCACTGACACGCTGACAGCAGCGCAGCACCTACCCAAGCTGTGTGGGAGCTGGAGTAGCATTTTCTGTCTAGGAAGAAAGATGGGCTCAGGTCAGTGTTTTTCTCACTTGTGGTGTTCTGGGCCCTGGAATTAGTGGTACAACTCCAGTATCAACTGGGAGCTGAGCCGGGCTCTGCCAGGTGAGAGCTGAGGAGCTGCTGAGCTACACGTTCACTCTAAAGCAACCTCACTCAATGCACGTTTCTCCCATAGTTTCCCAAATGTTTCAGTAAGGCAGGTTTCACTGCATATGGCATTTGCCTCTAAAAATAGTCTTTGTGCAATTCGCATGGAAGGGGAAAGCAATTACATGTCTGCTCTGGGAAAAACACTCACTCCCTTTAGACAGGTTGACTTCAGAGCCTCTTCGATGATAATTACCACCATTTTTTTCTGCTGAGGTTGCTGACATGGAGGTGAAGTGACCTCCCCGATCCTCTCCAGACCTGGACCCAAACCAGTGCTTAAGGTCAGGATGGCCCCACCTTCTGATCTCCAGACAGGGTTCAAGTCGTCTCCCTTCCAGCTATGGAAAGTGATTTTCTTTAATCACTCGATGTTGCAAGCTGAGGCTGGAAATTCAACACCTAAATATTCCAGAAACCTCACTGCTTGCTTAAATAAAAGCAATGTCTCAACATAGAGCCATGGCTGTACAGTCTTTGCCTCGGCACTGCTCCACAAGTGCTGCGTGCCCTGTTGCTCTCAGGTGCTCTAACTGATGGGCATAACAAAGGTTACTGAGGTTCTGACCTGAAGGTGCATATTCACTTGTGAATATTGCACAAATATTCAAATGCAATGTTTAGTCTAATGAAATGCACTGTCTCCTCCTGAACCCGGCTGCTCTGCCCAATTCAGACTGACAAGTGCAATGATAAAAACCACGTTTTTTTATGAGCCTGGGCTTATTCCCTCTATCTTCCTGCGTTGAAGGGCTTTATCCCAGGATCATATCTCAGCAGAAGGGCCATTCTGATAACCGCGAATCATGATGCTACCTAGAAAGCAGACGGGCAGGTTCTCCACTGCTGGAAAGCGTCCTAATTCCTGCCTTCAGCAGAGCTGCGACTGCAATTTGTACCAGCAGAGCAGCAGAGTCAGGGCTGGCTCTTGGGCTGGGGTATTCCACTCGCTAGCGACGGTGACTAAAACTAAGCATCTTCCAGAGCCAGGCGGGGCCCCACCTGCCATGAGGTAAGAAAGGAAGTTGCATGGATGAAGTCAGGCTAGAGGAGATGAAGATGTGGCCTAAAATTCAGGTGTTCTGTCCTTCAGTTGCCAAACGATTATTAACAGAGGAAGTTACACCACAGCTAGAAACAGCTTCTGACATTCGCAGCCCAGGAATCCCAAGCAGGGACGGGTACCAGCTCGGCCTGTTGCAACGATTGCATCTGGAGTGCGTGCTCTGATAAGAGCTCTGGTAAAATGGACAAAGATAGTCCCAAGACAACCAAATGTGATGAAATTCACCTCTGTGTGGGACGTGTCGTCTCCGCTGCTGAAAATAATCCTACCATCAGAAATGAGGATTGTTTGACCTGTGTTCTGATAGCTCCCTGAGATTTTGGGGATAATAATCAGTGAGCTATTTTCACTCAAGAAACTTTTTTACACGGAGTAATGCTTACATGCATTGTATACACTTACATGAAACTGCATATGCTACAAGCTCCCTTTTTTTCACAGGTAGAGTGAAACATTTTTTCAAATGCCATTCTGGCATCTAAGTGAGACCAGCATCCCAATTCCATTTAGTTGTGATAAATCTTATACACTATTAAAAAATCCCTTTACTTTTTACATGATACATGGAGATAAACCCAGCTCCCTCTTCAGTCACATTTAGGTAAGTGGGAGCTGCATCCTCTGCAGCATGGAAAATAACACGCTTTCAAAATTATCTGTTCTGAAATGAAAGAAGAATGAAATCTATGAAGATCTTCACGGGCAAAAAAATAAACCCATCCATCATGAGTTCAGAGAATCACAAGAAAGTCACTTTAGAGAAAGCATTGATGAAAAGCAGGTGAGAGAAGTACAGATTATCCCCCCACACCCCATTTCAAGCTACAAATACATCTCAAGAAGGGGGGCATTAGCTGACACGAAATGGCTCACGCATGGCTTGAAGCGGAACCACACTGGTTGACACCACACCAAGATCCCTGGTGTCAGCGGGGGCGCAGTGAATTAATTAACTTGAGGTTATGACCTTTATTCACACAGAAAGTCAGGGGATTAAAAAGCATTCTGCACCAAAAGCCTCTCTTCACAATGCCTACGTGTGAAACAAGTCTGTGGAGGAAATGCACAACGGCAGTTGTGAAAGAATGAGCTCATTACCTAGGAGGACTCATTCCCAGAAGGCAGGGCTTTGAAACCATATAAAAGTTCTCAAATCTCCTGCTCCACCATCCACTTGACTTCGTGCTTCTCCCTGTTGACTGGTTGGGTAAGTTGGAGAACACCGATATTTTTTTGTCATGTCTATAATTTTACTGCTTGGCTTAATGTAGGCAAACTCTTTAAAGAAGTGTTTTATTTGATACCTTTGAATATGCAAAAGATTCCTGTAAAGAAGAGAAATTGTGGGCAGTGGGGTAGGACAAGCAGTCTTGGAATGACTCTGCAAGGCAAATTCAGGTTCTGTGTAAATCTGAGGATAGTTAAGTGCTAAATTAGATCCTTTCTGAAGAAGAGATTAGATAGAATTGTGTTGGTTTAAGTATAACTGATCCTGCCTTCAGGGAAGAAGGTGGTCTAAATGGCCTCTTAAAGCTCCTTCCAAAACTATTTTCTATAATTACGCTTTTTATAACACGAGTATTTTTAAAACTTCAATTTCATTGAAGAATTATTTTGTAAAAGATTTGGGAGTACAAGGGGCTGTACGGAGCAGAAGGGTGAAAGTATTCCTAGTGTGCTGTATCATTCATGCTAACCATGTCAAGAGCAATATATTAATTTGGCTTAAGATCTTATCAGATCCTTATAAAGAGAACAGCAAGAGATGAGTGATATTGATCTGGAGGATCTTGGAGGATGTGGAAGAGCGGAATGAATTTGCTTTGAAGATGTGCTGAGAGGGGGAGGCAACGTGGGGAAGGGAGAAAGCCACTTGCATCCTCTCACAAGATCTGTGTTGGTGCTAGTCCTGCATTGAGGGGACTTAAAAATGCCTCTTCCAGCCAACCCTTCTGTGATCCTAACCTTTTATTTGTGCCCTTAGATTGTCCTTAGAAAAACCAGCAGCGCAGGATTTACCAAAGGCACAGCACCAGTCCAACTGAGCCTGGTGCCTGCCTCAGAGAGGGAGTTTCGTAAAGCGTTAGGAAAACTCATTTGGCCTCTTGCACATGGCCTGTTACCTTGGGAGAAGAAATCCCTCCTGATTATTCTGATTCATGCAAGCTACATGTATTATTAGTGGCCGTGATAATCCCGAAACATAGGGACAAATTACCACTGCTAATTCTTTCCATGAGAGCTGGAAGGACTGTGCCACGGGTAACCTCAGTTCATTACATCATCAATGAAGTCTGAGTGAAACTGGAGCAAGAGGAGGAGTCTGCCACTTGTCACTGTAAAGACTCTCAATGATACAGAGAGATATCAGTTCACTGGTGAGGTCCACCTTGAGGCCTTAACGCCTCAGGTTTCTAATTCCAAGTAAAATCTGGAGACCATTTCAAAATGGGCAAAATCAAATTAAGTACTTCAGTTTTGTCAAAGTAAAATATCCTGTTGGGCCCAGATCTGTATTCTTCTACTTTTTGATACACCAAATGTTTTTAAATGTTTGTCTTCAGCATTCATTAGTTTTTTGGTGGCTTTTTTTGACTTTCTGAAACCGTTATCAAACCAGCAGATCTGTTATTTGCCAGCTCCTCTCATCAATTCCACAGCACAGAAATGAAAGGGAGTTAACACATTGGGAAGAGCTAAGCAACAAGAGTAAGAGCTCTGAAGTGTAAATCAGCTCCAATTTCAAAGGGCTGGCTCTACCTCAGTCAGACCTGACAGGGCTGTCCCGGGTTGCAGAACAGAAAGGAGGAACAAGATAAGACAGAGTCAGAGCAGGAGCTGAAAGGCAGGATGAAAAAGAAAGAGCAAATCACAATTCTTTCTGAGTCAACCTGCCTTGGGAAACCAAGGGCAAACTAAGAGAACTTTGCTCTTGCAGTTGATTCTTGTTTCTTAAAATTGTTTCACCCTCATCCCAATGCCGTTCATTTAGCAGACACAATAACACTCTGACATTTCTTTCAGATAATCTTGTTTCCTGCAAAGATGTCTTTGAATCAAATGCAAATCAAGCAGGAAATCACCCTCCCACCTGGCCTAAGCAAAACAATTTCAAAGCAAAGCCAAGAGCCTGTGCAGTACCCTGAGCCGGTCCCATGTCCAGAGCAGCAACCTGAAGTCCAAGTCCCAACACCTTGCCCAGAACCAGTCCCAGTAGTGGTGGTACCAGAAAAAACAGTGCCATTGCCAACACCGGTGGTGGAACCAGGCAAGGGAGAAACACCAGTGGTCGTAATACCCCAGTGTCCGCCCCAGGAGCAGCAGCAGCAACAGCAATGCAAGCTACCACCAACTATCCCACCTGTATTGTGCCCTGAACCTGTTCCATACCCTGAAGAGAAATCAGCATGCAAAGAGTTTCCCGTGCCAGTCCCTGTTTCCTGCTCTGAACCAACTCCATCTCTGCTGGAGAAGCAGGAGTGCAAGGAGACCCCTGTGCCAGTTTCTGTTATCTGCTCGGAGGCTGCAGAATGTCCCCAAGAGAAGCAGCAATGCAAGGAGATCCCTGTGCCCATCCCTGTTCCGTCCCCTGAACCTGCGCCATGTCCCCAGCAGAAGCAGGAGTGCAAGGAGATCCCCGTGCCCACCCCATGCCCACCAGAGAAGCAGGAGTGCAAGGAGACCCCTGTGCCAATCCCTGTTCCATGCCCTGAACCCACACCATGTGCCCAAGAAAAGCAGCAGTGCAAGGAAACCCCTGTGCCAATCCCTGTTCCATCTCCTGACCCTGCACCATGTCCCCAGGAGAAGCAGGAGTGCAAGGAGATCCCTGTGCCAATTCCTGTTCCTGAACCTGTGCCGTGTCCCCAGCAGAAGCAGGAGTGCAAGGAGATCCCGGTGGTCACTCCGTGCCCTCCAGAAGAGCAGGAGTGCAAGGAGATCCCCGTGCCAATCCCTGACCCCTGCCCTGAGCCAGGGAAGTGCTCCGTTCCAGAGAAGTGTCCTCCCATCGAGCAGCAGCAGGTGAAGCAGCCCAACCAGTGGCCACCCATGCAGAAGTAACTTGCAGCTGACAAGGGAAGCCCCGAAGAGAGAAGATTGCAAAGTCGGACCTCCTCGCCCCACACCTCGCAATCAGAGGTCATTTTCTAACACCCTTTTATTCACTGCAGAATTTCTGTTAGGAAGCACAGCCCCCAGCTCCCCCCGCAGCTAACGCTAGCATTATCCCATACTAACTGCCATGCGCTAACTGACACGTCGGGACCCTCGATAGACAATAGGGCTTCAAGTGGTGTTGTAGGCATGTGCACCCAGCTTTCCAGCGGCCTGAATTTCTGCCCTCTCCCAATCATCCCGCTGGCTTTTAAAGGCCCAGAGAGAGATCAAAGAGCATGATGGCACGCTTGAGTCATAGAATGGTTTAGATTGGAAGGGACATTAAAGACCACCTAGTTCCACCCCCCTGCCCTGGGCAGGGACACCTCCCACCAGCCCAGGTTGCTCCAAGCCCCGTCCAACCTGGCCTTGAACCCCTCCAGGGATGGGGCAGCCACAGCTTCTCTGGGCAACCTGGGCCAGGGGCTCACCCCCCTCACAGCCAAGAATTTCTGCCTCACATCTCATCTCAATCTCCCCTCTTCCCGTTTAAAACCATTCTCCCTCGTCCTATCACTACATGCCCTTGTAAAAAGTCCCTCCCCATCTTTCCAGTAGGCCCCCTTTAGGGACTGGCAGGGGCTGGAAGGTCTCCCGGGAGCCTTCTCTTCTCCAGGCTGACCCCCCCCCCAGCTCTCTCAGCCTGTCCCCACAGCAGAGGGGCTCCAGTCAGGGTTTATTAAGCTGAATATTCAAATTTAACCCAAATACAATTAGGGACCTACAGCTCATTGTCCAGACCCACACCCTGCCTCTTGTTTTCATGCCTTTGTACCCAGCTCCCTGCACTCAAATGCCATCGCCTTGCACTTAGGGGTTTTGCCTATTAATAATAGGATTTGAGGTTTGTGCAGAACCTGCTGCTAAGGGGTTCTGGTCAATGGCAGCAAGACTTTCTGAGTCATGAATCCATAGTGCTGAATACATTATGCAAATAAAAAAAAATCCATTGGGCTAGAGGAAATAGAAAGATTTTTACAAAAGAGCCATCACCACTTAATTATCTGCTTAGTTGAATTGGTAGTAATCAGTGTTTTCCTCAGAGAGCTCACCTTGGATTTTCTAGGATGTGTAAAAGAACAGCTCAAGCTGGGATTATGGGAAATATATAGATAATTAAATCTAATCCAGACGTGTTTTGAAATAGATTAACCTCAGGCGTGGCTTCCATCTGTTAGACAGGATAAAGGAGGAAGCATACCCAGTGCTGTCTCAATTACACCCTGGAACACGTTTCACCACACAGTGTTGTTGCATATGTATTTGGTACTTATCTCTAATTATTTTACGCTGATATTGTATCCAGGATTTATTTCCCTGTGAAAATCAACAATAAAAATGACTTTGAATACCAAGTTGTGGAGATTTTTAATAGCATCCGCTTAAAATGATGAAAAGGAGCCTCAGCTTGTAACAGTCAGGAAATTTTTAACCTCAAAGTTGGGTGAATCAGGAGTCAGAAGTTTGGGTGTTCACAGGGGACCCTGGGTCTGGTGTTCATTTCCAGGTGCTCAGGTTTGGAGAAGCTGCAAGAGTCCTTGCACCGTGTCCGGCCACAAGCTGGCCAATGGCACTGAAACACTAATTGCACCAAAACACTAATTGCACTGAAACGCCGCCCAGCAAGACACCCCATCCCAGAGCACGGCACACAGCTCACACCGATCTGCCCCCATGGTCAACCTGCCCTAATTTAAACGTATTCACAGCCACTCCGTGACCTTCAGCAGACATAAGCCTGGTCTACAGGGCAGGTCTACAAGGCAGGTTGCAAGCACAAGCAAATGAGTTTTTCCCACACTTCAGACGAGCCAGGAGCGATGTAATCTCACTCATTTGGCCCTGAACCTGTTAGATGGGCGTTAGATACATCCAACCCCATCATCTGATCACAGAATCGCACTGAGACACACAGCTTCTGGTTTGCAGGGCAAGCTTATATCTGTCTGGTAGACACTAATATTCTATCACCCAACATTTTCTGTATTTACCATGTTCCTCCTTTACTCTGCCATACAGCTGGCTGGAAATAAATTAGCTCAGTGTCCTGGTTTGAGGTAAAACAGAAACAATTTTCTAGTCAGTAACGTCCTGCTGAGAAACCAAAACATTTTGCGTCCTCTTTCTGATTCTCTTAAAACCAAAACTATTCATTCTGAGAAAGCAAAAGCTTCCTTACAGAGTTAAAAACTTCCAAAGACTCTTTACCTCTCAGCGGTTATAGGATAATTGTTTTGATAGACCCACAAGAATATACTTCAGAATATTATGTCTTAGAGAAAACCAAGTTTCCCCAGTTTGCTACAGTTCAGGATGAAAACAACTTACAAGATCACCCTGGGATGGGAAGCACGTTGATCCTGAGCCAGTTTCGACACCAGAGCAGCAGCTCTGCCCCAAAAGACCCTGAATTTAAAGGGTCATTCTAGAAATTGCAATCATTTTGTGTCCTGTTTGCTCTAGACATTTCACATTTCTGGTCACTTGGTCATCGTATCAATAGCTGTAGGTTTCTGGAACTACGTAAAATAAAAGTACGGAAAAATAATTCCTTGGGAAATCTCAATGGCAACCATGAATGGGTCCCTGTGTACAAGTATATGTTTAAGGCAATTCTTTGTCTAATAAAAGAAAGCAAAATGGAAGGAATGACACTAGTAAAGTGAAAAAATATCAGGAAGCAAGTAATGAGGTTACTTATAATTTTATTGTAGCATGTCCCAAATTAAAGATCAGAAGAAAATGGCCCCGTGATTTTTTATTTTTATAGCAGAGGATGAATAAATCCACATTAATGAATTGCATCTCTTTGTAAAGTAATTTCTGCTTGCAAACAAAGGAGGCGTGCTGCAAATTTCTAGCTATTCTGGCAGAGCCAGCAGACAGGAGGAGAGCTTGGAAATGAGCATTTGCATCTTCCATGGCACTTTGTGGCCGTTGCTGTTAGTGCTACTTCTGCTTTGGGCATTGCTGCTGCTGCTGCTGCTGGGGGATGCTCTTCACAGGACACTTGACTTGCCCTTTGGGAGCCTGGGATTGCTCCACACACTTTGGAGGACACTTTTCCTGGCATTTTGAAGGTATTTGCTGCTGCTGTTTCTGCTGGTGGGAAGACATCTTTGCTAAGCCTGGAAGAAAACCAAGGTGCCATTTCAGTTATTTTAAGCCCTACACCCTTCTTCTTTCTGGATATTATAGTTTCACTCAGTTCTTCAGCTTTGACATCAAACCAACAGTGAAGAGCCTTTAAGAGTTAATCCTACCAGCAAAACCACCACAAAGCCCCTTGGAAATCCCTGAGGGTGCTGCTGTTCAGACCAGATTTGTGTTGGTGACTCCAGCTTGCTGTAGCTGCCCCATATTGTTCTTCTGGGCTCCCGTCACTGTTGGCCTCTGTGGAGATCAGCCACTCTCCTGAGACCTCAGGGCGTAACTGTATATAAGCATAAATGAATAGAAGAGGCAAGCACCACCCTAACGCAGGTAAATGGCTACAGAAGCAGAGGGAAGAGACGCAGCGAGAGGAGTTTTCCTTCTTTCCCTCTGCTCACTGTTTTCTGAGCATTTCAGCTTTGACAAGCGAAGCAGCAATGCAAGTTTTGAAGAAAGCATGCTTAGTTCAAAGAGAACCTCACAGCAATATTTAGAAGTAGTCAAAGAGGAGCGGAAAGCAAGTGACATTTGAGTATTGCATGTGCTTTTGAAAGAGAAAAATCACTCGATAACAATCCCCTCTGGCAACAACCGCATCTCTGCTTAGTTCACCAAGAACCTCAGAGCAGCAGCCATGTCTCTGGCCATTTAACACAGGTGACCTGTCCCCCTGCTCAGTGATATGATTTTATACAAAGAAGTGAAACTCAGAGCCCTGGAGATGCAGGAGACTGCAGTGATCAGCCCATGGCTGCTCAACAGATGCAAAACAAGCCGCCGGTGGATGCCATCCTTTGGTAGCTGATACTCAATACCCAATGGTTATCCACAAGGATTCTTATCAGTTGGAAAAAAAACCATGAGGGTTGACAAGGGTTTGTGGGTCTAAAGAGTCAGCAAGCCACTGTCTGGAGCCTCAGAAAGTCTCAACGTAACATGGCTTTCACCTGTGGAGAGGTGAAATTACCAGCCAGGGAGCTGAGTTGAAACTGTCACGAGATAAATAAAGAAAAAAAAAATAATCACCCTGTCTCCCAAGAACAGGGCACAGAAACCCCTACCTACGGAGCTACAAGTGTCTAGAGAGACTTACCTGGTGTCTCCTGCTGTCGGAGGAAGAGGAGAAGGCAGCACTCAGGTTAAAGAGCCTCCCGAATGGGAGGCTTTTATACGCTTTTAGAAGTCAGCCCTGGGAGCTGATGACAACAGATTAACTTGATGACCAGAATCTTTCACAACCAGAACCTGCTCCACTGACACCTCCGTACACCTGGACTTCAGTCAAGGTCTGTGAGATACCTCCTCTTTCAGATGCGGGGGATTTGTTGTTTTTTTAATGCAAGGCACACCCAATCTGGTAATAACTGGCTAATTGATTAATAATTCATCTTGTCCCGACCCTGGGCAAAGATCCCACAACTGAACTCAGGTTTGAGAGCTGGTTCAGGTCCACTCTGGAGTGAGAAGATCACGTTTGCATACAGTTTAGGTGTTTCCTGATAGATTTGTTTGTGATCACCAGGACAGATCTCCAGCTGGCGTAAATCAGAGTGGGGTGGGGAGGTCTGGGTGCTGCATCCCAGCTCCCAGGAAGGGCAGCAGGTCTGTGTTTGGCAGTCTGTGGTTTTGGGTTTTGCTTCTGTCCTTCTCTATTTGCCTTCCTCAAAAGGGAAATGAAGCATTTTATATTGCCAAGAAATTAGAAAGCTTTCCCCCTTATTTTTTCTTGCCCTTTCACGTAGCTTTTCACCGAAGCAACTAAAACTTCTTTTTTACAAACACTGGGTTCAGCTTGCTGAAGTTATGGCAGAATTTCCTTTTTTCCATGGTTGGGTCCGTGTTTCAGGAAAATGTCGATCACCTTGAAATTTTTCCAAGGAAGGAGCAGAGAAAAAGTTTCAACTGAAACATTGTCTTTAGCTCTAAAGGAGAAGGTAGTTCAGTCCTCCCTTGAGCATTCCTCAATGCTATGCCCTGTGGGGTCATATTCAGCCCTGGGAATTACAGTCCAGTCTCCATTATAGATATGTGATACTGGGAGAGATGATGGACATGGCTTCCACTGGGTGTAGGAGAGCAGAAGGAGCTGATGGAAAAAAACATCCTCCCATATCTTAACATCCCTCACTCCTTCCTGATTTCCCAGGGTCTTCATGGTTGACGTAGATCAAAGCTCACTAATTTGTTGTAAATATTCAGGAGAATCTTAGCAATGTGCAGACCCAACCACAGGCGCATAGGAGAGCAGTGTGTCAGGGCTCTTGCAACACATTTTCCTACAGGCACAGGAAGCGTGATGAGCACAAACCAACAGGTCCCTTCTGCCACTTCCCCCAGGGTTTCCAGAGCTGCATGCCCTCGTCGATGATTACTGCACCTGGTGCAACACTTGCAGCAGAGAGGGAGAGAAGAAAGGAATTTAAATTACTAACATAGCTGATAGAGCTGGACGAAGATGCTTGGAAATCAGTCATAGGTGCCTAACCTGTGAGATGGACCTCATTAGTAGCTTCATATGACTTCCTGACGAAGACTTTTTCCATGCCTGGAAGTGGGCACTGACGCTACACAGCAAGCAGTTATTAGCAAGGCAGAATTCATGGCTCAGTCCCCAAATGTTTGCATTCAACAGCAGGAATTAGAGGTTCCTAGCCTTCCCCTCCACTTTCATGCTGTTGAATATCTGGCCCAGCCCCCCCTGTTTTGTCTATCTGAACCGAAAGGTGTGTTCAGGCATAGAATTTGTTTGCCTTACCGAGACATGTTTTACCTATCATTATCCCTGTTTGATGGTGTCACCTTTTGGTGTTGACAGAAATAACACAAAAAGGAATCTGTTAAACTCTCTACACCTGCACACAAGGTTTCATTAAAAGCTGATTTGGTAACAGTGTTTACACACACCTAAATATAACCCTTTTCCTTTCTAGATTAGATGTTCTCCACCCTTGCCATAATGATCCAGTAGGTGGATAGCAATTCTCTGCATCCCAGACATGGAAATTGTGTGGCCATCACGGAGACAGAGGCAAGCAAGTCACATGCACACTATGGAAGACAATGGGAGCATTATCTCTGAAACTCGGCATTTAAATGGGTATAACGTCCCTCCAGACAATGGGCCTCCTTCAGTTTCAAAATTATGACTCCAAATAAAGATGTATTTATAAGTGAATTAAAATATTATCATACCTGCCAGTCGTTAATGAACCCAAAATGCCAACCACTTCATCAGTCAGTGATGTGACTTCTCCTCCTTGCAGACGGGGAATAGACTGATAACAAGAGTGAGACCTGCCCAAAGCCACACGAAGTGTCTGCAGCAAACCTGGGCACAAAACTGCAGTCTTGCAGGGCTTGGACCTGTTCCTGAGCCGTAAAAAGATTAATCTCCCAAAACCAAATCCCCTACTTTCTATATTTAGTCAGTGAGGAGAATTTATCAAAAATACCATTTTGGCCTCCATCAAAAGTATCATTTTTGTCTCCATCAGAATGTTTTTAAGAAATAGTTAAAATCCCAGCAAGAATTCCTTCTTTCTTGGGCCTGGGGCTTTCTTCCACTTAAATTTACCTTTTAACAGTTTCTAAGATTTGCCTCCAAAATTCAGAGGTATAAAGACCAAAATTCTGTCATTTTTAAAGGTGAAAATTAGATTTCTATCATTATTTTCAACTAGGAAAGTGCTATTTTTTTTAATATCTGTCAGAAAAGTATTGCCGGGATGATGTTTTGTTTATGGCATTAGAAGACATTGCTCCACGTTATAATGTACACTCTCTCTCTTTACAGCACTGCATTGCAGGCACAAATCCTCCACAACCATAACAGCTTTTAGGAGGAAAACTAAAGGAAAATGTTCTTGGGTCTGAAGACATGGAAATGGGGAGGTGAAAAAAAGACAGAAGACGCGTTATGCCATCGATGGTCAATTTTTATTGCTGCAGATAGACATTAAAAGACAAGAGGACATATATATTAAAAGGCAAGAAGAGAATTAAGGAATAGAAGGGGAAACATCTTCCAACATCAACTGCTTACAGCGCAGCCATTGCCAAATAACTTCCCACAACGCCTAGCAGTATAATATTGGCCAACTGCAGTTACCAAGATAAAGGTGTTGAGATAGCAGTAGCAGAAGTATCACAGGAACCAAAGATATAGGCTGGAAATGTTCAGAAAAAGATTTTTCAAGACGAAAAGAGCATGGGGTAACCACATCGGGAGAGGTCTCGGTCTGTCGCAGATGGGTCTGTAACCTGGTTTTCATGCCGTGGATACTCATGAGCCTGCGGATATTGCAATGCGCCGAAGCATCAGGGCTGCATGCAAGGCTCGTGCGTTGAGGCCATCAGCAGCTGTGAGAGCAGCCGGTGCTGCAGGGCTCCAGGCACACCGTCTCGCAGGAATCCACGCACTTGGTGGTACAGACCTCCACGCATGGGGGCGGGCAGGGCTCCACGCACTTGGTGCAGCACTGGGTGACGCAGGGCTCCACGCACTGAGTTGGGCACTGGGGGGCACATGGCTTTACGCAGACATCAATGCACTTAGGGGGGCAGACCTCCACGCACTGGGTGCTACAAGGCTCCACGCACTGGGTGCTGCAGGGCTCCACGCACTGGGTGCTGCAGGTGGTGGTGCATTGGGTGGCACAGGGCTCCACGCACTGGGTGCTGCAGGAGGTGGTGCACTGGGTGGCACAGGGCGTTGGGCAGACCTCCACGCACACCGTCTTGCAGGGCTCCACGCACTTGCCGCATTTCTGCAGACAAATGGGAGGGGGCAGGCAGGGCTGCTTGCACTGCTCGTAGTAAGACATCCTTCTGAGGGGCTGGTAAAGCTAAAGACAAAGATAAAAAGAGAGATACAAAATCAGGACTCTCATCCTTTCTTCTTAAGCCACAATTCACGACCCGAGCTCTTGAAACATGTATAGCAGTTAGAGGTTGGACTGAGAAAAGGGTTCTTAGAAAAATTGTACATGTGAATGATCTCTGCATTCAGCCATGTGCAACTAACACTGCCAGGTTATTCCTTCGTTCCTTGGGAACCTGCAAGCATCACTGTTAGGAAGACTACAGACATAAATTTTACAGCCTGAATTTTATAGAATTGCCCCTGGTTAAACTTTGTAGAAGCCATAACATGAAAATAGTTGACTTCCTTATTTTCTTATTTAAATCAGCAGACGTTCCAGGGCCCATCTTTTCCGTATCACTTTTTCAGTTCCTCACACACCACAGAGCACATCCCCCTTTGTGTAGACGTTGAACGGCTAATCCCCGAGGATAAAGCCCAAAGACCACAAATTCAAACACTATTCCAAATCCTCCAGCTATATATCATGGTACACCATTGGCGTTGTATCAGAGTTAATAGGCTCATCCTTTCATAAAAGAAGTGTCAGCCCAGACGTCGCAGCTCCCAGTTCCAATTCATTTCTTCATCTTGACTTCTCCCAGGTGTCTCCTGCAGCTTTGCCCTCGGGTGTTCTGCAGCTTCCTTCTTCCAGATAATGCTTCTTCCCACCCATCTCTTTTGAAGTCCCAAGTCTTACTCTGCAGCATCCACTAATTTATTTAATTTCCTGACTTAATGAGGTATGAAAAAATTAATGAAGATAGAATACGAAGGATGAGAGACAGCCACAGTTTCTGAAGAGGTGAGAAGACATTTGCAAGCTACTTAAGGAAGAGCAAACTCTAAGTAAGAGTTGAACGTTCTCTCCTCCATTCCAGGACGTAAAACACCAGAAGCAAAGCTCTCCTGTGATCAGTTCTTTTGACCAGAACAACCAAGTAACACAGCCATCACATCATTCCCTGATAAATACAAGAGAGACTTACCAGTTCACCAATGCAGGTGAGTGTGGGAGAAGTCAAATGAACTGGTGTGAGCATCAAAATGCAAACCTTTTTATATGGCTTGCATGGCGTCATCTCCGGAAACAAGGGAGCCCAGGGGTATGGACACCTGACCACTAACTACCTGAATAGGCTCCACCTACACATGCTTTACATATTTGTTTACATCCTAATTTTTGATGGAAACCCTCTTCCAGGAAAAACATGTGATCCTGAGCAAATTCTGCTTCCACCTAATTTGCGCGTCATGTGGTTCTCAATGGGAATGACACAGTAATTAAAAAAAACCAGGTACTGAATTAATTGCTTTTCAAAAAAGATTTAATATGCTTGTATATTTTCATTGCCTTATTTCCATAAATGTCTGAATGATACCTTAGGTTTTTTTCAATGCAGTAAGAATGGATAGCTATTATTAGGGAAGATGGGCAATTGATCTGATTTACTATGGGAAATATCATGTCCTAATTCTCATGGTAAGAAACAGCTAATCCTACAGGGGGCCATCGGCACTTCTACAAAATGTTGAGGTATTTTTTCTCTCTAATACCTTTTATAATCATCAAATACACCCATCCCATTCTTCTCCACCGTGTATTAACAACATTCATGCTTGGCAATGCCAATGGGGACACAACTCCTGTTACCTTGAGGACCTCTTCAAGCCATTCAGGGCAAAGTAAAGGGTTACACATTTTGAAGGCATTTTTCACTGACAGAGCAGTGTAAAGGGCTTCAGTTTAAGCAGAATTTAGGCCCAGGACTCCATATTAGCATATTGAAGCCTTTTCCTGATCTTGGTATCTCACTCAGCTCCACAGCACAGAAAATCTTTATTTCTCTGAGATATTCCAATCATGGAGGTGGAATGTGATCATCAGACTATGCGATCAAATTCCCCAGTGAGATCACTCACAAAAATGCTAAATGAGCAAAAAAAAAAACCCCAAACCCCAACCTGTTCAGCATGAGCAGTGCATCCTGTTTACGCTGGAAACCAGGAGTCCCGCTGGAGAATTGCAGGCATCGGCACTGGTCCCTCTCCCGTGTTTACGTGGGGAAATTCCTGTCCTAAGCCCGCGTGAGCTGACGTGTTTGCGCTGCTCTCGACATCCTCCCAGCAGCACCACATGGTTCATTCAGCCTTTCCACTCCTCTTCCTTTGCTGGACGGGCTCGGTGCATCATCTGTGGTTTCACCCAGCGAGACCCATATTCTGCACTGGTGGCTTTTATAGATGATAGGAAGAAATTAGGACGTGTACAGCGTTTGCTTGTGTTAGACAATCTGCTTCAGGGTGAGGAGGAACACCCACGACTGCACCAAATAGACCCTGCAGAGTGTAAAATGAACAGAGAGCAACTAGCTCAGATATCACACTAGCTCAGTGTCTAATATTTTGACAGATTAATATCTCTCCATCTTCTCATCCTAAACCTAACCCTGCTGGGTGATGCTGAGCAAGCAACTGTCCTCCAGTACATTAATGTTCCCCCACAGCCTCCAACACTTATCTCACTGAGGAGTTTGTCACAGTCTGGTCTGTACAGTTCTTCGTGCTTTCCTAGGGCTCCAGGCTCACCTCGAAAACCAGTGCTGAGGACCGGTCCTACGTCTCCCTTTCGATAGTGGGTTATTGTATACCCTATTGTTATATTTGATTAGCAAGAAATTGTAACGACTTCTAAGAGAAATAGACATTTTAGGAGACACAAATTGAACTGCATTGGTAATATGTGGGAACATCAGCGGGCTGGATTATTATTCTTAATTGACACTTATTTGTGGATCTCTATTATATTTATGAGCAATTTGGTCATTTGACTAGTCACATTAACTTCAGTGAGTCAGGACCCCACAGCAACATCCTTTTGTGGCCATCCTCCTTTGGCAAAAGAGCTGAAAAGAAGTGATTTTTCCAAGTCTGACACTTCTGGGATCTTTTTAATTAAATGGCACGTGTTAAAGTCTCTTGTAGAACCAGAGGCTGGTGTGATGGGTAGTGCTTTAATGAAAAAAATGCAATAGAACCAAAACCAGAATCAGAAGAGGTTCCTGGAGCCCAGGAGGAGACGGACTCCCCTACCCAGAAGTTTGTCTGGTGCTGCAGAAGAGGAGCCCCCTGACCGCTGTAATCTGGTGCTCAGCAGAATATTTCTGAAAAATTTAGTAAAAAAAAAAGACATGGTCAACATTTTCGGTTCCAAATAATCCAAGAGGGACTTCATATTTCACCAAGAGCTACCAAAGATGGAGGTACACCAATAATGGAGCCATTTTCCTACAGCTATAAACAAATTTGCCTGCAGACATGAAATGCCGCATGATCACGGGAACATGATTGCTAACATAGATACAAAACGTCAGGATGTGCAGATGTCATGACTTTGGATGGAAACATCTCAAACTGAAATTTTTCCCTGAGCAACTATTCAGATATGCACCATTGTGGGCTGTTCAGGGAGTGGAGCCAGAGGATGAGGGGCAGCGGTTTTAAACTGGAAGAGGGGAGATTTAGATTAGATGTTAGATTAGATTTAGATTAGATATTAGATATTTCCTGTGAGGGTGGTGAGCCCCTGGCCCGGCTTGCCCAGAGAAGCTGTGGCTGCCCCATCCCTGGAGGGGTTCAAGGCCAGGTTGGACGGGGCTTGGAGCACCCTGGGCTGGTGGGAGGTGTCCCTGCCCAGGGCAGGGGGTGGCACGGGATGATCTTCAAGGTCCCTTCCAACCCGAACCACTCTATGATTCTATGGTTCAGCTGGATTTATGCTAGAAGAAAAAATAAATTCATTAACAGCTGAACACTTGGCTTTAAAACTATGATACTTCTGGATTTCTTTGCATCCCCTGGTTAACTAAAAGCCTCCTAAGCAAGCATCTGTGGCATCCAGCACTAGTTGGCATCAGGGATTTCGTTTCACTTATGTGCAGCATCCCGTAGAGTACACTATACACTACCCACATTTTGGTGACCAAAGCGTTTTCATAGAAATCAAGGATTCTCCCCATATTCTCGGCATGGCCAGGCCTTCCCAGCCCACTCTCCTGCACTTTGTTGCAATTAAATCTTCAAGGCTGGGGCTTCATTACATCCGACTTTCCCCTCTCGTCATTCCCTACCACAACTCCCCGGGGAAGGTGCGAGGGTGTGATCCAGCACCGAGGGCACCTTCCAGTTTGGGCTGGTCTCCAGGCGGGCGGTCGACAGCTCCGGCAGCTTTGGAAATCGTCGCATAGCTGAGATGCCAGGAGGCTGAGTCTAAAATGTAATTAGCTTCACATGGAAACAAGTGGCTTGTCTAGTCCGTGCCCTAGGGACTGTTTGATCAAGTAATTAGATCATTACTTCTGGGGCTGGAGGAACCCAAATACGGCACTATCCGCCTCTTTTCCTGTTTACTCAGGAAGGTGAGTGCTCTGTGAAGAATGATAAGTGAGCATCTGAATGCAATTAAATCTGAAAAAGAGGAACTAGCTGTGGTCATGAAAAAACCCCACGTCTGTTTTATCTTTTGCCTTCTGACTATTGCAGATATTTGCTTTGACTTCCCAAAATTTTAGAATGGGTATCTAGCTTTCCTTAGGTTTTTTTTTTTTTTTTTTCACATTTCTGAATAAAACTGTGTCCTGATCTCTGAGAAATAATTTTTAGAGCTCAAAACAGGTTGCCTGACAGAGCAAGAACTGTGGGCCTACTACATTTGCTTATGCAGAATAGCAATTTTGTCCCGAATTGTGTAAACAGTTTCATAGCTGTGGTATAAACACCCAGGTGTTCAGGGAGGAAGGGAGTCTGTTTCTCTTCCTAGGGCACAATCCTGTGATGTTCACCTGGAGATGAAACATCTGCTCTCTGCTAATAGTCTCAGCCTTTTCAAATCTGATTTTCTATGTTCATATGAAGGATTAAATTCAGTGCAAGCATCACGCCATCAGAAGAGTGCTACAGAGAAATAGTCTAAGGGAAAATCTTATCTGAATGCCATTTTTTCCACCTGCAGTTTCTTATTTCCCAGAACATTGTCCCATTTGATTTAGGAGCAGAAGCCAAGGGAAAGGTTGTTTGCACAGAACCTTTCAGTGAGTTTTAAAGGAGTTTTGGAGTCAAATCGGACCTCCGCAGAGAGACAATTAGGAAGCCTCAATTGGTTTGGGATTGCTATTGTGTGGCGTTTGTGCTTAGGTAAGGCGTAGAGCCCTTGCCAAAGTCCAGACACCGCAGTGGCGAGAGCTGTACAACCAGTGGTGAGAGCCAGGGTCTGCCGCAGCCAGTGGAGAGGAGGACGGAAACCGAAGAGCTGTGAGGGTGGAACGATTCGCGCGAGGCCGGATCTCCCCAGCCCACGTGCAGCGCCACATCCATTGGGTACGGTTTATCACGCCCCACTATTGGTTGGGCTCCTCTACTAGAAAAAGCGAGACAGTGATAATTGCAGGTTAGTCACCAGCCACGTGCCCTGGGGCGTCTTTAAAGAAGGAGCCAGTGGGTGCTCGCAGACAGAGCTGCGCCCATGTCTGCTGCTTCAGCAGCTTCCCCCGCAGTCTGTCTCCCCATCTCTACTCCCTTCAGCGGTTGCGGCTGAGCCCGATTCCACTCTGCACCACCTCTGCACTGGAAACCAGCAGAGCAATACCCTTGGCACGTGTAACAGGGCGACTTCGAGCCCCTGAGGATGCTGCCCACTCTTGGGCAAGTAAATGTGGTGCTAAGGAGGAAGCACTGGGATCCTCTTCGCAGGTATTCATGGAGGGTTACCAGAATTGTCCAAGACACCTTGCTAATACTAATATTATTTCCGCAGAACTCAGTGGTGAGTGAATCCATATCGATCTCTGCAACAGATGAGGCTTGCCCAATTGCCACCAAAGATAAGGAAACAGAAGTCAATTGCAAAAGGCTGAGCTAGGACCTCTTACACGTGGGTGACAGTCACGAGGCATGGTCTCCCGACCTGCTCATCTTCCCCTCATTAGTGGCTTATTTACCCATTGCTCGTAATGGAACATTTCATTTCTGCCAGCAGGATGCAGACACGGCTGGCCCTGAGCTCCTCCAGGTTTAGAGGAGCACTTCAGCAAGTGGTTGGGTTTTCAAAGTCTTTTCGAAACCATGGGAGAGCAATGCTTCCTCATGGTGTACAGCATCCCCTCCCCCAGCAACGATCTGGGATATCCCAGAGGAGTCCCAGGTCTCCAGCTATTGCCTTAGACCTTCTCAGGCATTCTAACAGGAGCTGCCACTCTACAGAGATCGGGCTTTTAGGAAGAAATTAAAAGGAGAATGGGTGAGTCTGGGGGAATGCAAAAAGGAAGGAAACACTTGCAGACAACTGGTGCCTAGATAATAATATTTTTTTATTGCTTCGTACAAGAAAAGGAGAAGATGGCAAGAAAGAATAAATGTAGAAATTCCTCCATCTACACCAGTGCAAAGAATTACAGAATCTCTCTCCCAGGCAATATTCCTGGGGGCACAAAACAAATTAGTTACATGTTACAAGGAAACCCATTGTGCTTGAGGTAAATATAGTAGAAATGATGCAGAACATAAGGAAAACCATTTGAGGATTTATGCTTCCTCGGACAGGAAGGGCATTAGGAAAACAAAGATGCAAGGAAGACCTTGACAAGTTCAGGGATCTGCAAACCGTTTTCATTCTTTAGCCTTTGGAGCCTCCACAGGGCAATCGCCCCCACCACAGGAGCCCTGACATGCAGCCCCTCAAGGAGCCATGCATTTACGACAGCAAACATCTGCACATGTGATGCAGTAGCGCCGGCCACAGGCAGGGGTGCATATGCCCTTGCACGGGGGGGCAGCTTGTGTAACACAGGTGGTGGGACAGGAATCCACACACTTCGTAACAGCCTGAACACCCCCACAGCAGGGATCCACACACGTGGTGGTGCACTTGGTCACCTCCTGGCAGCAGGGGTCCACACACGTGGTGGTGCACTTGGTCACCTCCTGGCAGCAGGGATCCACACACGTGGTGGTACACTTGGTCACCTCCTGGCAGCAGGGGTCCACACATCTGGTGGTGCACTTGGTCACCTCCTGGCAGCAGGGGTCCACACACGTGGTGGTGCACTTGGTCACCTCCTGGCAGCAGGGGTCCACACACGTGGTGGTGCACTTGGTCACCTCCTGGCAGCAGGGATCCACACATCTGGTGGTGCACTTGGTCACCTCCTGGCAGCAGGGGTCCACACATCTGGTGGTGCACTTGGTCACCTCCTGGCAGCAGGGATCCACACATCTGGTGGTGCACTTGGTCACCTCCTGGCAGCAGGGGTCCACACATCTGGTGGTGCACTTGGTCACCTCCTGGCAGCAGGGATCCACACATCTGGTGGTGCACTTGGTCACCTCCTGGCAGCAGGGGTCCACGCATCTGGTGGTGCACTTGGTCACCTCCTGGCAGCAGGGGTCCACACATCTGGTGGTGCACTTGGTCACCTCCTGGCAGCAGGGGTCCACACACGTGGTGGTGCACTTGGTCACCTCCTGGCAGCAGGGGTCCACACATCTGGTGGTGCACCTGGTCACTGGCCCACAGCATGGCTCCACACACTTAGTAGTGTATCTGGTCACAGCTCCACAGCAGGGATCCACACACCTGGTGGTGCACTTCGCCACTTCACTACAGCATGGATCTATGCACCTGGTGGTGCACTTGTTCACTCTGCCGTAGCATGGATCCACACATTTAGTGGTGTATCTGGTGACACCTCCACAGCATGGATCAACACACTTAGTGGTGTATCTGGTGACACCTCCACAGCATGGATCAACACACTTAGTGGTGTATCTGGTGACACCTCCACAGCATGGATCTACGCACCTCGTGGTACATCTGGTCACAGCTCCGTAGCATGGATCAACACACCTCGTGGTGCACTTGGTCACTCTATCACAGCATGGATCCACACACCTGGTGGTGCACTTGGTCACCTTATCGCAGCACGGATCCACACACCTGGTTGTGCACTTGGCCACCTCTCTACAGCAGGGATTCACACGCCTGGTAGTGCACTTAATCACTTCACTACAGCATGGATCTACGCACCTGGTAGTGCACTTGGTCACTCTGTCACAGCATGGATCCACACATTTAGTGGTGCATCTGGTCACAGGTCCACAGCATGGATCCACACATCTGGTGGTGCACTTGGTCACCTCCTGGCAGCAGGGGTCCACACATCTGGTGGTGCACTTGGTCACCTCCTGGCAGCAGGGGTCCACACACGTGGTGGTGCACTTGGTCACCTCCTGGCAGCAGGGGTCCACACACGTGGTGGTGCACTTGGTCACCTCCTGGCAGCAGGGGTCCACACATCTGGTGGTGCACTTGGTCACCTCCTGGCAGCAGGGGTCCACACATCTGGTGGTGCACTTGGTCACCTCCTGGCAGCATGGGTCCACACATCTGGTGGTGCACTTGGTCACCTCCTGGCAGCAGGGATCCACACATGTGGTAGTGCACTTGGTCACCTCCTGGCAGCAGGGGTCCACACATCTGGTGGTGCATTTAGTCACCTCCTGGCAGCAGGGGTCCACACATCTGGTGGTGCGTTTAGTCACCTCCTGGCAGCAGGGGTCCACACATCTGGTGGTGCACTTGGTCACCTCCTGGCAGCAGGGGTCCACACATCTGGTGGTGCACTTGGTCACCTCCTGGCAGCAGGGATCCACACATCTGGTGGTGCACTTGGTCACCTCCTGGCAGCAGGGATCCACACACGTGGTGGTGCACTTGGTCACCTCCTGGCAGCAGGGGTCCACACATCTGGTGGTGCACTTGGTCACCTCCTGGCAGCAGGGGTCCACACATCTGGTGGTGCACTTGGTCACCTCCTGGCAGCAGGGATCCACGCATGTGGTGGTGCACTTGGTCACCTCCTGGCAGCAGGGATCCACACACGTGGTGGTGCACTTGGTCACCTCCTGGCAGCAGGGGTCCACACATCTGGTGGTGCACTTGGTCACCTCCTGGCAGCAGGGGTCCACACATCTGGTGGTGCACTTGGTCACCTCCTGGCAGCAGGGGTCCACACACGTGGTGGTGCACTTGGTCACCTCCTGGCAGCAGGGGTCCACACATCTGGTGGTGCACTTGGTCACCTCCTGGCAGCAGGGGTCCACACATCTGGTGGTGCACTTGGTCACCTCCTCGCAGCACTTATCTTCACATCTGGTCGTGCACTCGGTCACTTTGCAGCAGCATGGGTCCACACATTTGGTGATGCACTTGGTCACTTCCTCACAGCACGGAGGCGCACACGTGGTGATTCCAAGGCAGCAGGGATCCACGCACCTGGCAGCCCGTGTCATGCCGAGATTGCTCAGGTTCACGTAAGTGGTGGTGCCCTGAGGAACCCCAGCATAGCAGCAGGGATCCACACATTGAGGCAAGCACTGGATGTTACAGCCAGTACCACAGGGATCCACGCATTTTTTCACTGGAAAACTCTTCACCAAGATGGTGGGAGGTGGAAGGCAGAGCTGTCTCAGTTGGTAATCGTTCTGGCACTGCATATTTGAGGGAGGGGTAACGTCTGAAAGCAGGAAAGGAATAAACTTTGTGGAAAACAGAGACATTCAGCTTTCACAAGGCTATTTTATACACTGAGTTAAACCACAGTTTTTCCAGTGAAATACTGAACAATATACTGGGAAAACAGCCTCAAATCCATAGCAGGGCACTAACTCCACATGAAAGCATTTTAGACAAGTTTGTAGCTACCAGATAGATGTACATTTCAAACAGCTTCTCAAAACAGGAAAGAAAATTTGTGTTATTTGGACTCAGCTACATTATATTGCAGGTTCTGAAGTCATGACAGCCCCCACCTGCCCACAGCTCCCCTTGGTTTAGCATGAGCTCTTTGACATTACTTCCCTATTTCCACCTGTAAAGGAGACTACTAGGCTTCTGATGTGGACCTGTCCATACGCAGATCCTCACCTAGAGGACACGAGTGGAGCCTTCGTGCCAGAAAACTTCCACAAGGAAAGGATCTGACGCTCACAGCACAGCTGCTTTCCCACCTCTCCCATAGAAGTTCTCCTAGCTCTTCTCATCCAGACTTCCTTCCAGGCATTGCTTACCCTTGCAGCCTGAGAGTCTCCACTTCTTATCTTCCCTCCCACTTTTTTCCTTTGAAGTCCTAGCCTTGCCTTTTGATCTCTCTCAAACCCAATAATTTCCTGGTTAAAACCGGGTGGCAGTGTCATTGGGGAAAGAGAGAGGTTAGTCCGCTCTCAGCTACCCTGAGATGCATCTTGATGGAGAACGCAGAGCAATTGCAAAACATACAGCAAATAAAGACCGATAGAAGATGGAATGAATATTTACCCTTACCTCAGCTGCTTGATAAATACCATACACAAATCTCACTAAGCAGAGGCACTCATAAGTCTTCTACATTGCTTCTGCAGATAATATTTAAAAATTAAATAACCCCAGCCACTATATTACTTCCCAGCAAGCCAAGAGAGACTTACCCAATTCACCACCAGCAACTAGCAAATGAAACCAAAACGGCTTGAGAAACACTACAATATGAATCCTTTTATATGATTTCAGTGTCCGTGTCTCCGGAAGTGAGACACCTCAGGGGTATGGAAATAAAATTTATAATAATCCAGACCTGCTCCACCTCCAATCCTTAAATTACTTGCTTACATTATAATTTTTAATGAAACCTGGCCACTGGTGGTACATGCGGCACTATGACTGCTGCCTGCAAGCTTGAATTCCTGATCCACGTATTTCCTATGGGGGATGTGGAACAAGGAACTGATGATACATCCTGGAAACTATCCCCCTCGGGATTAAACTTTGTTTTGATACAAGTTGATTTGGTGCATTTTCTTGCGCCTTCCCCTGAGACAGCCATACAGACCAGGATTACGGATGGGACAGGACTCCATGAGTGACTTTGTTCTGCTCTATTGTGCAAGTTTGCTTGCTCTTACTAGCACACAATATCCCTCCTACTGAGAGCTTTATTCACGATAATCTGGTCAGAATTTCCATTACTGTAACTTGCAGTTGTTGCCTCTCACACTGTCTCTGGGCACCTCTGAGAAAAGCCTCTCCATTAATACTTTTTAGATAGCTGAAAGGGGCCCCAGGATCTCCCCTAAGTCTTTTCCTTTCCAGGATGAGCAGGTCCTTCAGCCTCTCCCCATCCATCATCTCCTTGAGGCCCCTGGACCATCTTGGTGGTCTCCACTGGGCTCGCTCCAGTTTGTTGGAGACTGTCTTGCACTGTGGACCCCAAATTGGACACAGCGTCCAGGTGCGGTCTCACATGTGCCAGACGGAGGGGAGCACTCACTCCCCTGTAACTGCTGGAGAGTGCAGCTAGTACATGGGAGCACCCAAGTTTTCTGAGCAGCTTCATAACATCTCTAATCCTCAACCAAGTGCAGTATGTCAGCGTAACCCAAATTTCATAGAATCATAGACTGGTTTGGGTTGGAAGGGACCTTAATGATCATCTAGTTCCAAACCTCCCTGCAATGGGCAGGGACACCTTCCACTAGACCAGGGTGCTCAAAGCCCCGTCCAATCTGGCCTCAAACAGTTAGGCAGCCAGGAAAGCTTCACATTGTGTTAAAACCTTCACTGTCACTTAGAGTCCTTCCAGGACATCTCCTGTGGTGGCCCATCTCTATGCAGCGACGCTCCAGGGGGATGAACCGTCTGTGTTTGGTGCTCTGACCACAGTGTCCGTGGTAGTGGCCCTTTTTGGCTTGCTGTGCATGTTTCTGTCGTACAGAGGGGTAAACTGAGACTGAGACACGCCATTCAAGAAAGAGAGTGAACCATGCAGGACAGCCACAGCACGGAGTCAATGCTTTGTGCCTACCACAATTGCAGTCAAGTAAAGATGTTCTTGTCTGAAAATCCCTCATTAGAAGAGAGAAGGGAAAGCCACCAAGTGCATTGCCTGCGAGAGATCAAAGACTCTGAAACTTCCTTCTCTGCTCACTCCGAACTAGCCTTAAGTCACTTGGTGACACAAACATTGAACCAGTATTACTTGCATACAGAGACGAGGGCATACATCATCCAGAGATGAAGGTGCATTCTTGTGCCTGCACACTATTCTCCCTTTAAATGTGCCTGTCCGTGCCGCTGGGCGCAGTGGTGCCCAGTGTAGTAGCTTTTGGTTATTTAAGTTAAAATAAATAAATCTGGGATGTGTAACCACTTGGGCTGACAGTTCGCTGCTGACCGCAGTGATTTGAATTAACCCTTAGTATAGTTCAGCTGATTTCGGTAAACCAGTGGGCTGAAGGGAAAAGGGTCCTGTCACCCGTCTGCTCTTCAGGGGTGCAACTGCAGGAGGATGAAGGCAACATCATGGCGATGGAGTAGTGTTATGTTATTTGAGTCAGAGCTTTAGGAGAAAATGCAAAACATCACAAGACTAGTGATGGTATAAGAGTTTCCAGAAGCACGTCAGGGTGCTACCACCAGCGGCACCGCGTCTGAACAGGACAGTGGCGGTGACAGAAAGAGGTTAGACGCGGCTAAAAATAAAAGAATCCCCCAGATCCCACATCCCATCCTGTCTCTAATGGCCCGCAGGATGTGTTGGGCTGGAGGATGTTTCACCGTCACAGAAAAACTGACCCATAACTGGGCGACTATTTGTGAGCGAGCCTGGAGTCCATTCATTTCCCAAATTCTTCTCTGACGTCAGCCCCGCTGAAAGGACACGTGATCTCGCAAGCCATCTTTGCTCACTCAAGGTTACACTACAGCCATGGAAATAGCTGGTTTCCATGAAAAATAATTAGTCAAATAATCCATCACAGGGCAGAGGCGGAGCAGGGCTGGGTTAGTAAAGGACAGCTTGTCTGTGTGCCTGGGGCACCTCATCTCCGGAGGCCAGGCTCTTGAATATACAAGGCAGATCCCAGGTTAAAGTCGCCGTGTCTGCTCACCGTCTTTACTTGCTGATACGGAGTCGGGTAAGTATCTTCGGGATTGTACAGATCTAAGCCTGTTACTGGTGTTAATTTTCTACTATTTGCCAAAATACATTACTGCTACCAGCTGCACAAGGGAAATTGTTTATTGGCTCTCACACCTCCTTGGTGACAAGGGTTTGAAAGAGTAATAATCTTCTTCCTTCGCGCTTTGCTGTAATTCCCATGGATGATCTGCAAAATGTTTCCTGCTGTCTCAGCACTGGATTTAGAGGGCTAAAACATCGTCTTGCTCACTGAGCGCCTACACGGCAGGCAGGAGCCAAAACTGCTCTGCATGTAGATATCATCGAAGCGGCGAAACGACTGCGGCATCGCATACGGCAGTGGCCAAGGTCCCAGGTAAGAGCTCCTAGCCTCATGGTAAACCTGAACAACTACGTCTTTCTTCTACCTGTTTAGCCTGTTGCTGCTGAAAGCCATGATAAAGGTGGGACAGTGATAGCTGCACCTCTTGCAGTGGTGCGAGATGGGTGTTCTCCTGCAAGGGAGTTTCAGGACAAGGAGAAAAAGTCTGTAAGAGAGAGGGGATTAACTTGAAGTTTATAAACCTGCTGAAAATGTTAATCAAATCCACTGCTATCTGCACCAGAAAATGCTGCTAGGGAGAAATTTTCTTGCTGAAAGCAGATTTTAATAAGAAAAGCTGAGTTTGGAAGTTTATACAGAAAAACAGAATGACCCAACTTCTTTTCATAAGGAGTGGTTGCAGAATTTGGAAAAAAAAAAAAAAAAAAAAAAAAGAAAAAAAAAAGACACAGCAAATTTCTCTCTATTCCTTATTTCATGAATGAAATTGTGTCACAAGCTGCGAGTGTCTTGCTGAAGAATTCACCAGCCAAGAAAATGAAATGTCTGATGGTTTGGGTTAGCAGATACCAAATTGCTCTTTTTCTTTCAGGCTCCTCTGCAGTGTGGAAAGATGTCTTCCCAGTGCGAGGTACCCTGCCTGCCTCCTCCTGCCTGCGCGGGGGAGCCTGCGCACACCGACACGTGCCCATCACAGTGTCCTGTGGTGGTCCTGGATGCCTGCCCCGTGCAGGACACACAGCCCTGTGCTGAGCAGACTTTCCAGGTGGACCCCTGCTCGTGTCAGGGTGCAGCCACCTGCCTGGATGCTTGCTCTCAGGTTCGGCTCACCTGCCCACCTCCTGCTGTCCCCGTGCCTGGGGACACCTGCGCACCTCCATATGTGTGTGCCTGCGGGTGCCCAGCAGTGATCCCCTGTGACCCCCCTCAAAGCAAGGGAGGGGCCAACTTCCCATTCCAGCCTGCAGCCTTGGTGGTGGAGCCCTCCAGCCCCGAGACAGTTGGGACGTGCGTGGAAACCTTCCCCTTCCAGCATGAGATTTCGCCCGTGGATCCCTGCACCCCTGAGACAGCTGGGACCTGTGTGGAAACCTTCACTGTGCAGCACCCAACCTCAGCGACGGATCTTTGCACCCTGAAGACAGTTGAGACCTGCGTGAAGACCTCCCCTCTCCAGCAAGACATATCACCGGTGGAGCCTTGCATCCCCGAGACAGTTGAGACCTGCATGGAAAACATCCCCTTGCAATACCCAATCTCATCTGTGGAGCCCTGCACCCTCGAGGTGCTTGAGACCTGTCCGGATGGGCCCTGCTGTGCTCAGGGTGTGATTGTTGGTGATCCCTGTCCTGCTCAATGCCCCGCTCAATCCACATGCGTGGATCCCTGCAAACCTCAAGGTGTGATTTGTACTGAGCCGTGTGTGTCCCAGAGCGCCACAGAACCCACGGGGACATGCATACCCCAGAGCAGCACGGAGTTGTGCACTCCCCAGGGCACCGCAGGTGCCATGGACACCAGGTCTACCAAGGGCACGGCCAAGGGCTCCAGCACCCACCCATCCACACGAGCACCCTTCCGCCTGAACACCCGCACTGCTGCCATCGTGGAGCGGTGCCTTTCCAGGTGTCAAAACTGGCTGCGAGGCAAGAAATAAGAGCGGCATCAGTGGGCACACAGCAAAGAAGAGGTTTCCCTGCGTAAACGAGACCTCCTCTGGAGAGCCTCTTGGTTTCCCATGTGTAACAACAAGAAAGAAAATTGCTTCATGTTAAATAAAAAAATACTTTTCAATCATCTGTTAATTATGGCTCTTATTTTTATTGCCTAATGTTAACTACAATAATGATGGCAAAAGTGCAATGCAAGTATTAATTGCATTCACAGAGACCCATTTCATCATCTTCAACCTTTTTACTTCCCACGTATAAATAACTACTTTCATAGTCTGTCTTAAATTCAGTTATGATTTTGCCTTTGGGTTTTCTATCCTCTTTTTTTAATGCTCTCTTAGACTGAAATTTTTATGAGAATATTGAGAAAAGTAGCTTAAAGGCATCATTTTAACATAGCTTGAGAAAGGTCTTTTAAGGAGATATAAAATGGCAGATGGCATTTAAGGTGAAGGAGGAGCAAACACTGAAGAGAGAGAAGTTGCAGAAAACACCAAGAGAAAAGCAATGCTGAGAAATGGGAGTTTTGTTGCACAGCTGAAGACTGAGTAAAACTCTGTGTAATTAAAAGTTTTTGTCACGTAACAGCTTTCCCTGGAACCAGAGTTACATCTCTAAATATTAGCAGCAACTTGATGCAGTAGATGGATAAAGCTCTTAAAGAGTTACAGAAAGAGCAGGGGGAGAAGGATATGCCAGTTATTCCCGCAGCTGCCTGCGGTGTAATTGATATATCACCTGACATTTCTTGCCCAGCAGCCCTGTCCGACCCAGTGCTGGCATCCAGGGCTCTCCATGCTCCTGGTGGCACTTGGTCACCAGCTGCTTTTTGCTGATACAGCAGTTTGCTGCAGCTGCAAGAAGAGCCCAATCCTGCTCAGGGCAGCCTGGAAAAATGATGAGAACCAGCCCAGGCATCCAGAAACAGCTGCTCAATGAAAGCCATTTCCACTGGATTATGGCACTTTGTTTGCTGGGTCTTTAACGTCCTCTGTTAGAAAGGATTTTTCTGCCTCCACACGCGCAGCGGATAAAATACCTCTATGTGTTAGTGCTCTGTACGTATTTGCAAAGAGCTAAAACAAGCCCTTATAGCGCAGCAATAATCACAGCTTATTGGATTGAGGAGATAAATCTTGATGAATCTGAAAAGTTTGTCAGCTGTTCCTGGTTTTTTGCCCAGTAAATAAATCAACAGATATCATTCTCAAGACACTATACCAGATTACCGTGCCTGAAACTACATCTATCACCCATTATGTTGTAATAAAACTCTTCTGAGAGTTAGATTGGATCTGCAGTCTTGGGCTTTGGAAACACCTATAAATCAAACACTAGTGAAAATAGCCTATAGTAACGTAAAAATTATAACTAAAGATGAACCAGCAAAGACAATAAGCAGAGGAACACTGGTTACTGTAGTACCAAATATGCCCTTGCAAAGACAGATAAGCCCAGCTCATTGTTCCAAGATGCTCTTTTGACACCGTATGACCAGACTGCCCTTTACAAATTGTTGTGCTCTCCCACGTAATCTTGTTACAAAAATAACTCCTCATTACGCTCTTGCACTGCCCCGGCTGGCACTTCCCCTCGCAACCCCAACATTTATGGTTATGCCAACACAGTGCGCTCCATCCCAGCACATTCAACATTCAAACACCCATCTACGGATGCTCAGAGTTTGCTGGCGTCATCCTGGGTTCTTCTCAGTGCTTACCAACAGCAATGAAATAAAACCTGAGACTGAGCCATTTCCTCCACCACAGGAGCCACTCGGCAGGTGAGGAAGTGAGTTTCCTTTCCTCAAGCGTCATTAAGCTGGAGGTGATCCTCAAGATCAAGCTGAGGGCTTCTTTAGCACTTTGAACGACTCCATAGTCCACCCAGGGCCATAAGTATGTCATGTTTTATATGAAAACTCAACCTAGAAAAGCATGTCCTTTTTGTTGAGTGCATCGACTGTGATTTCAGCGAGTGTTTCTTCATTCAAGAAAACTGGGGCAGAGACGGTCTTTGTGGCTGGGCTGCCCTGATCCCAGCCCCGGGCCTGCAGTGCTGGTGGTAAAGCAGCAAAGCAGGAAGAGGACAAGATCCAGCTAAACCCTTTTGCTGCTCCACGTTATCCGGGGCTGGACTGTGTTTGCATCTCAAGGCTCATGAGCAGCCTGTTCATTGCCTTCCCCCAGCTCTTCATTCCTTCGACGGTTCTCATGTTCCCCTCGCCATGATCTCCTCCCCTCACTCATCTGTCATTATTCCTGCCTTGTGACACCTCTTCATCATCAGGGTGGAGTGTAATTGGTACAGCTGGAAAAGAGGCATCAGGTGTGATTGTGGCATTCCTAACATATCAGCAAGTAATTTATCCCTTTCCTACAGAGAGGAAGGAAAGGACAAAATGCCACCCAACCTGGGTTTTGCCAAACTTTTTTCACAAAAAAAAGTCGAGGACCTCATTTCTCAGGCATGGCCAACAAGGCTGAGAGCTTGTGTACGGACATCTCAGCGGGTACTGAGATGAAGGACCATGAGCAGTACCCCAGGGCTGGCCCTGCTTATTTCGTGGGGCCGGGTGAGTCATTTTAGGAAGCCGATCCTTCAGAGCAGGTCAACTGCTGCACGTCTGCACTTGTGAGCGGTGCCAGTCTGGAGTCCACATTCTCCTGGCCTGAGTCACCAGCTCCAGAGGGTCTTCCAGGCACACTCAGGAGACTGAGAAGTCCAGCTAAAACTAGCATCTCCCACCCATTACTAAAAACAGAGAGGTCAGCACCCCTTTGCACATCCAAGTAACTCTTCAAAACACACACGAGCTGCACTAAATGAAACATTTATCGAAAGTAATGAGTTCAGCCATTGCCACATTGGCTCCGAATTCCCTATTTCTTCATCCCATTTTTCCCCCTCTGGTTTTCAGGCTCCCATCCAGCACCTTACTGGGTTCAGGACCAGGTCACTCTTGCCCGTGGGCTGCGACTGGCTCCGTTTCGAGCAGGGCACAGCTCTAAGTTTCAGCACAAATGTACACCTGGGCAAGAAGTTTCTGAGAATGGCTGGGAGCCTGCCAGAGCCCAGCACACCTTCCCCATGCTCGCCTTTCCAGTGTAAACAAACAGAAATGTTGCTCTTAAACAAGGTAGGCCACAGGCAGAACTGGTAGAGCCTGGTTTCCATCGTCTGTCCTGCGTCCAACAGCTCGATGAATGGAGAACCGATTAGTCCTTTCTACTACAGCAACATCAACCAAGTCTCTACCAATTTTCATGAAACTCGTAGAGATTTAGCATTTGTTTGAACCATGCCACTGTGTCAAATTTGCTTGCAAATAATAGGTTAGGATAGTAAAATCAGGAGCGTAGAAACTTTATTTCTTGGGAAAGTCAGGTTAAAGAAGGATGAATCCCTATGAACAAAAGCAAGCAGGTGATTTCCCTGTCTGTACATCTCCCTGGAATAAAGGAGAGGACTGGGGAGGGCAGGCAGGACTTGCATCCCGGCCAGCAGCACAGGCAGCACGAGGTGCATCAGCCTGCCACCCCACAAGCCTTCTGCTAGCAGCTTCCAGACTTGCACTGTTTGCCTCGGTGAGTGCTGCCATACCACCACCAGATACGTGTCCCTGCCAGGCAAGCTCCATCTTGCCGCAGAGCACCTGCTCCTGTCCTCGGCTGCCAGCCTGACACAATGCCTTGTCCCTCCCCAGCGGGACCTTGCCCAGCCAGATCCACCACGCTGCCAGCCTGGCTTTGGTGGGGTTTCTTTCAGGACATGTTTCCCAACACGTCCTCTCTGCCCCCTTCCACCCTCTGCTCGAGACGACACTCCTGTTGTTGCAGCACAGCCACCCCTGAGCATTTCTTAGTTGTTTCCTCTCTATCTGCCCTCAATGCTCCTGCGTTTGGAGAGACCAGAGCTACTTTTCAGGACAGCAGAAAACAGCTTTCCACCCCAACCAGAGCAGACGCTAAACCCAAGACTTTAAGCCATTGGCCAAAATTGCAGCTTCCTGCAAAAACGAGCTGGCAAAAGGAGCTGAAATTCTCCTGCTGATGCACTGGGCAGGGAGGAAGCTAACGGGCAAGGGCACTGAAATCACCCCCACCACTAAGGGGAGCAGCCGCAACGAGTACAGCCCGTGACTCACTTCCACCGCGGCCACAGGAGGTGACTCAGGTCTCCACCAAACCCTCAGCTTTTGAGTGGAGCAAGCCAGCAGAGGCCACAACTGAGCCGACCGCCCTCTCCTGTCCCAGCCCATCTCCTCCACTGCCAGCCCTGGGAGAAGGTGGCGAGTTCCACGTGCACACGGGTGGCAGGAGCAAACTGCCACTGCCTCCATGGTCCCCACACATGGCAGGAGCGATGGCTCCGAGCTCAGGGTGATAGAGAAGGGAAAGAAAATCAAAGAGGAGTGCTCACAGCTGGACTACTACACCTGCCCAACCTCTGAGCACCACCACGAAAAGCTGGTCCATGGCCAGAGCCCTGCCCAGAAGCTGATTTTCCAATGCTAAAGCCTGTGGCTGGCTCAGGGAGCGTGTCTCAGCGAGGTCTGGGTGTGGGCAGCAGACGTGCCAGGAGGGATGGCCCCCCAGCTGCCCACAGGTGTGTCTGTGCACGCACACGCTTGGCTGTGGCCCCCACAGCACGCATCCACATGTGTGACCACACGTGCACACAGACAGCGTCCTCTGGTGGTGCAGGGCACAGGAAGGCAGGAGGACGTGTCCTGTTGGAGCTTGGAGAAGTTGAGAGGCAAGGAACACACGAGCAGCGTCAAAGCTGGTTTTCTGGTGACAGATAAAAAGCAGGACTTGGAGTCTTCTGGGCTGGAGGTAACAAGTAGTAGCTGCGTGATTAATTCTGTCTTGATCATCAACAGCATTCCCAAACACCTGGGATGAAGGCTGCCATGCAGCACGCTGCCTCACAGGAGGTCCTCCTTTTCAGTGAAAAGCAGGTACCTTCAGAGGGAGGCAAAATAATTCTTCATAGTGATAAATGTGGGATAATCTAGTTTTACCTTCCTCCCTGCCCTGTTTCCATGTTAGGTTCATTCTTAGTCTCTAATTGCTAGAGATTTGCCTAAATTGAGACACAGAGTTTCGTACACGCTCTCTATGCGCTGGCTAGCTTCGTATCATCGCTTGCTTTCCTTTTCCAGACCCAGACCCGTTTAAGTAAACTTGTGAGTTCCTTTGCTCTTTCAGGAAAAATATTTTATTCAATGACAGCTTCTACATATTGAATTAAAACAGCCGGCTGGATAAGTTATGAGCAAACGAAGCACAGAAAAATCCTGCTTTCACAAGGAGGATCACTGGGTGAGAGGAACAAGATAATCCGAGATACCTGGGCCCCTTTGTGCATTCTGGGGTACAAATACAAAGGAAGGGTTTAATTAACTTCTCCATAAGTATAGTTAACATATGTATTAAAACTGTCTCAAAATGTGAAAAGTATCCTCAAAAGCCTTGTTTCAGCCAAGAGATTAATTCCTAATTTTAATTCTGGGATTATTCAAATGCAGAAAGAGTCTTTTAGATTAAAGGCATCGCTAGCTGGCTTTCAGTGCATTACCACAGGGAGTCTTAGAATCCAATTATCTCTGAAGAAATATGTTAAATATGCTCATTAACATGTAAAAAAGTGGAAACGTGTATTAGAGAAAAGCTGATGTATTACACTTCTTAATGTCACAATAAATTAGCAATAAAGGCGGTTACAACAGAAATAACTTGCTGAAACGCCTAGGCAGCATAGGAAAATAAAGCATTTTATTCCAATTAGCTTAATTCCTGATAAAGACATAGATGTAGCGATAAAACTCGCTGTATAATGGGCTCCAGCCCTGGGAAAGTTTAGGAATCGTGCTTTGTGTATGGAAGGATCCAAGAGAAGGGAGGGAAGCCTGAACCTCAGTGTGAACTGCCCTCAGCAGGCAAAAGAAAGAAGGGAACACCGGGAAGAAGAGGCACAAGAGGCACATTGGGAAGGCAGTAACCACAGATGAAACCTTGGGGTCTCATGGCTGACAGTGCAGGCACTAACCAGGCATTTCCTTTTTTCTTTTAACCACCCAAAGCAAGCCCCATCCATTCCAGCCCCGAAGACTTCCAGCTCTCCAAACCCCGTATTTAAAGGCTTCGTCCCATTAAACCTTCAGTGCAGCACTTTCCCTCCTTCATCAGCGCTAACCCACGCTCCTGCTCTTCCCGGCTGAGCAGGAAAAATCAGAGCCACACAGGAATAAAGAGTAACTTCCTCCTTTATTTTTTGTTGGGAAACCTGACCGCTCTGACCTAACTCCCACCCCCTTGAGCCCCAGACCTTAAACAACCCCCCAAGTCCTAACACCCAACTCCAGTCCAACACCAGTCCCTGCCGTTACTGCCTGACATGCGCTCACCACACTCCCCCGACTGCTGGCAATGCTTCTGCTGTGCCCCCTTCCCTCCCAGTGCCTCCTTCATTTGCTTTCCTTCCAGTCCCTAAAGGGGCTCCGGGAAAGCTGAGGAGGGACTCTGGAGCAGGGAGGGGAGCCATGGGACCAGGGGGAAGGGTTTTACACTGACAGAGGGAGATTGAGATGAGATGTGAGGCAGAAATTCTTGGCTGTGAGGGGGGTGAGCCCCTGGCCCAGGTTGCCCAGAGAAGCTGTGGCTGCCCCATCCCTGGAGGGGTTCAAGGCCAGGTTGGACGGGGCTTGGAGCAACCTGGGCTGGTGGGAGGTGTCCCTGCCCAGGGCAGGGGGTGGCACGGGATGATCTTTAAGGTCCTTTTCGACTCCAATCATTCTAATGATTCTATGAAATTTAAGCATGACCTAAATTGTAGATCTTCAGCAATCACCATGGTGGTAATAACAGCTACTAAGTTATTTTAAAGCTCTTGCTTAACACTTAGATTTTCCACACCTTTCTTTTTGTCTGCACTTCTGACATGCGTCTTCCTCCAAACGACCACACCAAAGTCCCCGTGCTGCCGTGAGCCAGGTGTCACCTCCAGCTTCGCCCAGCCCTGGTGCACATCACTCCTCCAAACCCATCCCAGCCGGGCGGCCCACAGCCTGGGCAACCACAGCTGCCCCTTGTGCGAAAGCCCAGACCAGCCTGCTTACAATAGCATTTTTACCAAGAAACAGAAAGAAACGGGGACTGGAAAGATGGGGATAAAATTAAGTGGTCAAACTGCTTAAAGGCAGCAACCAGAGAGCATTTTCACCAGCAGCCTAAGCCTGAATACACACTCTGCCTATCCAGAGAAGCTGGTTTGCCCAGTGCCCCGGCACATTTTCTACAGGTGAGCTCAGAAAACGGAGCTCCTTCAGCAAATACACCTCAAAGACTTGTGAATATTAGTGGAGTGAGTTTGCCAAGTTAACAAAGCGCCGCAGACTCCTTTCCTCCTCCTCCTCCGCCGCACTGTGCACCTTACCTCCATGTCTGCATGGTAAATCCACCTTGGAAAGCCAGCCCCGATTAACGTGCACTTTGGCCACTTTGAACACAAACTCCCAAAGTATTTATTCTTCTCTCAAGTGCAGATGATGATCAATCATGCTAAAGGAAGGTGCTGCCCCTCCTGCCCCAAAATTTGAGCTGTGGTGCTAATGACCCCTTTCCAGCGCCAGCAGGGCTTGAAGGTCTTGGGGTGTCCAGGAATCTCTAAGCACGTGGGGCACAGCCTTAGAGGCTGCTACACCCTCTTGGTGCTTGGTGAAAACAGAGAAATTCGAGCTCAAGCTTTATCTCAGCCAAAGGCATCGTGAGCTAATCGTGTTAAGCAATTCAGCTCTGCTGGAAGAGCAGTTTTCAGGGTAAAGATCAGCACAAAAGCCGCTTTTCTCTTGCAGAGGAGTTCCAAGGAAGACCAGCTTCTTCCCAGACCTTTTCAGAGAGACCCCTGCCAGCCCCTTCCCAATCCTCTTCGAACCCCCCCCAGCACCATCACAAACCAGGTGTGAGCTCAGGCAAAGCCTCCCCTCCTATTTCACGGCTCTTCGAGGCAGCGCTGCTGAAGTTTGGTGGGATTTCGTTAGCACAAGGCTCAGAAGCACCTGCCCTCCGCTCCCTGCGTTCACCATGATTTATTGCAAGCTCCGCTAAAGGTGGTGTTTCCCTCTTTTGCATTCTGCAGCGCTTTTAACCTCTTCACACATTGTTTGACCCTCTAACCTTTTCTGCTTCATAAAGCACGTATGAAACGCTATACAACATAAACCTGTTATTGTCTACGGCTGTCTACAAGAGGAGAAACCGCCCTGCGCAGGGTCTGGGTGGTTTGACTAGAAATAACTTCAGCAAGAACACCCTAAACGCTTTTGCGTGCCCCAGCAAATGCCCCCCACCCTTATCGCAGCTTAATGAGAAGGGGAGCAGCCAACGTGCCGCATGGTAAGAGGAAAGTGGTGCGCTTCCACGCAGATGTGAGAAGAAGGTTGATAGACTGAGAGGCAGAAAGAAAAGGGAGATCACGGCTCCTCCCTGGGCACTGACAGAAGAGCTGCTTGATGGTACTTGGGATTAAACCTGCAATGTACGAGAAGCCTCTCAGCTTAAAGAAAGGGCATGGTTTGGACAAAACTGGCCGGAGAAAAAGCAGCCCTGAGCTCAGGAGGACTCAGCACACAAAGGACAGAACAACCCACAGAGCTCTCCTGACCCTGCAGCCTCCCGTATTTATTCCCTCCCAGCCCTTCCCTGCCCACCTGCGAGGATTTCACACCACCCAAGTGGGACCCATTAACTTTCCCCCTGCCAGGCCCAGAGCAAGCCAGGGCATCTTCCTGAAAGCACTTTTAGTACAAAACTGGACGTGTTTCATTTTCTGTGCCCAAAACACCTTGCACTTTAAAAGCTACATGGACTTCTGACATCTTTTTTTTCCGGTCTTTCTTATTAACCATGAATTGGCCAAGAAATGGACTTTAAAAAATAGAAAGCTGTAGTGAGGGCACCTCAAAGTCTCACCCAAAGTGCCCAGGAGACAACTTTCATATCACGCTACATTTGCAGCACCTGGGGGGCGATAAGACAGCATAGGGCGATGTAACATTTATTTTCCTGAGCAAACAGCAATAATTGCATTTAGGCCTGTGGGCCTCCCAGTTAACCCACTGGTGGCCTCAGCCACAGGGTTGCAGTGGGGACTGGTGCTGGATGGAGCGCAGGGATTTGAAATCCCATGTGCCTCAGTTTCCCCTTCTGGTAAATGGGCGATTGAAGCCCACCATGCCCACAGTCCCCAGCTGCTCGCTGGCCCTGGGACACGCCATGTCACCCCTCTGTCCTGCTCCAAGTGCCACTTGGTGGCACTCTTTGAAAAGATTTCTCTGCTGAAAGGATTTCTTTTCTCGACGCCTACCTCCCCGTCGGGAGTTTCTGGAAGGAATCGCATTCATCTTGATGTGATCAGATTAATCTTGATGCATCACAATATCCTCATTTTTCTCCCTTTGTTTTCTTTTCTCTTTATTCACCATGAAATCAGTCCTGGGCGGTCTCCTCCCCTGCGTGTCAATCACTGGGCATCTTCTCACAAAACACATTTGCCAAACACAAGAGTCCTGGGCGTTGCTCAGACATCACCTTAAACTAAATCCTCCGGTGGTAAAAATAGCCTTTTCTGTTAAATTCCACTGAAGTGTGTCTGCAGGTGGGGCAAGCTTAGGAAGGATCATGCATTAGCTCCGGAGAAAAGCATCAGAGCAGTAGTTAATGAGAAAGAGACAAATGAAGACAGGGGCTTGACAATGTAATTGGGCATGGGATGATTCAGGTCGCCCTGCCGAAGGGGTGTCTCCTCGGGAAGATGCAGGCTGTGATCCTCAACTCTATATAAGACGACCGAGAGCTGACCTGGTCCAGACTACGCTCCCGAAGCTCCGCGCTCCTGCTACTCGTCCAGGTAAGCCTGGACACACTTTTTACACTGTTTGACTTTGCTACCAGTAGGAAAGCAGGAGCTCTTGGCTGTGAGGACGTCCCTGGAGCTGCCACTGCCGAACTCTCCTAAAGGGGAAAAAAAAAATAAAAAGAACACAGTAAAAGAGGCCTGGATTTACACTATTCCATGGTTCGGAAGAGATGATCTCCATTCACAGCCCTGCTCTGCTCCAGAGAAAGCCAAATGGGATTTTTTTGCTCTCCTCCCTCACTGTGTGCCCCCAGCCTTTCAGCTCTCACTGTCCTTCACCTCTCCAGCCATCACCTGCTGGTCCTCAATCCCAGTCATCTCCATAGCTGAGTTCCCTTTTCCAGATGTGCTTTCCTCGCTCTGTCTTTCCCTTCCCTTACACTGTTTCATTTTATCTGTGCCCTTCTCCGGCTCTTCTTTCCCTCTCACAGCGTTTTTTTAAGACCAACTTGTCTGAAAACCAGACAAAGAAAAAAAAAAAGCCCTTTTTGTCTGTGTTTTTCTCACAGGCTACCTCAGTTTTGCAAGGAGATGGCCCAGCCCGAGGAAAATATCCCTGACATCGGTGCTCCTGTCTACCTGTGTGTCGGAAGCGACGGCAACTGCAGCCCCCTGAGCAGGGAGGAGCTGAGGCAGCTCATTGAGCAGGAGTTCGAGGACGCGATGGAGGTGAGGATCTGGCCCCGCCACTGGCACCTTTGGGCTGTAGTACTGGGATCAGTAAAGCCAGGCACTCCCGTGTGGGTGTGCAGGACACATGGCTCCCTGGGAAAGGCACAGGTGCCTTCAAAGCCCAGGATCCACAGGGAAGAAGAGAGGATGATCATTGACTCAGTGCCAGCAGCTTGTAGAGCTCGTTGTGGGGAGCAACACAAGCCACAGTGTGGGGGGCCATGGGGCTGAATTTCTGTCCTGAGACTGCTTGAGTGCTCCTAGGGTGGTGGCACAAATGGCTCATGGGCTTTGCCAAGACCGTTTGTCTCTTTACAGAACCCTCATGACCCCAAAACCGTCAAGAAAGTGCTGCGCTTCCTGGATGACGACAGCAACCGCAGGGTTGACTTCAGTGAGTTGCTCAGCCTGGTTTTCCGCACGGCCAAGGCTTGTTACAAGCCGCTGCAGCCTGGCCAGGGGCAGGAAGATGGTCAAGAGCCGACAGAGGAAGAGAAAGCAGGTGGGGAACAGCCACCAAGGCTGCACACAGCGGGGAGGGTCTCCCGCAACCGGCAGGTCCCTGAGCAGGGTGTGAACAATCAGGACACTGACAACCATCAGACTCAGGAGGGTGAGACACCAGAGGAGGACCAAGACAACCGTCAGAACCAAGAGGGTGAGACACCAGAGGAGGACCAAGACAACCGTCAGAACCAAGAGGGTGAGACACCAGAGGAGGACCAAGACAACCATCAAAACCAAGAGGGTGAGACACCAAAGCAGGACCAGGACAACCATCAAACCCAGGAGGGTGAGACACCAAAGCAGGACCAGGACAACCATCAAACCCAGGAGGGTGAGACACCAAAGCAGGACCGGGACAACCGTCAAACCCAGGAGGGTGAGACACCAAAGCAGGACCAGGACAACCATCAAACCCAGGAGGGTGAGACACCAAAGCAGGACCAGGACAACCGTCAAACCCAGGAGGGTGAGACAGCAAAGCAGGACCGGGACAACCATCAGGATGACAGAACTGGAGCATCAGAAGGGGATCCAGAGAGAGGTGAGATTCTGGACACTGCAACCCCAGAGCAGAACAGAAATACTCATAAGGCTGAAGAGACTAAGTCACCAAAACGTGACCCAAAAACCCACCAGGCCAAAAAAACCGAGGCACCAGGACAGGGTTCAAACCACCATCAGAGTCCAGAGACAGAGTCAGCAGAGCAGGACCTGAATTGTCCCTCTGAGACACAAGGAAGAGACCCAAAGAACAAGACTCAGGTCTGCGAGGCCCCTCAGCAGGACCCCAACCGCAACAAGACCCAGAAGCTGCTGCCCCCACAGCAGGGTGCAAGCCCCTGTCGGGATCCCAAGCCCCAGGGAACACACCACGACCCAGCTTTCCATTGGGTCCTTGAATCCAAGGTGCTGGAGCAGGAGCACAGCGGGGCAGAGGCTCCATCTTGTCCATCACAACCTCAACAAGACACTCATCAGCACAAACAACCCCCTATCGAGCAACAGGTTCTGCAGTCTCTGTATCAGTGGCCACCACAGCAGTAAAGGCAAGTCTAAGTGAAACTGTTGCCCCCTGCAAGGAGGTACATTTTGCCCTGTCCCACTCTGTTTTTTGCATTTCTATTTGTCATCTCTTGCCCAATTCCTTATTAACCCTGGGCTCCACCTCCCCTGGTTTGTACTGGGCTATGCATGACTAGAGACCTTCCCTCTTACTCTGTCTTGGGCTGCTTCTGCCTGTGTAAGCAAAACAATAAAACTGAAGACAAAACGGCACAGTGTCCCAGAGTGTTGCTGACAGCGTGCCCTCAGCCCGGCTCTGAGCAAACAGCCAGGGTGACATGATGGGATCCAGCCCCTGCGTGAGCATCCGTCCCCTGCATCACATAGGGCCAAGTTGCTCCAGGGTGCAGGTGGAGGGATGGCTGCAGAGAGGCAGGTGTGTCTTGGGGGTGAATAACCTAAAGGAGCTGTTACTCAGATGCCTTTGCCATTTAGCCGAGGTGAATCGATTGCTCCCTGTGGGCAGGGATGTGACATCCCTGCGAGAGATGTCTTCCGAGGGGGTAGAAGTCTGGATTAACACAAAAGCACGACCGACCTGAACAGATTCCTCCCAGCATCCATCTGCTCCGGGCATTTTTCATGTCTGCTGTGGAAAGAATAAACAGCTGCTTAACGCTGAATGGGAGAGATTTGTCCTATTTAACTTCACTTATTAGTAGTCTCAGAAGCAAGGGGAATGTGGAGCATGCCATGAAGATCAAAAATCTCTATTAGCTATGGAAGCCTCCAAAGGAAGGAGTGGAGATATATTAAACACAGGAAAAAAGGATTATTCGGGTACATCCAGTCCCAGCAGCAACTGGGAGGTCAGAGAGAAAAAGCTGATGTGCAAACCACGCACAAACGGAGCCAGTCTCAAACTCAGAGTCAGCTCAGGCGGTTCAGGGTACCAGGTCCTTGGGCTCTTGTCCAGACGTGCACATAGGAATGTGGGTAACTCTGCGGGCATGAGCAGTCCGGTGAAGTCAGTGAGGTTTATTAGGGGGTTCAGACGTGCTGGACCACCAGGCAGGTCCAGGGCTCGGCGTCCCGCAGGGAGGGTGATGCTCAGCCTGTTTTTCACCATGCTATCTTTCACTTGCGACCTATCAGCAAAATCAGCACATGATAAATGCACCCGCACCACCTGCTTTGTGGCCAGTGACAAGCAGCACGCAGAGACCTCACTGGAAAATAAAACGTCATTCCTCTGGGACACCCCAGAATTTCACAATTTGCTAAGAGCTGAATCAGAAAAACCAGCATTTCAAAACTATCCCCAGAATGTACATCACATAAATGATTTGGTTTAAAAGTCCTAATGTCAAAATTCAAGGTATTAGACACAAAGTACACCAGTCTGCTCTACTACTGATGAAACGTATTAAAAAAAAAATAAGTTCTGACCTACTTCATGACAGCTGTGGACACCCAACGGGAGAGTCAAGACTTAAATTTCATCACCTATCTGTCAAAACCCCAATCCATCTGAGACATTCTTCAAAACATTCCATTTTCCAGGGAATTCCATTTTTCTTGTAAAATAGAATCAGAGAATGGTTTGGATTGGAAGGGACCTTGAAGATCATCCAGTTCCACCCTCTGCCCTGGGCAGGGACACCTCCCACCAGCCCAGGTTGCTCCAAGCCCCGTCCTACCTGGCCTTGAACCCCTCCAGGGATGGGGCAGCCACAGCTTCTCTGGGCAACCTGTCCCAGCATCTCACCCCCCTCACAGCCAAGAATTTCTGCCTCACATCTCATCTCAGTCTCCCTCTTTCAGTGTAAAACCCTTCCGCCTCGTCCCACGGCTCCCCTCCCTGATCCAGAGTCCCTCCCCAGCTTTCCCGGAGCCCCTTTAGGGACTGGCAGGGGCTGGAAGGTCTCCCCGGAGCCTTCTCTTCTCCAGGCTGAACCCCCCCAGCTCTCTCAGCCTGTCCCCACAGCAGAGGGGCTCCAGCCCCCCCAGCATCTCCGGGGTCTCCTCTGGACCCACTCCAGGTCTCAGAGGTTTGTCCAATAGCTCTTTGCTTCTTATTAGTTCTGGCTTAGGGTCTAAAGTCACCACACCAAACCATCCCCCTGTAGTCGGTCTGTCCCTCAACCACCAGCTTCTGCAGCATCAATAAAAAACTGACCTCCCAGTTCACACAAGCCCTGTTAGGGACGTGTTAATCATATGCTGTCTTCTGAATAACACTACTTTTGCCATCAGGAGTGTCATATTTGAAGTTAAGGGTTTTTTTTTTTTCATTCATTTTAAGTAGGACATGAAAATTATCCCACTGATGCAAATACCTAAGAGTCCTGCAAACCTGGGTGGTGTTGGAAGAGAAAAGGTCTTTTATACACCCCACAAGGAATCCAGTTCCTCTAAGATTAATGAAATACAAGTTCAGTCACCCTATATAAATGTTGACGGGGATGGGTGCAGAATTGGGTAAAAAGAAGGACGGAGCCCACCCTCCTGGGTAACAGCTTTTCAAAAACGACCCAAGTCCCACCTCATGAAAGTATTTTGGGGGAAAACCAAACCCTTGGAGAAAAGGGGGTTTCAGTGCTTTGAAACACCTTGCTTTGAATGGCAGCAAAACACAAGGAAGGAGGTGAGCACGGCCAAAACGCAACGTAGCTCTTCCTGCGTCAATACCCGAATGGCACCCAACCATCCCGCACTGCCCCAGCCCCCGCCGGGGGGATTACTGACTCTTACAGGACACCAAGCCGCACTGTAACACTCTAATTTCAATAATAACTCCAATCTACCATAAAATTACAGTTTCCCAAGGGTATTATTATCCCACAGGTGGGGTATAATTTGCACAAGTATAATTTAATCTTGAAAAAAAGCTCAAAAATGAAGTATGGTTAGTAACAATCCTTCGTACGCACTTGTATGAGTATCCCCAAGGTGTTACCAGCACTAATTAATTAGACTCCTACACCCAGTATGATCTTACCTTACAGATGGGCCAGATGAGCCACTCGCCCAAGGCTGCGTGACAAGTTCATGCTCTGGAGGCTCCCTGCAATGTCTCCGTCACGCGTGTCAAGGCAGCATCCTACCTCCAAAACCAAAAGCAGGGGCCCAGGTGGCACAGCTGGTATCTTCCTTATTTGCTCTGTGTAGTGGGAGAGTCCGGGGTGAATAACGAAATCAGTTGGTCTCTAATTAATTTACTGTTAAAAGATTTTAACAAAAAAAAAAAAAAAAAAGGAGATTGTAGAGGTAATTACAGCAAAAGCTGCCAAGGGCAACCAGATGAAGATTCAACATGAATCGACCTCTCAGCAGAGAGGTTTCTGCTTTTATTTTTAATTAAAGATCAAGCAAAGTTGAAACGAAAGTCATTCATGGAAGACAGTTAATATGAAAAAAATTTTATCGTGATTTTTCTCAATGAAGTCATTGCTTATCAAACAGATGTTTTCTTGTACGAAAATTCATTTTGCAAACTTTGCCATTTAAAAATGTTCTTTATCAGGTTGGGTTTTTTCCAGCAAAGACCTGGATAATATAACAAAAAGGATCCTTGATAAGAAGTTACAAAAAATAAATCATATCTTGCAGCACGCTCTACAAGGATGCCACACAAGCCAAGATCTTGGAGGAACTGAGGGATCTCACTGCTGTGAACCTGCATTTCACCATTTTCATAGCACTTAGGTCATCTTCTGTCCCTCTGTGAGTGAAAGCCAGACCCAAATCCCATTGACTTCAGGCCCAAGGTGCCAAAGGAACTGCACGAAAAGCAAATAAAAATAATCTCTGGTATTGCGGTACCAGGATCACAGACCATATAGATCTCACCTGTCCCTGGTCTGCTCATAGTGTGCTCTGCCACCATCAGCGCTTCTGTCCCCATCCTCAAAATTTCATTCTGGTACTCTTTTTATGCGTGCGTGTGTGTATTATACATAGAAAAATTCATACCTATACAAACGCACATTTATATAAAAATACACCCTTCCATTAATACATATATACACTTTATAGCTACTCTAGATCTTTCAAAATCTGAAATACAATCAGCCTGTAAAATAACTTTACAGTCTGGATTAGGTGGAACCAGCCAGTGCCTGAATTGCCACATGGCAACTGCTATTTCTGGGTTAAAATGATAGGTAAGGGGATGATAAGTTAAATAACCCGTTTGAGGACATGAAGGTGCAGCTGGGCTTGGCCAAAGATGAATCAGGACAACGTCCACAAAGGGTGTCTCCTTTCTGCAGCTCCGTCAAGGACCCTATAAAAGCACTCGAGTCCTCCGATCACTCCGCACGGCTTCATAGGAACCCCACTTGATCCCCTTGGTGATTTGGGTAAGTCACTCCTTCTGAAACATGCACTTTGCCAGGCAAGGACATGCTATTTCTATGGGATTCATGTTGGGTGGCAGCATCACTCCTGCCGCAGTATTTTCTGAGCGTCTTTTGCGTTTCTATCCAGTGAATTGTTGGTTTGTGTTATTGGGGCACCTGCACGCTCCCGTTGTGTGTCCAAGTGTAGAGGCAGCTTTTCTCAGAGGGGAAACGAGGGAGGGAGCCAGGTTTTGTGCCTGACTTTGGTCTGGAGTCAGCTCCCAGCCAGAATGAACAGATGGGAGGAATTTTCTGGTTTCTACAGAAACACCAAAACCTGGGATTTCGTACGCAGAGGTGTGCACATGTGTTCATGCGTATGCGCACGTTACGGAAGCGGCAAGGCAGACATGGCACAGCTTCCCCAGCCGCCAGCCGAGGTCTCAGCGCTGATGTGCCTGATAACAGGCTTGGGGATCCTGAGAGGAGGAAGGAAGGAGGTGGCTTCTGAGGTTTCCAGACACAAAGCTCCAACAGGAGCACTGCTTTCTGCCACACGGATCCCCATAAAATTAAATAAGTAGCTCTGACCTAGGTGATCTGGCAGTTCCCCTCTGACCAAAGTCTATTTGCCAATGAACTGATGCTTAAAGAACTGATAAAGCTTAAAGAAAGCTTTATCAACTGTTTTGCATTACTATGGGTCACAGGAACATCAGCCACAGGGCTTGTTTTAACTCCCTGTAAGCACTCTACCTGTCCCTGACCCAGCTAGATCTTGTCTCAGGCCGTCCCAGCGCTGCGTTAGACGTCCTCTAACCAGTTCCAGAGAAGCCAGTGTACCTCGGTGCCAGGCAGAGACAGCAGCGTGGATCCTGGAAACATAAGTACCTGGTATCGCCCCATGGGGATGGGTTCTTGGGGCATCTCTTGAGTCATCGTCCCCAGTCCCCTCCCTGCGATCCATAAATGCAGGCATCCTGCCATCCCCTATCAAACGTCATTCAAATACGTCAGTAGATAAGTCGGAGGACACTCCCCATCCCACTAAAACCCCTAAGCATTTGAATTTCTTCCCAGTCCTCTGGTGAAACAGAGCTCGCCGTGGCACAGGAGCGGACACACAACACATGGCACTCAGCATCCCATTAACACACGCAGCTTGACCCCAGCAATTCTCCCTCCTTTTCACGCTCAGAGACAAGCAAATCTCCCACCCTTAGGTCTGCTCCTTTTTTTGCAGGCTTGCTTGAATCTGCAGGAAGATGTCTCGCTTCTTAGACAGCATTTCCATCATCATCAGCGTCTTTCACCAACATGCAAAGGAAGATGGAGACTGCTCCAACCTCAGCCGAAGGAAGATGAAAGAATTAATCCAGAGGGAGTTTGCAGATGTCATAGCTGTGAGTGCTGATGCAAGGGGGAGGGCTTGAGCCAAGAGTCGAATGCAGGGACTGCAAAATCTCCTCCTGGGGAGGGGATGATTCTTATGACAGTGGGATTGGGTAGGCTTTTACCAAAAGGGATCAGCAGTTGAGTTCCTTCGTACCAACTGCTTTGACAGCTCTTCCAATCCATTTTGCCATGAGCAAATGGGGAAAAGCTGGAGAATGAACTGTGGGGAGGTATGGTTTTCTTTCAAAGGTAGGAAGAAAGTGCATCCGCTAGAAGGATAGAGTATATCCCAAAGAGAAGACAGCTGGTTAGCTGCAGCCAGGGAACAACCAGGAAAATGGAGAACAAAGACATAGTGTTCTTGCTGTGAAGGTGTGGGATATGGAAGGAGAAAAGATTGCAACTGCTCCTGTCTTTGCATTTCTCTGACAAGGAGCAGGAAGGCTAAAATCCCTTTCTTATTCCCCTGTGTGTGTTTTCGCTGCAGAAGCCACATGACCCTCAGACGATTGACAAGATTCTGCAGTTTCTGGAGTGGGATGCTGACGGGGAAATAGATTTTAATGAGTTCTTGCTTTTGGTGTTCAGAGTGGCTAAGGCCTGCTACTGGTACCTGCCGAATGGACCATGCCTTCGGCAAAGAACAAAGCTAACAACCAGTAGCAAGTCACTCCGAGAGCCTGAAATTAGTAACAGAGGGAGCCGTCAGCAGCTCCAGGAAGAGGAACAACAAACATGTGAGAGTAATCATCATCCCGCCAGTGAATATGAGCTGCAACGAGAAACCAAAGTCAAGGAACTTGAAACACTAGAGGAAATAGGGAGTCATCACCAGCAACGTAAAACACAAAGCAGAAACTACACAAAACGAAGAAGGGAGCCGGGGGAGCCAATCCCTCAGGTATACGAAGAACGAAGCCAGGAGCCATGCGACCAATGGAACAACCAGAGAAGATGTCAACCACCGGAGCCAGACAGAAGAAGAGATGTACAACTTTGCAAGCGTGGCAGCTTGCAATCACATGAGCAGGAACTTCAGGCAGATGAAAGGCAAAATCAAGAGGAGCCTCAGCCAGAACAACTGGCAGATGCAAGGAGTCGCAGCCAGACAAGAGAACCTCAACCACTGCCAAACCGGTGGAGTAGCCATCAGCCACATGAGACAGCAATACAAGCATATGATCAAAAAAACCAGCAGCCACAAGAAACAGATAGAGGAAGTCACAATCAGCCACGTAGACCTGAATTAGTCACAGAAGAGAGAAGCCGCTACCACCTACGTGAGCTGGAACAAAAAGCATTTGAACACATAAGTGACCAGACACGTGATCCTGAATGTCTGGACTCAAGACGGCCACATCAGTCATACACAGAGGAACCGCTAGAACTTGACCTCAGGTATAAGGAGACTTGTGAGTCAGAAAGACCTATCTACGAACATGACGTTGACTACCCGGAAAGTGAGAGAGATACCACTCACGTACACGACCGGAAAGAAAGACAGAATGAAAAGAAGAAAGACACAGTGCGGGAGAGGAGGATCGATCGCCAACGGGAGCTGGAGGTCTATGAGCGCCGCGGCCGCCAGACATGCGAGAGGGAAGAGCGAGGTGCCACCACCGACCAGAGAGAGACATGCGAGAGACGTGAAAGATGCGAGCTGGGAGATGACAGCAGGAGACAACGTGAGTCGGTGAGATACGAGAGGACAAGAGAGACTGCCGTAGCGGCAGCAGAAGCCAAAGTGAAAACCCGCCACGTGTCCCGGGAACTGGAGCCATGTGAGGACGTGGAAAGGAGGGATTGTCCCCGTGAGTGCGAAGAAGCAGAGGAGGAGAGGAGGATTGTCAAAGGAAGAGAGAGGGAAGAGCCCGTGCGGGAGAGGAGGATCGATCGCCAACGGGAGCTGGAGGTCTATGAGCGCCGCGGCCGCCAGACAAGCGAGAGGGAAGAGCGAGGTGCCACCACCGACCAGAGAGAGACATGCGAGAGACGTGAAAGATGCGAGCTGGGAGATGACGGCAGGAGACAACGTGAGTCGGTGAGATACGAGAGGACAAGAGAGACCGCCATAGCAGCAGCAGAATCCAAAGTGAAAACCCGCCACGTGTCCCGGGAACTGGAGCCATGTGAGGACGTGGAAAGGAGGGATTGTCCCCGTGAGTGCGAAGAAGCAGAGGAGGAGAGGAGGATTGTCAAAGGAAGAGAGAGGGAAGAGCCCGTGCGGGAGAGGAGGATCGATCGCCAACGGCAGCTGGAGGTCTATGAGCGCCGCGGCCGCCAGACATGCGAGAGGGAAGAGCGAGGTGCCACCACTGACCAGAGAGAGACATGCGAGAGACGTGAAAGATGCGAGCTGGGAGATGACAGCAGGAGACAACGTGAGTCGGTGAGATACGAGAGGACAAGAGAGACTGCCGTAGCGGCAGCAGAAGCCAAAGTGAAAATCTGCCGCGTGTCCCGCGATCTGGAGCCATGTGAGGACGTGGAAAGGAGGGATTGTCCCCGTGAGTGCGAAGAAGCAGAGGAGGAGAGAAGGATTGTCAAAGGAAGAGAGAGGGAAGAGCCCATGCGGGAGAGGAGGATCGATCGCCAACGGCAGCTGGAGGTCTATGAGCGCCGCGGCCGCCAGACATGCGAGAGGGAAGAGCGAGGTGCCACCACCGACCAGAGAGAGACATGCGAGAGACGTGAAAGATGCGAGCTGGGAGATGACGACAGGAGACAACGTGAGTCGGTGAGATACGAGAGGACAAGAGAGACCGCCGTAGCGGCAGCAGAAGCCAAAGTGAAAACCTGCCACGTGTCCCGGGAACTGGAGCCATGTGAGGACGTGGAAAGGAGGGATTGTCCCCGTGAGTGCGAAGAAGCAGAGGAGGAGAGGAGGATTGTCAAAGGAAGAGAGAGGGAAGAGCCCGTGCGGGAGAGGAGGATCGATCGCCAACGGCAGCTGGAGGTCTATGAGCGCCGCGGCCGCCAGACATGCGAGAGGGAAGAGCGAGGTGCCACCACTGACCAGAGAGAGACATGCGAGAGACGTGAAAGATGCGAGCTGGGAGATGACGACAGGAGACAACGTGAGTCGGTGAGATACGAGAGGACAAGAGAGACCGCCGTAGCGGCAGCAGAAGCCAAAGTGAAAATCCGCCGCGTGTCCCGCGATCTGGAGCCATGTGAGGACGTGGAAAGGAGGGATTGTCCCCGTGAGTGCGAAGAAGCAGAGGAGGAGAGAAGGATTGTCAAAGGAAGAGAGAGGGAAGAGCCCGTGCGGGAGAGGAGGATCGATCGCCAACGGGAGCTGGAGGTCTATGAGCGCCGCGGCCGCCAGACATGCGAGAGGGAAGAGCGAGGTGCCACCACCGACCAGAGAGAGACATGCGAGAGACGTGAAAGATGCGAGCTGGGAGATGACGACAGGAGACAACGTGAGTCGGTGAGATACGAGAGGACAAGAGAGACCGCCGTAGCGGCAGCAGAAGCCAAAGTGAAAACCTGCCACGTGTCCCGGGAACTGGAGCCATGTGAGGACGTGGAAAGGAGGGATTGTCCCCGTGAGTGCGAAGAAGCAGAGGAGGAGAGGAGGATTGTCAAAGGAAGAGAGAGGGAAGAGCCCGTGCGGGAGAGGAGGATCGATCGCCAACGGCAGCTGGAGGTCTATGAGCGCCGCGGCCGCCAGACATGCGAGAGGGAAGAGCGAGGTGCCACCACTGACCAGAGAGAGACATGCGAGAGACGTGAAAGATGCGAGCTGGGAGATGACGGCAGGAGACAACGTGAGTCGGTGAGATACGAGAGGACAAGAGAGACCGCCGTAGCAGCAGCAGAATCCAAAGTGAAAATCCGCCGCGTGTCCCGCGATCTGGAGCCATGTGAGGACGTGGAAAGGAGGGATTGTCCCCGTGAGTGCGAAGAAGCAGAGGAGGAGAGGAGGATTGTCAAAGGAAGAGTGAGGGAAGAGCCCGTGCGGGAGAGGAGGATCGATCGCCAACGGCAGCTGGAGGTCTATGAGCGCCGCGGCCGCCAGACATGCGAGAGGGAAGAGCGAGGTGCCACCACCGACCAGAGAGAGACATGCGAGAGACGTGAAAGATGCGAGCTGGGAGATGACGACAGGAGACAACGTGAGTCGGTGAGATACGAGAGGACAAGAGAGACCGCCGTAGCGGCAGCAGAAGCCAACATGAAAATCTGCCGCGTGTCCCGGGAACTGGAGCCATGTGAGGACGTGGAAAGGAGGGATTGTCCCCGTGAGTGCGAAGAAGCAGAGGAGGAGAGGAGGATTGTCAAAGGAAGAGAGAGGGAAGAGCCCGTGCGGGAGAGGAGGATCGATCGCCAACGGCAGCTGGAGGTCTATGAGCGCCGCGGCCGCCAGACATGCGAGAGGGAAGAGCGAGGTGCCACCACCGACCAGAGAGAGACATGCGAGAGACGTGAAAGATGCGAGCTGGGAGATGACGGCAGGAGACAACGTGAGTCGGTGAGATACGAGAGGACAAGAGAGACCGCCGTAGCGGCAGCAGAAGCCAAAGTGAAAACCCGCCACGTGTCCCGGGAACTGGAGCCATGTGAGGACGTGGAAAGGAGGGATTGTCCCCGTGAGTGCGAAGAAGCAGAGGAGGAGAGGAGGATTGTCAAAGGAAGAGAGAGGGAAGAGCCCGTGCGGGAGAGGAGGATCGATCGCCAACGGCAGCTGGAGGTCTATGAGCGCCGCGGCCGCCAGACATGCGAGAGGGAAGAGCGAGGTGCCACCACTGACCAGAGAGAGACATGCGAGAGACGTGAAAGATGCGAGCTGGGAGATGACGACAGGAGACAACGTGAGTCGGTGAGATACGAGAGGACAAGAGAGACCGCCGTAGCAGCAGCAGAATCCAAAGTGAAAATCCGCCGCGTGTCCCGCGATCTGGAGCCATGTGAGGACGTGGAAAGGAGGGATTGTCCCCGTGAGTGCGAAGAAGCAGAGGAGGAGAGAAGGATTGTCAAAGGAAGAGAGAGGGAAGAGCCCGTGCGGGAGAGGAGGATCGATCGCCAACGGCAGCTGGAGGTCTATGAGCGCCGCGGCCGCCAGACATGCGAGAGGGAAGAGCGAGGTGCCACCACCGACCAGAGAGAGACATGCGAGAGACGTGAAAGATGCGAGCTGGGAGATGACAGCAGGAGACAACGTGAGTCGGTGAGATACGAGAGGACAAGAGAGACCGCCGTAGCAGCAGCAGAATCCAAAGTGAAAATCCGCCATGTGTCCCGCGATCTGGAGCCATGTGAGGACGTGGAAAGGAGGGATTGTCCCCGTGAGTGCGAAGACGCAGAGGAGGAGAGGAGGATTGTCAAAGGAAGAGAGAGGGAAGAGCCCGTGCGGGAGAGGAGGATCGATCGCCAACGGCAGCTGGAGGTCTATGAGCGCCGCGGCCGCCAGACATGCGAGAGGGAAGAGCGAGGTGCCACCACCGACCAGAGAGAGACATGCGAGAGACGTGAAAGATGCGAGCTGGGAGATGACGACAGGAGACAACGTGAGTCGGTGAGATACGAGAGGACAAGAGAGACCGCCGTAGCGGCAGCAGAAGCCAAAGTGAAAACCCGCCACGTGTCCCGGGAACTGGAGCCATGTGAGGACGTGGAAAGGAGGGATTGTCCCCGTGAGTGCGAAGAAGCAGAGGAGGAGAGGAGGATTGTCAAAGGAAGAGAGAGGGAAGAGCCCGTGCGGGAGAGGAGGATCGATCGCCAACGGCAGCTGGAGGTCTATGAGCGCCGCGGCCGCCAGACATGCGAGAGGGAAGAGCGAGGTGCCACCACCGACCAGAGAGAGACATGCGAGAGACGTGAAAGATGCGAGCTGGGAGATGACGGCAGGAGACAACGTGAGTCGGTGAGATACGAGAGGACAAGAGAGACCGCCGTAGCGGCAGCAGAAGCCAAAGTGAAAACCCGCCACGTGTCCCGGGAACTGGAGCCATGTGAGGACGTGGAAAGGAGGGATTGTCCCCGTGAGTGCGAAGAAGCAGAGGAGGAGAGGAGGATTGTCAAAGGAAGAGAGAGGGAAGAGCCCGTGCGGGAGAGGAGGATCGATCGCCAACGGGAGCTGGAGGTCTATGAGCGCCGCGGCCGCCAGACATGCGAGAGGGAAGAGCGAGGTGCCACCACCTGACCAGAGAGAGACATGCGAGAGACGTGAAAGATGCGAGCTGGGAGATGACAGCAGGAGACAACGTGAGTCGGTGAGATACGAGAGGACAAGAGAGACCGCCGTAGCGGCAGCAGAAGCCAAAGTGAAAACCCGCCACGTGTCCCGGGAACTGGAGCCATGTGAGGACGTGGAAAGGAGGGATTGTCCCCGTGAGTGCGAAGAAGCAGAGGAGGAGAGGAGGATTGTCAAAGGAAGAGAGAGGGAAGAGCCCGTGCGGGAGAGGAGGATCGATCGCCAACGGCAGCTGGAGGTCTATGAGCGCCGCGGCCGCCAGACATGCGAGAGGGAAGAGCGAGGTGCCACCACTGACCAGAGAGAGACATGCGAGAGACGTGAAAGATGCGAGCTGGGAGATGACAGCAGGAGACAACGTGAGTCGGTGAGATACGAGAGGACAAGAGAGACCGCCGTAGCAGCAGCAGAATCCAAAGTGAAAATCCGCCGCGTGTCCCGCGATCTGGAGCCATGTGAGGACGTGGAAAGGAGGGATTGTCCCCGTGAGTGCGAAGAAGCAGAGGAGGAGAGGAGGATTGTCAAAGGAAGAGAGAGGGAAGAGCCCGTGCGGGAGAGGAGGATCGATCGCCAACGGCAGCTGGAGGTCTATGAGCGCCGCGGCCGCCAGACATGCGAGAGGGAAGAGCGAGGTGCCACCACCGACCAGAGAGAGACATGCGAGAGACGTGAAAGATGCGAGCTGGGAGATGACGACAGGAGACAACGTGAGTCGGTGAGATACGAGAGGACAAGAGAGACCGCCGTAGCAGCAGCAGAATCCAAAGTGAAAATCCGCCATGTGTCCCGCGATCTGGAGCCATGTGAGGACATGGAAAGGAGGGATTGTCCCCGTGAGTGCGAAGACGCAGAGGAGGAGAGGAGGATTGTCAAAGGAAGAGAGAGGGAAGAGCCCGTGCGGGAGAGGAGGATCGATCGCCAACGGGAGCTGGAGGTCTATGAGCGCCGCGGCCGCCAGACATGCGAGAGGGAAGAGCGAGGTGCCACCACCGACCAGAGAGAGACATGCGAGAGACGTGAAAGATGCGAGCTGGGAGATGACGGCAGGAGACAACGTGAGTCGGTGAGATACGAGAGGACAAGAGAGACCGCCGTAGCGGCAGCAGAAGCCAAAGTGAAAACCCGCCACGTGTCCCGGGAACTGGAGCCATGTGAGGACGTGGAAAGGAGGGATTGTCCCCGTGAGTGCGAAGAAGCAGAGGAGGAGAGGAGGATTGTCAAAGGAAGAGAGAGGGAAGAGCCCGTGCGGGAGAGGAGGATCGATCGCCAACGGGAGCTGGAGGTCTATGAGCGCCGCGGCCGCCAGACATGCGAGAGGGAAGAGCGAGGTGCCACCACTGACCAGAGAGAGACATGCGAGAGACGTGAAAGATGCGAGCTGGGAGATGACAGCAGGAGACAACGTGAGTCGGTGAGATACGAGAGGACAAGAGAGACCGCCGTAGCGGCAGCAGAATCCAAAGTGAAAATCCGCCGCGTGTCCCGCGATCTGGAGCCATGGGATTGTCCCCGTGAGTGCGAAGAAGCAGAGGAGGAGAGGAGGATTGTCAAAGGAAGAGAGAGGGAAGAGCCCGTGTGGGAGAGGAGGATCGATCGCCAACGGGAGCTGGAGGTCTATGAGCGCCGCGGCCGCCAGACATGCGAGAGGGAAGAGCGAGGTGCCACCACCGACCAGAGAGAGACATGCGAGAGACGTGAAAGACGCGAGTTCGAAAATGTTGAAATCCTTTTAGATGAGGAAGAAACATGTGAGCCTGATGTGACACATGATGACGAAGGACGAAGTCACGAGAGGATCCTCTTTCAAACCGTGGATGTGGATAACAGAGACCTCTGCCTTCCAGGAGAGCCAGCCTCTGTTACAGACGTGAGAGTCCGTTATATCCCCGCTGAGCCAGATGTACGGCCAGAGGTGCGGGTCCTCCCTCAGTCCTGTGACCCTCAGACTGTTGCATACTTGATCCATGTGATCCAGAATTCGAAGCATCCTGAAGCTACCACCTACAAGATCGTCTGCCAACAGCCCCATAACCAGGGGCAGCCCATCTACGTGAAGAAGTGCTCTGTGTCACCCCAGCCAGCAGCAGTCCTCTGTGACAGGAGCATCCAGGCAGAGCCACGACCCCAAAGGGACGAGCAAGAAACAGAGGAGCCCGAACCTCTATGGCAAAGGGGTACACCAGCTTCTAGCTCCCAGGAAAACACAGCGGATCTCAGTGAGCCACAGGAGAGGTCTGAAACAGGGGTGAAGGAAGGTGCTCACCAGGTTCCTGCATCCCATCCGGATGGTGGTAAGGGTGACCCTTGCCGGGCAAAGCCCAAGGAGGACAGGAGGGACAGGCAGCGCCCCAAGATACCTGACACGGAAGAGAAGGAGCATCAGCCCCAGGGAGATGGATCAAAAGCTGCCCGGGAGCAGGTCCTGCGGGAGCCCGAATCCAGCTGCCAGGTGAGGGAGCCTGAGGACAGGGAGGCCAAGAGCTGCCCACTTCTGCCCCAGGCTCCGGAGCCACAGGAAGCTTTTGAGCCGGGCCGTCCCCAGCCGCCCCACAGAGATGAAGCCAACCTCTGCCATGAGGATGCAGATCTTCCCCCGCTGGAGAAGAGCCGCCAGCCATGGCAGGAGGAGAAGAGCAAGAGGTGCCCCCGGCAAGTGAGCGATGCCCAGCCTCAACGGGAGAAGGACCCACGTCTTTGCACCAAGCAGAGCCAGGGCGCCCCTATCTCACAGGAGGCACCGAGTCGTCCTGCTGGGGATGAAGTCAAGGCATCTTAAGGGAAATCCTCTCCCTGGAGCTGGTGGGGCTTCTCCAAGTCTCTTTGATGACTTCTGCGCTCTGCTTTCAGCTCAGGGTGTCACCATGGGGTGACACAGAAGTGTTTGACACAAAAGGGTTAACGGGGTGCTCTGTGAGGGTGTTAGGTGGGTTTGGGGGCTTTCCACCTAAGAAATCCTCAGCAGGTAGGCAGAGAGTTACCCCAGGATCTGCACCTTCTTCCTTCCTGGATCATGTCTACCCGCCTTAACGCAGTATGTAGTCACTTTTCTGCTCTAATTGGATTCCTTGGGTCTGTCCTTTGTGTCCCTGTCATCTCTTCTACCCTGTGGCATGACTGTTTTGCATCTCACTGCACTCACGTCTCCCTTAGCCCCGTGACTGGCTCTCCTGTTAGCTTCTGCTGAGCAACGTGGGGGAAAAAAAACGATTAAAAATGCCAGGAGCTCGATCGTACTCTTTCTGGGGCCTGTAAAACTCTTGAGGCTGGGGCTGGGGGGGGAAGTCCCACTTTTGTAGACTCAATGCTTTTGGTTACATCTTTCTGCTCCCCGAAGAGCTGAGCAGAATCCGTGCTCCAGCCTCACGGAGGCTTTGGAAGCAGCTGAGTTGAGCTGTGGTTACTGCAGGGTAACGGTGGTGGGTGGAGGGGGGTGGGGGTCTCTTTCTTCTTTGCACTGGTGTATTGCATGAAAAATCAGAATAAATAACTGATGACTGCACCGGCTGCTGCCATCCTTCATCCTTGTGTCTCATTTCTACAAGGGCCTCAGCCTGCCGTGGTTCAGACCACACGTCCCTCCTAATCCCAGGTACTTAATCCAGACAGGGGCTGCGGAAAATCCCACCAAATTCCCCCTCCTACATGTCTAGGAGCCCATATAACCCTCAAAACTCTGATCCTCGCTACTGATCTGCATGGTTTCAGTACAGGCTGTGATCCGACACCCCCGTGGGGACGCGCGGATGTGGCTGTGCGCTGTGGGGAGGGACAGCGAGAAGCCACTGATGGTTAGGAGCCACCCAGACACCCATTTTCCTGGCCACGTGCATCCATCTGCCTCTTCCCCTGGGCTGCCCCGTACCTGGGCCCTCTCCTGGATCCCTGGGTAGCAGCACGGCAGGGAAAAAGCCCCAGATCTCACACACGGTGCACAAGACTGGAGACGGAACATCCATGACCCTCCCTGGGAGAAAAGCAGATTTTGTCTGTCTCTTCTCCCAAGGAACAGGCCATGGGACAAGAGGAAACGGTCTCAAGTTGCACCAGGGGAGGTTTAGGCTGGATATTAGGAAAAACATTTACACCAAAAGGGTTATTAAGCATTGGAAGAGGCTGCCCAGGGAAGGGGTTGAGGCACCATCCCTGGAGGGATTTAAAAGCCGGGCAGACGCGGTGCTGAGGGACATGGTTTAGTGGTGGTTTTTGTCACGATTAGGTTGATGGTTGGACTCGATGATCTGAAAGGTCCCTTCCAACCCTTCTGTGATTCCATGATTCTAAGAGAGAACCAGTTCCCTCAGCAGCAGATGGGGCTGCAATTCTGCAAGAGAGAAGCGAGGACAACGCCGGCACCATCTGTGTCTCGCTCTTAAATGCAACCAGGCTGGTATCGGCGCCGGCCGGGAGGAACAAGGGCATCTCAGGTCCACCATAGCCTGATGCAGCCCCAGGGCTTCCCGCCACGGTCGCCATCCCGTGCCGCTTGGAACCTGGTGGCAGAGGGACTTGGAAGGGTCTGTCCCAGCCGGGGGACGATGCTCTCAGCGATGCCCACTCCGCGCACGTGGCTGTGGCACGTCTCGGTGACAACCATATGGCAGCACAGATGGTCCGTCTGCGAACGGGGCCAAAGCCTTGACTGCAAACACACCCCCAGCGGCAGCAAGAAACAGAAACACCTCCCCAAAATCCCCCACTGCAGCCAGGATGGGTCCGGCTGGGATTTGCTCTTGCAAAAAGGGGGAAATAACACTTGCTCCCCCCCTCACCGCCCCGGCTGGCTCCTACTTTATCATTAAGGGGGCATGAAAAGGAGTTTGCAAACTGCAGGTGGAAGTGCAAAATCCAAGGAGAAGAGCGGCAGGTTTCCCACCCTCAGCTCCCGGGTTTGGAAAATCCTTTGGATTTACATGAACCGTTTCCGGTTTGGGAGGGGTTGGATGGGGGGAAGTATTTTTTCCCCAATAGAGAAAAAAGGAGAGTTTTGAGGGAGGAAACTGGGGTAAGAAAGAAAAACAGACTGGGGATGGATGTCCATCCCCCTCCCGTGATTGACTGCCTCCCTTTCTCCGTGCTGAGCCACAGCCCCCAGCAGGATTTCCCGAAGGGCCCCATTCCTGGAAGTTGTCCCAGATCCCAGAGCACATCCCGGCGTTATCCCGACCTCCCCGCCCCAGGCTCCCCCCGAAGCTTTTGGGGTAAAACAGCAGCGCCCAGGGCTGGGAGTCCCAGGGAAAGGGGGCCCTGGGGGGTGGCAGAGGCGGGGGACGGGTGTCGTAACCACTGCACGGCTGTGCAAACACGACATGTCTGAGCAGCTTCCCTGGTTCCTGACGGATGGGGAGCAGCCGGGAATCACCACCCCGGGTACTGGTTTCTGAGCAGCACAAGCCCCACAGCCCCCATTCCCCCTGCTCGGAGCTGTCTGGGTGCATCACTTGCCCTTCTGGGTGCCTTCTGGGTGCCTCCTGTCCCTCCTTCGTAGAACCATAGAATGTGTTGGGTGGGAAGGGACCTCTAAAGGCCACCCAGTGCCACCCCCCTGCAGTGAGCAGGGACATCTTCAACTCGATGAGGTCGCTCCGAGCCTCCTCCAGCCTGGCCTGGAATGTCTCCAGGGATGGGGCCTCCACCCCCTCTCTGGGCAACCTGGGCCAGTGTCTCACCACCCTCAGGGGAAAGAACTTCTTCCTAATGGCTGATCTAAACCTGCCCTGCTCTAAAAAAAACATTAAACCCATTGCTCCTCATCCTATGGCTACCTGCCCTTGCAAACGGCCTCTCCCCAGCTTTCTTGTAGGCTCCCTTCAGGGACTGGAAGGTCTCCCCGGAGCCTTCTCTTCTCCAGGCTGACCCCCCCCAGCTCTCTCAGCCTGTCCCCACAGCAGAGGGGCTCCAGCCCTCCCAGCAGCTCCAGGGCCTCCTCCGGCCCTGCTCCAGCAGCTCCGTGTCCTTCTTGTGCTGAGGCTCCAGAGCTGGACGCAGTGCTCCAGGTGGGGTCTCAGGAGAGCGGAGCAGAGGGGCAGAATCCCCTCTCTGGATCTGCTGCCCACGCTTCTCTTGATGCAGCCCAGGATGCCATTGGTCTTCTGGGCTGAGAGCGCTCATCGTCGGCTCACGTCCCTCCAGCTTTTCATCCACCAGCACCCCCAAGTCCTTCCCCTGCTCTCTGTCACCGCATCCCCCGGCCTGTATTGATAACGGGGGTTGTCCCCACCCAGGTGTAGGACCGTGCACTTGGCCTTGTTGAACTCCGTGAGGTTTGCTCGGGCCACCTCTCCAGCTCGTCCAGGTCCATCCCTGTCTCCCTGATTTCAGCCCTCCGGGGGCTCTCACTCCGCAGTACAGCCAGCTCCAGCCAGCAGCTCAGACCCGCGGGGGACAAATCCAGCCCCCAGCGCAGCACCCCAACCCCACAGGGCTGCCTTCCCCCCCCTTTTTCCAGCATGAGAAGGTGACAGGGTGGCACCAGCAGGGCTGAAGGGGGAAAGGCCATGGGCAGCCCCGGCTGCGTCGGTGTCAAGGTTTGAGGAACCCACAACTGAGTGTCGTTTAGACAATCAGGCGCTCACCTAATGAGCCCTCCCCAAACCGGGAAGGGGAATGGGGAAAAAACAAGGAGGGTTGAAACATAAAGAGATTTAATAGGATAAGAGTAAATAATTAACATTCATAACACTAAAGAACCAATATTGATCCTGATGCCAATATAAAATATATGATTATACTCAGTTTATTCTATCATGGGGAGCCGTGCACTCACCCCAGGGACAGTAAATGTCAGACACTGCGGCTTCGGGAGGAAGGGAAGGGCTCAGGGCTCCGGCACCGGGGCAGGGAGCTCTCAGGATGGCAGCCAGCAAGGGAGAGAGAAAACTCCTCAGCAAACTCCCTAATTTCTATGGAATGGTATGAAATAACCCTGTTGGCAGCTTGGGCCAAGTGCCCCGGTCTCGCTCCTCCTCATCCCCGCACCTGGGGAGCTTGAAAACACCCAGAGCTCGAAACCCGCGCCCCAGAGCTGGCTGTAAAGTAAATATTTTCCCAAATTCAGACACTAGGGTCTTCTACAAGTGCGGTTTGCCCAAGGATTAGAAGAGAAATTAGTCCTCTCAAAGCAGGACAGTGGGCAGGGGATCGCTGCCTGCTCCGCCTTTGGGAAGCCCAAATCTCCGGGGATGCTCCAGGGATGCTCCCGGGAGCAGCGAGGCAGCCCCGGGGGGGTGGAATTTAGCCCTGAGCCCAGGGACGGAATGAAGGGAGCCATAAAAGGGCGCGTTTCAAAGGACAGAAGGGCAAAAACAGGTAAGAAGGAGAAAAAGGGAGCGTAAATAGAAAACGGGAGCGTAAATAAGCATAAAGAATAAAGCTCAGGAGGGAAAGGAATGGAGAATCTAAAGGAGGGGCCCAGTGCATTCCTGAGCCTGGGCCGGGAGCCACAGGCACGTCCCGATCCGCCGTTAGAGCGGCGGTTGCCCAAGGCGACCCAAGGGGCTGAGTCAGGGCTGGCGCTGGCCATGCCGGGAAGGGCGGTGGCCGCGGTGTGAGGCTCATAACCGCTCCGGCTCCGGCTCCGCCACATCGCACCGCGGCCCCGCTGAGGACCGAGCCCCCTCGTCACACCCCAGCCATGGTGAGCGAGCCGGGACCCCCGGGCGGGGAGGGAGAGGCGGTTCCCTGGGGGCAGGAGGGCGATGGCGCAGGAGCTTTTCCCCGCGAGCGGCCCCGGAGGCGAAGGCGAGAGGCGCTTTGGCACGGCAAAGAGCAGACGGGGCCAAGGGCTGGGCTAAATCTCTGCTGGGGAGGGGACCTGGCTGCGGGAGGAGGGGGGGCAGAGGGTCCCTGGAGGCGGGGGGGACCTGCGGGTGGCAGCTGTGTTGTTTCCCCCCCTTCCCTCCCCTCTTTTTTCCCCCATCGATCCTTCCGATGGCCGTCGCCGGACTCTGGGGTGCAGCTCTGCCTCCGCCGGCCCGTGTCCCCCCCAGCACTGGGGTTTGGGAGGGGGGGGGGGGAGGGGGTGCAGAAGGGCCAAGGGTCTGCAGCTGAGCACGGAAGCAACTCACTTCCTCTCACATTAACCAAAAAAGGCCAAACTGAGCCTGGGGCAGGGCAGGATGGGGCAGGGAGGCCCCAGGGTGCTGAGGTCAGGCAGGGAAGGGCGGGATCCTCCCAGCTCTCCCCAGAGACCGGAGCCATGGGGAGGGGGGGGAAAAGCCCCACATCCCCCCCCCCTCACCCTGTCCATCCCAGCTCCAGAGGCTGTAGTTTGGGGAACCAACTCCGCTCGCGTTTTTCTCTCATGACTCAGAGTTTCTCTGCCATCCAGACCGGGCGGGGGGTGGGGGGGGGAATGGGGGAGCCGGGTTTATCTTTCCAGCCAAGCCGGGCTGGAGAACATGGAAAAAACTGGCACGTCCCCGCGGTTGCAGCGCGAGCTCTTCCCCGTCCAGGGCACTCCTCCACTGGGAGCTGACATCTCCCCAAGGGATTTTTCCGTCAACCACTCCCCACCTCCTCTGGGCCCCTCCTGCCCCCACAGCGCCCTGCCAAGGCTGCGGAGAAATTAATACCCAAGAAAAATGCAGCCGGACGGGTTGGAGCAGAGGAGAGTCCTGGAAGAAAGCGATGGCAGGAGGTGTCCCCCCCCCCCCGCCGCCGCAGCCCACATTTCCTCCAGAAACAGTCGGAGGTCCGTTCCTCTTCCGCGAGCCCCGAGCTCCCCTGAACTCCCCCTTTTGCTCCCCGCAGCCCACGGAGACGGAGCGCTGCATCGAGTCCCTGCTGGCCGTCTTCCAGCGGTACGCGGGACGTGAAGGGAACAACTGCACCCTCTCCAAGAAGGAGTTCCTGGCCTTCATGAACACCGAGCTGGCCGCCTTCACGAAGGTGAGCGGATCCCAGGCCACAGGAGGCCCCCATGGGACACGCTTCAGCCCCCCCCCCCCCAGCCTGAGACAGCCATTAAAGCCTCCGAGCCCACCCGCACCGTGGGGTGGGCAACGGGCAGAGCTCGCTCCCAGCAGAAGCCAGAGTGGGGCCTGATGAGAGTTGGGCTGCTCCCACCCTGCCTCCCCCGGCCCGGCCCTCGCCCCTGCTGCTGAAGGTCCATACCTGGGGCGAGGGGGGGTTCAGCGAGGGCCACCTGGGCCCCCAGGCAGCCACCGACTCCCATCTCTTTGGTCTTTTGCAGAACCAGAAGGACCCCGGGGTGCTGGACAGGATGATGAAGAAACTCGATTTGAATAGCGACGGGCAGCTGGACTTCGCCGAGTTCCTGAACCTCATCGGGGGCATCGCGGCGGCCTGCCACGATACCCTGGTTGTTAAGACCCCTCACCCCTAGACGCGGCTGCTGTGTCTCCCCCCACCACTGTGAACATTCCTCCAACAAGGCCGATACAAAGCTGGAAGCAGCGCCCTTAAGATGGGGCCATCCCTAGTCCTCATTTTTATGTACAAAATAAAAGGTTTAAAATCCTAGCGTAAAGCATGGCTTTATTTCGGCATCATGAGCGAGGAGAAAGCACTATAAAGTAGTGCAGCCACGGAGGGAGCAGGATCTCTAGGTCCTGCCCTCCACTTCTCCATGGAGGCGAGAACACGCTTGTTCTCATCCTTGGAATCCAGATCCTACCCTCTCCCTGGCCTGGGAGATGCTCCAGCCCATCTAGGGCCACGGGGAAAGGCACAGTAATACCACAGGGTACGACTACGCAGGGGAAACGCAGAGACAGAAGCGTGACCACTAAGGGTAGTTTGAGCACTGCTAACAGCAATTAAGACACTAATAACTAGCGGAAGCAAGCCCTGCTGGCATGAGAAATTATTTTCCATTTTCTGGAAACTTCAAACCCCTCCCAGTGGGGGAGGAGAGGGAGGGAGGGAGGGAACGTGAAAAGAGGAAATTTAATCTCTTCTATCTCAGTAAGGCCAACTGAGCTACAAAACAGGAAGATCAAGATGGTCCATTTACTTTATTCATGCGAGAAGCTGATGATTTTGAGAAATGTTGCTAGGACAACAAAACACAAAGTCAACACTGGCACCTGAACGCTGAGCCGCTCGCCTGCCGCTTCCGAGGGGAGCAGAGCTGTCCCCGAGCGTGGTTCCAGACAGTGCCACGCTCCTGGGAGAGCCAGGCTCGGCTCTTCCTGCTGTCCCCTGCTGTCCCCGCCACCGCGGGGGCTTTGAGCTCTTCTTTCAGGAGCCCGACGCTGCAAGATGTAAGAGCAGTTTCTAGAGAGCGCACCGTGTGGTAACCAGGGCTCAGCGAGAGCCACCCTTTACCCTCCGGAAAAGATTTGCCTTGAGAGGAGGGTAGAGAAACTTCCCGTCAGCCGGATCGGGAAAGAAAGAAGCGCAAGCTGCTACTAGTTGGAAGCACGAAGAGTCTCGCTACAGGAGGTGGGGAAGAGACCGCACAGGCACGGCTACGGTGAAGAGACTAAACTAAAAGCTGAAATGGTGGGAGGTGAAAGTTTCCACACTCTGCTGTGAAACGGGACCTTTTCCCTCCACTCTCACACCTCCCCAGGACACAGCATGCCCTAGCGGAACTGGAGCGGGCTGATCCGCAGCCCGATGACATCTTTGCCGATCTCCGTCACCTGAGGAATAAAAGGGAGATGGTTAACATTAAAAAGCGACTCACCGGCCCAACCCCATCCGCGGCAGTCAGAGCCTAGACGGTTCCCGAGAACGCCCGCTGCCAACCACTGCGCTGCCAGTCCCTGAAGTTTGAACATTTAAGCTACACAGCATTTCACAACTCCCAAACGCCAAGTCCTCCGACATTCAACTTAACCCAAAATCCACGCCAAGGAAGTTTAAGGGGAGCACTTTAAGTTGCTGGAAGGGATTCTCGAGGGAAACATCACGGGTTAAGAGTGGGTGGTAACAGAAGTCAAGACGCCCTCACCGTAGTGACGCGGCAGATCTGCCCGTGGAACTCCGGGCAGTAGCAGGCGCCGCTGAGCGGACACTTCTCCACGGGTTTGCCACGATAAATGGGTCGGTAAGAAGCGGCACAGATGTCAAAGGGGTTGTGCATGTCATAGTTGAGCTGGTAGGTGTCAGTGGGATTCTTCTCACACGCCGACAAGATCTTGCGAGTCTGCAAAAAGCAACCACATTGACCAGAGGGGCAGCTAGGAAGAAATCCAGAGAGGGTCTGCCAGGGCAGGTATTTCTGCCCGTGCACCTCAGAGACGTACCTGCTGGGCCACCTCGGGCTTTGGACCCAGCTCCAGCAGCCGACGGGCAAAAGTAGCAGCCGTCTTGAAGTTTTTGAGCTTGAAAAAGAGGTTGAGAGCAGTACGCAGCACCAAGATCATGTGGACGGGCTGCAGGTTGGAGTGGGTGAAATAGGCAGCCATCTGCAGTAGGGAGGAGGAAAAGCAGGGATACAATCACCACCAACCACGCGAATAACTGGATGCCCTGAAAACGCTGCAAGAAACACCTCCCAAGTAATCCCTGCCACATCTGCTTTAAAGGAGGAAACAGCAGGATTCAGGATCCCCAATGCCTTTTTAAACCCAAAAACTCCCCTCGTGGACCTCGTAGGGAAAAAATGCACAGAGTTTCCGTACCTCGCAGATTCGCTTCTGCTGCTCCAGGGTCTCCTTGGGCAGCTTCTTCCGCTCAATCTCCATTGAGAGTCCTACAATATACTCCCGGCAAATGGCTATCAGCTGCTGGGCCTTTCAGAGAGGGAGAGAGAGTCAGGCATTCGGCCTCCTGCCCCACAGACACGCAGACGACGGACAGAAGAGTCCGCCTCTCACCTCAGCGATCTCCTGCTTGTTGTCCACCACCAGCAAAGGCACGCTGAGCAAGATGGAGCGGAACTTCTCCACGGCCTCCTCAAATTTGCCAGCCGTGGTGAGCTGGTAGCACAGCTGCAGGCGCTGGATCAGGTCGTTGAGTTTCAGGCCAACGGCAGGGAGGGCATTCTTCAAGCCAGCTTCTTTCCTGGGGGCACAGAATTGAGGTGGGGGGTACAAACGGGACCACCGCAGAGGCCAGCAAGGACACACACGTCATCAGCTCGACTGCGACTTGTCAGAAACGTTTCGAACCTAGGGCCACGCCGGTTTTCTTGGCCATCAGCTTAGCACAAAAGACATCCGTGCTTCCATAATTCTGCCACCCACAATGCCCAGCTCTCCCTGCATTAGCGCAGGCTGGGAAGTCTGGCTCATTTTGCTACAGCGGCTTCCAGGCACCACTTTAAAAAACGCACTTGTGGTTTCTCTAGATGCCTCAGACCAGCTTTGTCAGAGGCAGAGCATTAGCGCTGGAAAACACAGCATCCCAACTGCCTCGCCCTGGTTTTAGTCTCTTAAGAAAAAAAAAAAAAAAAAAAAAAAAAAAAAAGGAAAGCAGTTCTTTAACATCTTTACATCTAACAGCAGGCAGCAGAAAAATCCCACTGAAGCCAGAATGCTCCCTATTTTATCCAGGGAAGGTTCCTCCCTTCACAACAGAGGGAGGAGACGTTTCTGGCTACAAGTGTCAAGGAGCCTGGGAGGTACATGGCACAAGGAAAAGAGCACAGAAAAGGAGCTAACCCGACTGCTTACCAGTTGCGATGTGGGTATCCGTACATGGTAGGGAGACATGGCAGGGCTTGGTAGGTCGTACGGCCACGGGCATAGGTCTGCAGGAACAGCTGCTTGTAGGGTCCAAAATTTGTTACTCCTACCTGGTCATGGAGGAGCTGGAAGAGACACATTCATCTGGTGAGTAAAAGTTGTCCGGGGCTGTCCAAAGGCTGCGCAGACATCACCCAAGCTCACAGCACCTCTCATTTCATACCCAGAGAAACCAACGCACAGATTGATTCACAAATGGACACAAAACAAAGCCTCAGACTGGATCAGAGACAAAAATCCATGTGGACGAGGGCACAGTCTTTTCCCTAGAAACTCCAGGGGAAACTTACTCTCATTGCTGTCTCAAAGGAGCCGGCCAGAACGTGGTCAACAGGAAGCTGAGAATTGTTGCACCACACCTACAGGAGTGGAAAGGAAACGTGCAAGAGGAACTGTGTATATGCACACATCTGTCTTACCTACCCTCACCAGCCCTAACTCCCCCCTTAACAACGTCCCTACGCTCACAGATGAGTGTTAAGAAGGACTGAACCCAAAAAAAGCACCACCAAAGTAGAAGGTTTCTGAGAAAGACAATCAAAGACTTGTGCCATCACCTGAGCTGGGCTGGTGCCCTTGGTGGGCGGCACAAAGAATCCATCCTCTGCTGCTCCCGCTGGACCAGCTGGAACATCCTGGGGGAACACACAGAGCAGTGATTAGTGGGGAAGTTTCCAGCACCCAGATGAAATCAGAGCTGGCCACAGCTGCGGTGACCCAGTCTGCAAAGAAGCCTACAACACATTTCCCCCACCTCCACCACCACAAGCTGTCATTGCCTTCCCAAGTAAGTACAGCCGGGCTACTTAAGAAACCTCCCGGAAGCCTCCTACCAGTTCAGGGGGAAGATCCAAATCTTCTTCGACTTCCCATCCACCTCCTTCTTCCTGTCCTTTACCCAGACCTTCCTCTCCAAAGCCTTCTCCAGCATCCACAAAGCCATCTGCATGGAGGGGGCAGGGGGGAAACAGTCAGAGCTCTTACACACACACACTCTTAGACTTCTGCAAGAAAAACTCTTGGATTCACCCACCTTCATCCAGCTGCAACTCTGCATCTTCTCCCCAGCCTTCGGTGCCGACAGTGTCGATATCAATATCAGCAGCCAAGGCACCCCCTTTGCCTACAAAAAGAGTAGGGTCCTTGATTTATTCATTTCTGAGTGGGTCAGGTGTTAAGCGAAGAATTATGCCAGCACCCTCCCCTCCAATCGCCAAGTGCCACCTTGTGCTAAAAGGCTAAAGATGAGAGAGATCTGCCAAAGATACGTAAATGCCAAGCTGGATTCCAACCTCTGGTAGTAACACATAAAAAACCTGAGGTGAACAGCAACAGGTGAGGAGCCACGGAGCCAAATATCTCCAACTCAGCTTAATGCAACTTTCCAAGTCCAAAGCAATACCCTTGCTAGCAATTGTTCCTTCGAAGAACCCCTTGGAGACAGTCAACAACGGCCAGTTGGTATCCAGAGGCATGACAGGAGCAGGAGGCTGCAGCAGCTTCGCGTTGTGATCAATGTCTGGAATCTGCACAGAGAGGAGCAGAAAACAGTTAAAGGCCGCATAAGAAAAACCCCACTTTGACCAACCACCTCCAAGCGGCAGGCGGCGCAGGCAGTCTCAAGCCCAAAGAAGCGGTGACTGGAATGGAGATGGTTCCCCCCTCCCAGTAAGGAGCTGCTTCGCCAGTCACACTAACACCAGATCCCACTGTCACCATCTTCCCAAACTCTAGAGCTCTTGTAACGAAGTAGGAAGCGTTACTCAGTTTGCTAACCGTTTCCTTTTCAGGATCAAAGGTTTCCTTCAGGCTTTCAGCTTCCTCATCCAGACCATGAGTTGCAGCCGTGAGATAGGCCAGGGACTCTGAAAGGAGATAATAACTAACATGAACGATTGTTCTTCATTGTCTTGAAAGAGAAAACTTCTCATACCAGCACGCATGGTCACAAAGGGAAGATGAGCAGCACACCCAGGAGTAGAATCACACCTTTAGGGGTGTCACTGGATTTAGGACTAGAATGTGCAGGCAACAACTGACCACTTGAATATGCTCTACACTCGCTTCAGGTCTCCTGGACGATATCCCAGCTCTCGGGGTACTTTCTGCTCATCTCATTCAGTTTCTTAATTAAGGGATTACACTGATCTGCCTCCAAATATTGCTGTAAATCCCAACAACCTTGCCAGCTTCTCCCCAGGCCAGAGACATACGTTAGTCTGATATTACTCACTTTGCCCACAGTTCTTCAGGATCCTCACTCTCTCTGCCACGTCTCCTAGATACAAGGCATTCTGGTAGTGGCCGCTCATATCTTTACGGATCTCAGCTAAATCAAAAGAAAAAGAAGTCACAATTGCTTTGCTGCTCTTGACCTCTGCTGTGATGCCGCTCATTCCGTCTGGGAACGACACTCAGATCCTCTTATCTCATTCTTCTTTGCCACCACGCGGGCACTCACCTATTTTCATCATCTTCCGAAGCTTCTCCAGATTGCCAGTGATGAGATAGAGGAAGGAGAGTCTATCGAAGTTCTTGGTGCGCTGGTAGCACATCTCCACAATCTGGTGATTTCCCTGCAGCAACGCCACTTCTCCCAGTTTCTCCCAGCAATTCTTGTCATCCAGAGCTTTGGCTGCTTCCAGAGCAATCTGACAAGGGGTTACAAAGGCTTTGCAGACAGCAGTTTTCTCTGCAGGCTTCTGTTGATAATGCCCACGATGGAAAGCACAGGATTACAAGGATCACTGCACTAAATCATTCCCCCAGCTGAGGGCCCGCACCTGCAGTCATCCTCAACTCCATCACTCTCAGCTAATACTTCTTCTTCCCAATACTCCTCCTTCTCCCAGTACAGGTCGCAAGTGATGCCCCAACGGACATGCCTTTCTCACCGCACCAGCCGCCTCCTCACCTCAATGTTGCCGCACTCTAGCGCCAGGCTGAAACGGGTCTTCTCATCCTTGACAAAGTGGAGGGCCACCTCCGGGTAGCCCTTTTTCTGCAGGTAGGCAATGATGGACTGGCCTACGAGCTTAGCGTTCCTCACCATGTGCAGCACCTGCAAAGAAAAGGCCCAGGCAGTGAAACCGTGTCACCACCCCATGCGAGGGACTTCCCTTTACCCTGGGGTATAGGTCAAGGAAAAGCACAGCGTTTCTCGTGTCTCCTCACCTCATCGTACTTTCTGTTGATCAACGCCAGCTTGAATTTGAATTCTGTGGGATCAATAGTGAGGACCCTGGGGCGGCACTCTCTGTCCAGGCAGTACACGTTGTTCCCCTTCACACGGGTAACGTAGATAGGCAGGTCCAGGGTGCGGATAATTCCATGATCCCTACGCCAACACACAGCACACGCGTGACACATGTGCCAACGCATCTGCATGACCACATTCCCTACCTCAAAGAAGGCTCAACACTCTGTGTGTTATTTTAACCTGGATAATAAAAGCAAGCCCCAGTCAGAAGAACAGGGCAGCCATCCAGCCCAGCAATAAAACACCAGTGCGCAGGTTGAGCGACCAAACACGAGTATTTAGCTCTAGCTGTCTTTACGTCCACGCTGTAATCAAAGTGCTGTTTCACAAGCACCAGCTTTGGTGTCAGCCAAAAAAACCCCCCATGGTAGTCAGCACAAGGCCTGCCAGTTCAAGGATTCCGCGCACGACTCCCAGACTCACCCCGTGGTGACAGCGTATTTGATGTGATTGCTGGTGGTATAGATGAAAACACCGCTTTCATCCCAGGCGCCGCTCTTGACACGGATGTTTTCATGGATATTACACAGTGACTCCAGCTTTCTGTTGCAGATCATGATGGCTGGAGAGGAAAGCCAAAAGAAGTAAGGCTAGGGAACCCTCTGCTGTTAAACAGCTGGCTCTGAATTACGGCTTTTCTCTTTCATCGTCCCAGTAATACAGATTATATTCAAAAGACACTAAGGAGATGATGGAAAACACAAAAATCCTGTCACCACCTGCCTTTGTTTCAAGGGACTAGCCGGATCCTTTTTGAGGGGTACCAGAAGCCCTCTGTTTTACAAGCTCACGGAAAGGTTTTGCTGAAGAGACAAAGCGGAAGGGCCCACGCTGTGAACGTCTTCAGCTGCACCTCCATCCCTAGCCATGGCACTGAGCGGATTCTCTAGCAGGGACTCTGCTCCCAACCAAGGGAGGGGCTGGTGTGCACTAGGGTCCAGGTGAAACACTGTGCCCCCCCCTGCTTACCGTGCTTAGCCAGCAGAGCTACGTGGGACATGTCAGCCGACCAGATGACATATTTCACCTTGGAGATCTTCACCGAGGCCAGAGTCCTGGGAAAGGACAGCACTGACATCAGAGCTGGACAAAACCCCTCTGCAGCAAGCTCTGGGATCGAGCTGTACCACAACGACCAGCGCCCAACACCCTGAACCCCATTGGCAGATGCTCTGAAGCCCCTTTTTGCAGTTCTGGAGCTATAAAATCACGCAGCAGAACTGAGAGTCTCTGCAATCCGGTACAGCAAAACAAACCTCTGTCCATACTTGTGCAATAACAAATATACTGGAGTGACAACTGAGTGCAAGCCCTAGATTTCTGAGGGGGTTTTAGGGATGGATTTAACAGAATGAGGGAAATAAGGTATTTCCAAGCAGCATTTGCCTTGTTCAATTTACTCGTAACTTTCCCAACAACACTGGAAAGACACGGGCATACAAATAAGGAAATGAGGCAAGTTCTGGGACGTAAGTGAGGAACACACACCGTATCTATCTGCAGATAATCCAGAACCTTCTCAAGCCTCCAAAGATGGCCAAAAGCACCGACTCCTTGCCTGTTTCTTTGTGGCTAGCAACGCGTCTACCAGCACAAACACGCTACCAAAAGAGCATTTTGAGCAGATACAAAACCTAAGGGACAAGACATGAGGCAAGCTTAGCTGGACTGACTTCGGGTTTTTTTGATTTCTCTCCACTTTTATAGCACCCGGTCCTGTAGTCAGAGGATTTACAAGGGTATGGCACATCTCCCTGTGATCAATGGCACGATGCCGGCAGCATAAATTGCACCTTGGCTATGTTTACACTCTGCTCTTCGTAACAGTTGTTAGCCGTGGTTTGGATCAGCCTGCCACAGCCTGCAGCTGATGCTAAATTCTGGAGTGCATTAATAGCTATTACTTGTCCCCAGAGGGCATACGCCAGCAGGATTACAATATTAAAACTTCTCCCGGCAGACCGGATCTTACCGCTTCTGCTGCACGTCAAAGAGGGTGATGGAGTCTGCATCCCTCAGTAACAGGTTCCCGGTGCCAGCATAGAAAATCTCATCACAGTTCGGCACCTGCACCTTCTTCGTGATCTCATTCTTCAGGTTTTTGATTAGGATCTGCCATTTGGTGAGAGGAAACGCAACAGCACAGGAGAGTTAGGCAGATTCTACAAAGAAATTTAGGATTATTTTAACTCTGAATGTTTGCATAGCTGAACCTCAGTGACAAGAGGCCAAAATAAGAGCTGCAGCCTTTCTCGAAGCAGAATCACACTTTATCCTGCTGGCAAACCCAACCACAAGTTTACCAGGGCACAGACACAGCGTATCCTTTCTTTTCGGCCCCGGTGCTGTCAGTACTATAGGGCTGATCCAATCTGCCAGCCCTCTCTACAATGAGCATACGAACAAAGCAAATATTAGGGAAAAGTGAGAGAGGACACATCGTGGACACAAAAAGGAAATGGGGAAGTCGAGAGGGGAGAACAGCAAGTGGAGAAGGGGAAGGCAGGGAGCAGTAACAAACGGGTACAAACCAAACTTGAGTTTACTGAGCAAAAATGAATTTTAAAAAAGTTCAAAGGAAAAGAAAAAAAAGAAAAAATACAATATCCTTCATGGGGCAGAGAGCAAGGATTTTCCTCCCCATCACATCACGTTAATTCAAGCAGGGAAAACTTTCCATGACTACATTCCCTTTTTTCTCCTACTGCAGTCCACAAGTGAGAACAAAGAGCTTTAATAAAAACCTAACCTGTACTTTCACCATTTCCCCACTACTTTCATGCTCTGAAAGTCACCTGGGGGCCTTCCCAGTCCTGTTCTGGTCAGCTTTCATTCCTGAACTCACCTGCTGTAGCAGGTTTCCAGCAACTGAGCTAAGATTTACTGTCAAAGAAGTTAAATAATATTTCAATTCATTACATTTGCACTGTATTATCGTATTTCTTCATGTACGTCTGCAGCCCGCTCTCTACTGACAATGCTTTGCCAGTCTACTTGCATGTCCAATAATTCTGTTAACCCAGTCTCCCCGCTTTCCATCTGCACGCTTCCAAATGACAACACACCCCGTTAAAAAGATGACCCTATTAAGCTTGTCCCCTTACCGAATGCATGCGATCCAGGACCGCGAAGCGGTTACGAGCTACCCACACAGCTGTGAGCCCCGAGGAGCGCTTCCCTTCAGGGGCTGGGGAGAGAAAAAACACAGGCAGTGAATAAAACCTCTGGCAGGCTCTTACAGCAACACATTAGTCAGTCTTGTTTGATCCCATCTTGGCCATTGTAGCTGCTTCCTACTAATTCATGTTTCACCTGAGGCTATTCACAAGACTCATTTCCTCCCCCCCCAGCCCCGATATCCTTTCGGATCTCGGCGTGGCCAGCGCCAGCCCTTTTCTCCAGCCAAGGCACAAGACAAGTGGCTGGTTGTACCGCCAATGCCACTGCTTGGCGCCGAAACGGGCCATCCTGGGCAACAGCGCCGTCTGTCAAGCTAACGAGCAGAGCCTCGCTGGCCAAACGAACGGAGCAGCGAGGGTCCCGGCTTCAATGGAAGCCCCCCCCCTTTCTCTCTCTCCCCCCTGCACACTGATATAACGAGCTGGAGGAGAAAGGCTGAGCTCTCCCCAGCACGCAGCTGGTCTCCCAGTTTTAAAATGCTAATACAAACACAGCGCTCTGCGTGTCAGACGGCACAGAAAGAACGGGGCCGCAGGATGCGCTTCGGATGCAGGGAAGGCTTTTTGCAGCAGCAGAAGGGAAGAGAGAAGCGAAGTGAGAGAGCTGCTGCTGTTTTGGTAAAATAAAATTTTCTTCAGTCCTCAGTTTTCTTCAGCTCTCAGCCCCTTTTCTCACCAGTCCTGCTGCTCAACACCAGCGGTTTCGGAGACTCACCTGCTTACGAAGTGCTATTTCACCACGCACAGTGTCATTTGTGTCAGACCTACGTCCTAACAAATGATTTAAACCTGGCTGTCTCGCTCCCCAGCCCTCATTTACTACCCAACACACGAAAGACTCTTCTGAATTCAATTCCCAGCTCCACTTGGGGTTTTCTGATGGCAGCTTCACCTGCTTTTCTGAATCGCCACAACTCAGCATTTTTACTGGCTTTAAGTCTTTAACACTGACTGTACCTCAGGCAGAAGATGATTGAAATATATTCCCCAGAATACTGTTAAAAAGCAGTAAGAAAGCTCAGCTTCCCTCGTAGGTCAGGTAAACAAGCTGAAGGACACGAGGATGATGACTCCAAGGCACATGTTAAATACCTACATTATAGTCCTGGGAGACCATCAGAAGGTTGCACATGTAGGAATTTGTTGGAGAAGATACATAACAACCAGTAGAATTTTATGCTATTCTTGAAAATGTATTAAAAGTGCATGGTTTTCATAAGGCCTCGACATTTCTTCCTCTAGAAGAATAAGCCCTTTCCTTGTTTAAAGGGTGACAAGCTGTGCGTGCCCAGACGAGTCAGCTTTGAACGTCTCCATCAAACTAAATATTTGAAATACATTCAGTAAGATTTAATCCATATAAAGTTACTAAAAAGCTCCCTTTCTCTTCCTCTCCCCAAATACACCTGCTGACTGCAGGCAGCAAAGAAATCTTCCCTTCGTTAGTCCCACAGAAATCCATAAATCCACGAAGAAGTGAGCTGGGTTCCAGTCTAACGCGTTCATCACTCCCACTCGTTTCAAAATCTTTACGACAGAGGCAGGAGGAACCAGCTGGAGTTTCAGATCCCAAATGGAATTCATAGTTAGGAGACAGAATTATATATATTTTTTTTTTTTTCCTAAATCATGTTTTGACTTGTAAATTGCACAAAACTGATCTGGAATTTGCCGAGAGGAAGAATGACTACTGGCACCGTGGCACTGTCACTTTTACAGCCACTTTTCAGAGTATAAAACCTCTTAGAACAAAACATATCTGGTGAAAATCCATCTTTGTTTGACAAGCCAGGAAGGCTGCCTGCTGCGTCGAAAGGGAAAACGGAAAGTTCCTAATAACAAAATTATAAAATATATATTTGGAGCAGTAAAATTTTGGGAGGAACATGAATTTTTCAAGTCAGTGCCGCATGATATAGTGAGCGGGAAGCCTGCCAAATGACGCGTGCTGCAGGGGCATTGGGAAACACAGAGGAAGAGTCCAACCAGAGAGGCTTAGAGAAATGAAGCTTTTTTTATATATCACACACACACACACACACACACACACAGTTGGAGAGCGGAGGAGGGCACAGCTACACGGTAATAAACACTCACAAGGATTAATGTGAAATAAGAAATGCCTACCATCCGGATTCTGGGAGTCTGCGTCCTTGGGAATGGTGTAGAGGTCATAAGTGCTGTTCTCCAAGTTGCTGGCTCTCTGCAGAGAGGGGGGAGAAAAAAAAACCCGTTTGGAGACAGGATTTCACAGAACCGACATTCACGGCCTGGCGGGAAGTTCTTTAGCACATTATACAGCAGGACTGACGTACCGTGCAGAGAAGGACGGCGTTCTCAGCCGGGTTGTATGACATGTTGAACACGGGGAACTTGGAACCACTGAAGAAGAGTCATGAAAAAAAGAGGAAGTTAGAGTGGACCAAGGGTATTTCTACCAAAGTCACCTTCTGATAAACGCTCTTCATTTTCTGACATATACTGAGCACCAGAAAAGCTCAGAATCAAAACCACTTGGAAACACTGTAAGAACATCAGCATTTTATAAATGAAAGAGCTGGCATTTCAGTTTGAAAATCAAAATGAGTTTAAAAAAAAGTTGTATCTATTCACAGGTAAAAATTGACCTAAAAAACTTCTTAGTAAGTTCATCTGACAGAAGAGTCAGTTGAAACCGAGGTATGTGAATACAACAATATGATCTATCCGTCAGCGAGAAACCAAGAGATTCAGGATACTGGCAACACCTCTTGGAATACGGCGGGCACCCATCTCCTACCTTCGCAGCTGCATGACAGCCACGTCTTTTGAGCTGTTGAAATCGAGCTGGCGGAGGAAACGGTCCTTCACGTAATAGAGCATGTTGCCGTGCACAGCATAAGCAGGCCGCTCCCGCTCCAGTTTGAACACAATCATGCCACCGTCGTGGCCTGAGAAAAAGGCAGGCGAGAATTCAAATGCGTGAATTAAATCCTGGGGGCTTTTCTCATTACGAAGATGACACTACCAAGCCCTTCAAACCAAGAAAGGGCCAACAAAAATCATACCCGATGACTGCCAGCCACCTCTGCCGCTCCTCTGCCTACCTGGATTAACTCATTCCGCTTCCTTCCTAAGGGCCCACCCCCCTTTAGGTTTCCTAATCTAAGATCTGACACTCTTCTAGAAACACTTTGCCTCGTTGGAACGCTTTTCTTTAAGTGTTACTATTAGAGGGTGGGTTCCCCTCTAGGATCTCTCCCACCCCTTCTTAGCTTTAGCAAGGTAACGCAGAGGCTATCCTGTTCTAGCTTTGAACTGCAGCCGATACAATGAGATTGTGTTCCGCTAAATAAGGGTCTTTTCCCTACAATACATTTAATAACGGCATCTGCAAGTCAGCGTGTTCTGCAAAGTGTGCTAAAGAAATGCAAATCCTACATGGATTTCCTGAACGGAATCTATTTCCTCTTCAGAGCAACCTGTCACACACCGAATAGGAGCTTTTTTTACCTGCAGCAAAGAGGTTGAGGTTGGGATGAGCAGCCAATACCCAAAAGCGATCATGATCACGCCGAAAGGTCTGGACACCCGTGCTAAATGTGCAACAGAAAAAAAAAGAAATATAAACAAAATGGAAACCTTGGTGTAAACTTCAGTTCCCCAAACGAAGATCCTAAGCTTTGCCATATGGACCACCCCTAGCATTTGGCACCAGGAGTTCAGTGAGAGTTCAAAACACTGCACTCAAAACCTTCTGTCAAATAATATATTCTCATTTAACACCTTTTCAGCAGCAGTATTACTAGACAAGTCAGCCCTCTTCCACTTCCTTTCAGACAATCACAGGCCTTGCTCTTAACACGTGTCTCAAAGGGACGGAAAATGTGACAAACATGACTTCTCACTCACAAATTATCAAACACTGACGTTTTAAGAACTGCTAGCGTTGAGCTTCTCCAAGAATAACCGTAGGTCTTTCCTACGTGTAAAAACTTTCATCATACGATCGAGTCAGATGCTTGCCAAGCACTAACCGTTTAGACATATCCCAGACACGGATGCTCTTGTCTTCCGAATTGCTGAGGATGAGCTCCTGCCGCGGGTGAAAGACAGCGCAGGAGACATTGTTGTAATGCCCCCGGCAAGTGTCAACCTCCCAGGCCTTCGATTCTAACCAGAAGTAGAAAAGAATAAGGAAAATAATTCTTAAACAGGTTAAGTTCTGCCATAGCAGCAGCACAGCAAGCACTTTACAATAAAACAAACTGCATCGGCCACCAGTTACTACACCATTCTCTGCAGTTTACATTTACGATCTCTCTCTAACCACTAGCACAGCTCACCTAAGAGAAACAGATAAACCAGATTACTAAAAAAGGTGCTAGGAACTGTATATAGTTTATCCGGACTGAGCTGACAAAAGCCCAACCATTTCTGATAGATAGAGGGCTTCTGGCTCTCAAATCATCTCCCCTTCTTATTCCGCCGCCACATATTCAAAAAACCTCAGAGTCAAGTTTTTCTACTCCTACCAGCTTCTGCTCAGCAGAGCGTGCAAAGCAAAGGAAGCTGGAAGCGTTCGCTAGAGAACTGAGCTCTCCTCAACTGCAAAAGCCAACACTGCTTGGGATTATTTACCACTCTATGGTACAGACACATTTGCAAAGTGTAAATTACTTCCAGGTTCAGCCTACAGACATTCAGACATAAATTTCAACTCCTAACCCCCTTCTCCCTGTGGGCTCCCCCTGGAGTATCCTCTTACCGTTCATCCGCCAGATCTTCACTTGCCGATCGTCAGCTCCCGACACAATAAGTGGCATCGTGGGGTGGAAGGCAGCCCAGTTCACCCCACGATCGTGGCCCTGCAGGCAAAAAGACACGTCACTCCAAGCAACTCGGTGACTGAACGGAACGAGCAAAGGAAGAATGAAGCAACAAAGACTGCAGCCAGGCTTGCCAAGACACAGCTTTCATGATTTTTATACACCAAATGCTGACAGAGAGTAAGATTATAGATGCCCACAATAATCAGCTTTGCAGATACCATTCTTCAACAGCAGAGCAAAGCTCGGCAGCAGAGCAGCGCCACTTCCCAGCTTTAACAAGCCCTTGCAGAAGGCTGTCTCTACCATAATCTCCTCTGTTACTCCAGTAACACAAGGTAAGAACATCTGCTATTTAACTGAGCTTTTGGCTGTACAGAGCGCGTCGTATCTGTTTGGTTACAGCACAAACATCTGCAGAGTTCAGATTTTAACCCCGTAAAAGTAATGCCATGATCTGCAAGAGCGTGTAACTCTATAAAGCTGAGTCAGGTATTTCAACTCTTTTTTTCCCCTCTGCTATTTTTCCCAGCTATTAGAGGATCACCTGCATCACAGAGGTTTCATTAAATACATCTGAAAAGGCTGCCTTGCACACACACACTGACACTGTACCTCGAGAACGTGCTTCACAACCGCATCTGTTGTCCCAAACAAATCCACCCCCGTTATTCCCCGGACATCCGATTCCACAGCTCCAGGGGACAGGTTCTTCTTCCTTAGGCCTTGTGGAACAAAGAGGAAGGAGAAGCAGGGGCGGAGGAGGCAAAAATTATATTATCAAGACAATGTTTCTAATTTAACAACAAGTTGAGTGCTCTCCCGAGCTGTTTACACACATCTTCAGGTGGAAAATGGGAACTTGAAAGAGCAGAAGAGGGTGAGAAACACCCAGGACTCCCTTCCACTTCTTCCAAAAGCAGCAGCTCAGATTAGACGCACCAAAAGGGAGCCTGCAATGCAGCAAATTGCACGAAGGATCACCCTGGCTCACGGGGACGTAGACAGCAGCACCTCAGCAAAGGACTGACACATTCCAATTCTCCCCCTCTCAACCCTTCGCTAATCTGAGCTTGGACCTTTCAGGGGACTTTCCCTTTGGACAACCTGCCTGGACACAAAATATTTTCAGGAACAAAATTAAGCCTGTTCCCACTTCTGAAGAAAACTAAGTCATCCAAGTTAAAACAGACCTATATCTGCTATCCTTCGTTAAAAGCCAACAGAACACAGTAAGGAAACTGAGAACCGAAAAAAAGCTTCTCCAACAGTGCCCAGGGAAAAGACTGTGCATACAACACTCTAAAATAAAACTTAGAAAATATGTTTTTCTATTTAAAAGTACTTGGACCAAGGATGCCATCACAAAATTTATGAAGGATAAGAAAAAAAACTATGCAGGACAAAAGCAGAATGGCACTGGATGCCAACAGAGAGGGAAGTGTAAGAAAAATCCAAACGATACTGAAGACAAAAATTCTTATTTTCTTCCTGCAATTCTGGTCCCCAAACCCCTCAAGGATTAACAGCTCAACCTCTCTGGCAACATCAGTCTAATGAAACCAACGTGGTAAGCAACATCTCACAGCAAAGCACAAATGCTCAGCGCATTGAGCGAGCTGCACATTAAGATGGTCCAGGTAATGGTGAAGGACTTGAACGGCTGAGTAGATACTTCTACAGAGCTTCTACTTCTACAAAGAACCCCAGAAAGGAAGAATAAAACATACATAAACCAAGAAAGATGAGTAAAGAAACTTTTAGAAGAGAAAATACTTGAGCCTTTGACAAGCCAGTGAAACGGGACTGGGACACAAGTGGAAAATTTCTGGTGGCACTGCACAAATGGAGAGGAAAGGCAGGACACTCATAGAACACAGCAGCCTCCTGCAGGGCTCCGGGGAGGGAGCAGGGACAGAAGAGGGACTTGGAGCAGAAAGGCTGGTATTAAGCATTCTGAGGACAGATGTTACAAAACGCCAGAGAAGGAGACTCAGCTCAACGTGCACACGAGCACTCAGAACAGGTATTAAAACAACCAGAGTAAAAGGGCAACGTGCTAATTGTGAACGACAAGTTGCAAGTTAGGAGAGAAGGAAGAAGACAGACGGGCTTTTGCTCAAATTCTTTTGCTCTATTCTCTTCTTCAGTGGAAACTAAAGAGGGCTCTTGGCTACAGACTCCTTCATTGCTGGGCTTAGGTTCCTTCCTGTCCCTGTAATCCATCCATGTTCAGTGGGCAATTAGAGAAGTGCAGTGGAAGCTGCAGCTGTACCAAAGGTTTTGCCAGTCATCAATGTAGATGCACTGAGGGGGCTCAGGGAGAGGCAGTCGGGGTCTACAGACACTGTCTGGGGACTCTCAGCCCAGTTCCTCCTAGTCCCAGGGCTTCCCAGTCCCACCGGGTGATCCTCACTTAAGGTGGTCATCCAGGTGGACATAACAGAGCCCGGACAGAATAAGGAAGTTTCCTGCCAGGCATCAGACATTGACATTGGCCAGCCATAAGTAAGGTTAAACAGGAGTTGGTGGGTGATGTTAGAGCATGCACAAAAGCACTCTCATCGGGGTGAGACCACTAACACCCTCCTCGTGGGTTAATACTTACAAAGAGACAGAAAGAGACAGATTATTTTGTAGTTCCTGCAGGTTAATATCAGCATCATGAGCAAGGACTTCATTCCACAGCATAGGCAAATAATACAACACAAATGTTCATGCATTTTTATATATATATTAGCAAGCTTATTCTGACTGCATTCACACAGTCTCTCTCAGGAGATTATGAGGAAACAGACCCTTTAACCTTGAACGTACTTGTTTTACACTGAAGATCCTTTACCAGAAGGTTTCAAACCAATATAGGAATTCAAAACAACAGGGTCATCTTGACATTCCGGTGCCCACTCTGCGTCACACTCCTCATCCCTCAAACTCTCTGCTGAGGCTGCCAACAGAGCCGACAGTTTTGGGAAGGGGATTTTGGAATGCGACCTTTAAACTCATTTAACTGAGGGCATCAAAAAAAAACAGCGCTCACAATCCCCAAACCTGCTGAAAACAATTCCCACCGATGTCAGCAGAAGCTGCAAGTTAATAGCGGCGCTCAGAAATGGAGCTACAGCTCAACACCAAATGATGTTCTCCATGACTAGGATTATGTGCACAGCACACATCAGGCAAAATGGGGAAATAACCTTCCCAGGAGACTGCCAGAGTCAGAACAGAATCCTGCTACGGACATAAAGTCATTTGGGGGAAAAACTGGGGAGCGGAACTGTATTTTGAATCCATTTCTCATCTCTATCTAGGTTTTTTTCCACACACTAGTATTCTCACAGTGTCATGTCTGACTGGAGAGACAGCTGAGTCAATAATTCAGCGCGTCTCTAAAACCCCTCATCACGTATCAGCTGAGGAAAAAAAAAAAAAAGGTCTGTACCATCTCCAAACCAATTTGGCAGCTGGAACTACTGAGAGAGAGTGTTTGTGGGAGAATGCAGCAGCAAAGCTTACCAGCAGAATAGCTGTTAAAGTCCCCGTGCTGGCAGTACAGAGAGGGGGACAGGTTTTAAATAACCAGGATATCCTGTCCCCAGCCCCTACTGTTGACACAGCTGGCCGTGTCCGAGCGTGTACTACAAATAACGCAGCGTGCCCAACCAAAACTGCAATGGCAAGAGCGGCAGGTCAAATAAAGGCTGTCTCTAGAATAGTTTATGTTATAACACCACCAGTACTGCCCCTGCCTCCCACCAGTCTCTTCTTTCCATCTAATATTGTCCTCATTTCTAGCTTTTCACTTAGGGATCATATTTAATTCCATTAAGTCACCCTGCGGCCTAGGTGCAACTATGAAATAGCTAAGATATCACTAAAGTACTTTGGAGTTTTGACCTGCAACTCCTCCTCTGATCTTTAGGCCACGCTTTGTTTTATGAAGCGGACAAGCAGATTGAAAAAGTTCGAAGAATCCCTAATAATATTATCTTCCTGTCACCACCCACAGCTAGGATACAAAACAAAAACCCTCAGAAACCCCAAACCCTACCCTTTTTGCAATCCAGACAGGGGCCTTCTTATCTTTCTCTCAGAACAAATGACTTACTGCTGCCTCCAAGAGTTTTCCAAGGGGATAAAGGTGATCCTGAAATTCTTAAAATCCTCTGGCACATCTACAAAGCTGATCAGTTGACAACACCATGTCCCTTCTGACAGCAATACTCTTTGCCTATATTAGCTATAAAATCAGACTGGGAGATTAGGGTTGTAGAATCTCCATTTTTCGAGATCTTTCTGGCTGCACAAAGCTACCGCTCACCTCACCTACTGTCACAGAAGACTTGCTTCAAGCAAACGGGAGGACTAGATGACGCCCCTACTACTAGATGTAGTCCCTTCCATCCTACAACTTCATGGAAACCAAGGGGAATAGGTCTCCGCTAATAGAGAATTTTTAATTTTCTGCCTGAGGTTCCTGCAGACAACAGGCTACTCTTCCTGCTCTCAGATCCAAACCCCTCTTTCCTGCCTCGCTTGGCTTTCAGCAATTGCAGTTTTGAAATGGGCTTTGCCACTGGGTACCCCCTTCACCTGGGCAGCTCACCAGAAATATCCCAAACGCGCACAGTCTGATCCAAGCTGGCTGACACTACCAGGTCCTCAGAGGGGTGAAACTGGGCACACATCACATAGTGGTTGTGTCCTGTCAGCACACTACAACAAAAAGGACAGAAAATACCATTTAAACGTAAGATAGATTAATACACATCCCAATTAGCAGCAACAGCAATAAAGCTCAGTCTCAGGAGGGATGAAGAGGAACATAGGATTGCTCAATGCTACTCATCAAGAGTTAGCGTGACTGAACACTGAACACATCTCTTCAAGAGAATGCAAGGGAATTCAAGGGCCAACTTTCTGATATCAATAACTTCACAGGCTTCAGCACTGACACATATTATTTTAACCTCAAAACATCTTCAACCAAACAACATGTGAATTTATGAATACAAGTCTAGTGGCATCAGAATAAATGAGCAAAAGACTGATGGAAATAATCATAACAGATCAGTTCTCTTTGTCAGCTCTGTTCCTTCAACTAAGCATGGTTTCTGCTTGAAAACAACAAATGAAGACAGCTTGCCCCCAAACTGTGCAGTTATTTTTTTAAAGCACTCATTGATTTTACCAAACACAAGTTCTGGACTGCCAGTTCCAAACCCGAATGGTCTGGTCATCAGAAGCACTCAAGATCCAGGGATATTCCTAAAAAGACAAAGTATTCTGGATATGAAACGCCACACAGCCCAGACATTCCCTCCCCGCACAGATTTTTCTAACTGTCCCCAGGAATGACCCTTTTAAAATCTTATTTCAGATTTTATACGCAGAATTTCTGCCTTTTATGCCTCTACAGACGGCCACCATATCTGGAGCATCCTTATGCAAGTCCAGCACAATTTCTTTAGCAAAGATTCCCATCCAGGGAATCAAAAGACAGATTCTCTTTCACAAACACAAAGGGAGCAGGCACCCATCACCGGGTTAAGGAGGAGAGCAGCTTACGTGGTGGAAGAAGGTGGTGCGAATATAATCCAAGTGCCCGAGCAGAGTGAAGAGACAACGGCGCAACTTGTAATTCCAGACCTGCTCAACACAGAAGCAGAACAATGACGGTACCTGCCACCGCCCACTGGATTTTTTTGTGTTTTCTCACATTTCAGTTCACCTGCAGGCCTCCCTCTTTCATTTTAAAATATTCTCCTAACACAAGCTACAATGAGACTTCAACTCGCTGCAGTTAACGCTAATGTCTCTGAAACAGGGGAATCACAATTCCCAAACACTATTTTCCACTCACTCACACTCTTTCTCATCTTTTAAACAATTTCTTTGCACGTTCCCTTCCCTGCATGACACCTTTTAGAGAACAAGAGCTAAAGGGGTAAAATTTTACCTTTATTTTGTAATCATCTCCTCCAGAGACAAACAGAGGCTGCTGTTTGTGGAAATCAATACCTCGAACAGGTCCTACAAAATGGGAAGAGCAGGTTGGACACAGCAAGGTGGCTGGAGCAGTCCCTTGCACCACTTAAAGACTACAGTTCGCATTCCTTCTCACTGCTTTTGCTATTGATGAATTAAGAGCTTCAAATCAACAATAACAAGTCACGCAATAATCTGAGATCCCATTCCCAAACCTATTCCTTTCATAGAATCATAGACTGGTTTGGGTTGAGAAGGACGTTAAAGATCATCTAGTCCCTCCCCCCTGCCCTGGGCAGGGACACCTCCCACCAGCCCAGGTTGCTCCAAGCCCCGTCCAACCTGGCCTTGAACCCCTCCAGGGATGGGGCAGCCACAGCTTCTCTGGGCAACCTGGGCCAGGGGCTCACTACCCTCACAGCAAACAATTTCTTCCTGAAATCCCACCTAAATCTCCTCTCTTACATTTTGAAGCCATCAAGATGCCTACAGCAGCCCATCACAAAACATCCAGGCCCTTCAGATCTGCATTTACAGGTTCATTTTCATGCCAGAAACAAAATTCTTACCCCACTTTATGCATATGCAAACAATGTTCAGACCCAGCAAGCTGGCCACAAAGAAACACAGGTTAAACCAGAGATAACCTGAAGTCAATCAGGCAGAAGCTTCAGCAACGCTTCAGCAGAGCCTCCCTTCCCCCTCCCGCACCCCAGTCTTCCTCCATAAAGGTCCCAATGCCTCCCCTCCACACACTGACCGTCGTGCTCATCGAATTTGTCGATGAGGGTGCACATCCGATAATCCCACAGCTGGATGACACCATTGTGCAGGCTGGTGAGGATCCATGGCCGCTTGGGGTGAAAGCTGAGCCCTGCGAGACACATAGAGACGTGGCAACAAGGTCTCCAAGCACCTGGGAGCCCAGAGGCCTAGGGGAGCCCAGAGGCCTGGGGGGGGCCCTCCGGCCCTCCCCGCTCAGGGACCCCAGGGGCGGGCGACAGCTCCCGGCACAACCTCCCCAGGTCCCTAAGAGCTCCCGGCACATCCCGAACCCGGCCCCGTCGCTACCTTTCACCCGGGCCGATTTAGTCTCGAATTTGGTCAGCATCGCCCTCCGCCGCGGCCACCGCCACCGCCCCGGCCCTCCACGTCGGCGCCCCGGAAGTGCCCCCAGCTGACTTCCGCTTCCGCCACCTCCCCGGACCATAGAGCGTCGGTCCTCCCGCTGGTGCAGAGCGGCTTCCGGCAGCGCCCGAGGAAGCGGAAGGGCTGGGAAAATGGCGGCGGCGGCAGCGGCGGCGGGGAGAGCCTGGGGCAGCCGGGGGATGGAGGCTGCTGTGGGGAGCTGCTGGGCCCCGCTCCCGGCCTGGCGGGGGCTGCTCCGGGGGCTGTTTCTCGCCGTGCTGGCAGCGGGTGAGGATGAACGGGAGAGGGGCGGGACAGGGCAGGGCAGCCCCCGCCTCGCCCCCGGCTTGGGGTCGCTCCGCGCCTGAGGCGGAGGTAGGGCGGGCCTCGCTCGGCCCCCTCTGAGTCGGGGAGGGGTTTGTCTTTCCCCCCTGCTGAGTTGGGGAGATGCTTTTTGAGGTGCGGGGAACCCCTGGTTTGTTCCCCCTCTGAGGTGGGGCTGTGTCTTCTCCCCAGGCTGCTGCTGGGGGAACTCTGTTGAGAGGAAGATCTACATCCCCCTGAACAAAACGGCGCCGTGCGTTCGCCTCCTGAACGCCACCCACCAGATCGGCTGCCAGTGTGAGTACAGATGTTGCTTAGATCAATATTGCACTTGTTCTCAGTGCCGTTTGCCCTTTTCCAATCCTGCTTCGGTAATGCTGAATATTCTGATCTGTTTCTGCTAAATTGAGGGGTGGAGACCTTAGAGACTGTTCCTGCAGACCTCGAAAATCCCTGCCAAGGCAGAGAGCAGCGTTTTGAGCTTGTGCTGTTAGTGCACGTATAGGATAAAAGCAAGCCACAGCTTCTAGGGGTGCGAGGCAAAGGTGTGAGTGCTGCAGACCAGGCTGGGGTTAACGAGGTAGGAGAGAAAGGGAGCAGGGAGCGAATAAGTGAGATGGTGACGCCTGAAGGGTTTAGTTGAGCTGCTTGTGCAGGGCTCTTTAACTTTGTAGGTTGTTTTTGTCATATTGAAAGGGGGAAGGCAGGACTGCGTGTCTGTTAAAATTAAAAGATAGGTACGGAAACGCCATTCCTGGCTGCAGTTAGCGTGAATCAGTGTTTTGCTCGCTTCCAATTCAGTTTTGCTTCCACAGGCAGCCACGCCCTGCCGCGGGGGCTGTCGGCTGCCACTGTAGGGCAGCACAGATGCATTTGGTCTGTGAGATAACCGAGGGTACAAGGTTCTCTGACTCCTCTTCTACCCTCTGTGGGAGCCTAGTGTTCAGGCAGGCAGCCGCACACAGTCTTGCCTTCCTGCTCACAGGCAGTTTCCAACAATGACACCAGTTGCTAACTGTGGGGGTTTTGCTTGTTTTTATCAGTAGCTTCTTATGAAAGTGCTTTGTCTGTCATCTGGTTTTTTTGGGACAAGGCAAAATGACAAGCGGTGGACCTGCTTTGTTGCTAGTCCCCTTTGCTGTCACAATCTTTTGCCCCTTGTGCTCCTCCAGGCCTCGTGCTGAGCTGTCTTTGAGCTCTTCATTTCTGAATTTGCAATCTTTACTCTTAAAGCACTGAACTACTTCTGTGGCTGTGGTCCTCGAGGCAGAGCCTGTCTCCTCCGAGTGCCCTTCTGTCTCAGGGCCTGTTTCCTGCTCTCCTTCCTTATTGTCTTCGGTCACAGGAGACTCATAGTGCTTAGCTGAAGGTCCTTAAGTGCTTTGATGTGCTTAAACAAAAGATGCTTTCAAAGCATAAGTGCTTATTGCTTGATCTATGCCGTTCAGCTTTTTTTCTTTTGCTGCTGAAACCCACTGTTCCTTTTTCTGTCCTGCTGTAGCTAAATGGTGCCAGTTCACCAAATTGCTTCCTCCAGCCCTCTAAGCCTATGAGCTGTTCTTCCCTAAAGCCCTCAGTAAAATACTGCTATTCTGGGGTGGTTTGGGAGTCTGAACAAAGTAGATCGCTGTGAAACGTGAAGGACACGCTCTCTTTCCCCAGCCTCCATCAGCGGAGACACGGGGGTGATCCATGTGGTTGAGAAGGAGGAGGACCTGAAGTGGGTGCTTGCTGACGGCCCCCACCCACCCTACATGATTCTGCTGGATGGGAACCTCTTCAACAGGTCAGTCGTCATCTGTTGTTGTCTTCCCAGGGTGACTGGAGCCCAGCAGACCAATATGGGTCCCTAATCTGGTGATGAAAACGTCATTTTTCAAGTGACGGATGGCAGAATTGGCCCTAACTGCACTGAATTATATTTGTGGGTTTACTGTGTTTTAGTCCTTGATTTTATCTCTTCTTAAATGCGCTGTTTTGCTGTTAGAAGAGCTCTGCTCTGTGCAAATTCTCGTGCCGTGTTCATCACTGGAGCAGTTACTGAAGTTCATTAAACAACACGATTAAGATTGGTCACATCTCTTCCTGGGCAGAACAGGAAAGAAGTGGCTGAAGTTTTCTGCTTGTTGCTGTCTGCGTAATCTTACACAGTTCTGAGCAGAAAAAGGGACATGTTGGTTATTTTGAACAAAAGCATCATCACGTGCTCGACTGTAATGTCTTGGGTTGTAACTCTTCATTAATGAATTCAAAATTTCACTCATATTTTCTCTCTTCCAGGAGGGTAATGCTGCAGCTGAAGGGAACCTCCCGAGTGTCAGGCCTTGCTGTGGCTGTTGCCAAACCCAGCCCTCCCCAGGGATTCTCTCCTGGTTTGAAGTGCCCCAATGATGGCTTTGGTAAGGAAATGTTAAGTCTTTATCCTCGTTAGGAGGAAGAGAAATGGTGCCTTTACATTGGACAACCCAAGCAAGAAAAGCAAAGGGTAGCTGAAATTGCAGCTACGCTTTAATGTCAAAATGGTGTTTAAGGTAACGGGGTCAAAATGTTCTTTCGAAGTAGTTTTTCTGAGCTGGAATCTCATCGTTTCTCAGAAGGACTAGGGCAGGTGTTTGGGGGAAGGCTGTCAGATAAACTGGCTAAAACAGCATTAAGTCACTAAGGTGTTAAACCTCACCAGGGCTTGTTGTAACTTCTTTTTTCTTTCACATGTGAAACTTGTGCTTCGTCCACATGTGATTGTTAAAGCATCTTGCATTGGCATAGATTGAGTGGGGTGTGTGTTAACCTCTCCATCTGGGCCAGTCGCTACGTTTTAAAATTACATTCTGCCTCCCTGAATCCCCCTGGTGGTTTCAGTTAGGTTTTCATTTCACTATTTTTCACGCAGCAAATGTAGTGCATTGCACTTTGAGGGGGAGAAATCGCTGCACCTTCTGTAGCTTGCACAAAGCTTTCTGCTGTGAAGGATGCTGCGTACGCTCCAGAGGGGAGTTCGGTGTGCTGGCATTTGTCGTGTCTCTGCTGCGTGCTGTTTGCGCAGTATTTAGGTGTTAAAGTGATTGGCACATTACAGATGCCTTGGGGTACTTCCAGCACATGATGAGCTCAGAAAATGCGGGTTTGTATGTTCGTCCTTTTGAAGTATAATGTTTCTCTGTGTGCTTCCTCCACTCGCTCAGCATGTGATAAATGCTTGCTGCGTGCTCGTGCCAGCCTCCTGGCCTGCGATGGCTCTGAGCATCCATGTTTCTCATTCTCTCTGCGTGGCACGCTGCTCTGCCTCTGCCACTCTGCCGCACGCAGTGACCAACTCCATCTCTCCAAGCTTTTGTCAGCTGGTTCCGCAGCCCATAATGGGGCTCATTCTGTAGTTGCTGCTATTTTCTCAGCAGGCCCTACCTCTCCTGCAGTCTCTTATTCTCGTGCAGGCTCAGATTTGCCCATTTTTCTCTGTTTCCAGGTGTCTATTCCAAAGATTATGGCCCTCAGTTTGCACACTGCAATAAGACTGTGTGGAATCCTGTGGGGAGCGGGCTTTCGTATGAGGATTTTGACTTCCCTATTTTTCTTCTTGAAGATGCCAATGAGACTCAAGTTATTAAGCAGGTACTGCACTTCCTTAACGAGGAGGAGAGGGGAACTGCTGCACAGCTCAGGAAAAGGGGGCAGAAGTTTTGTTTTCTCTCGGCTCAGATGTTGAAATCTACAGTAAAAAATGTATGGTCTGATTTTGTATGCGGTACGCAATGCTATGACAGAAAGGCTGAGTTTTATAATGATTTTTATTTCCATCCAGTGTTATCAAGACCATAATGTCCCTCGTGAGGGATCTGTCCCTGAGTACCCTCTCTGTGCCATGCAGCTGTTTTCCCACATGCATGCTGTCACCAGCACCGTTACCTGCATGAGGCGCAGCTCCCTCCAAAGCACCTTCAGCATTAATCCAGGTGAGCAGATTCCTCTTTCCTTGTCACGATGCGGGATAAGGCTGGTGGTAAAAATCCCAGTGGAATACAGTTGTGCAAAAGAAAGACCATTTTAGAGTTTCCCTGAAGGCTTGCTTGCCAGCTGAGCCTTTTTGAAATAAACTATCCAAGCGGTAGGAAATTCAGGGCTATGTTTGTCATCGGTTTAGAAAATAATATGTAAAAGAGATGCTGGCTGAGAAAGGTGCCTAATATCTGCTCCGTAATCTACTCTGAGATTACTGCTCCATTAAACGGCATGTACATGAGTTGAAATCCCTGCTGAGGAGAAGTTTGCTTCTCTGCTCAAACCACTGGTGAGCTACAGCTGACCAGAAGGCTCATTTCTCACTTGGCGCTGCTGTGGTCTCAGCTCAAGCAATGTTGTTTCTGCTTCCTAGAGATTGTATGTGATCCTCTTCTTGATTACAATGTGTGGAGCACCTTGCAACCTATCAATTCCTCTGGGAAAGTCGATCCTGAGAAGGAAGTTATTATTGTCGCTACACGAGTAGGTATCTCTTAATCTTCCTTTGGAGAGCATGGACTGGAAGGATTCTGGAAAGATGTGGGCTTCGAGTCTCATGGGAATATACTTATATTACATATTTTCATTTATTTCCATGTTCCAAACCTTTTAGATCTGACTGACTGTTACGTTTCTGCAAGTAGGAGCGTTTTAGTTGGTGGGTTTACCTATTGTTTCAATATAAGGAGATCTGCATTGTGTTTATTTCTTTCTGTCTTGTTTTATGGGACTTTTTTCAGCGTTTTCTTCACTATGGAACCAGACCAGTCGAAACAGTTAGCCTATCTGTCCTGCTTCCCTAATGTATTTCACATCCTTAAAATGTGTTGCAGAGAGGGAGGCAGCGTAGTTGGCTCATCCATACTTCTTGGGAGGGAGAGGCCGAATCACACGGCGATTTTGTTGTGTGTCGAGCAGTGAGTCAGTGTCAGAGCTGAGAAAGACGTTCACTTCCCCGTCTAGCAGCCTGTTTCACAGTCGCTTTACACCCTCCAGAGATGCCAGTTGAAAACTCCATTTTGTCACCACCTCGGAGCCCCACGCTGAGCAGTGATGCTCGCACTAAAATTATGGCGTACTTCAGATAATCTCAGTTTTCAGGTCAGGGCTGAGAGGTGGTGGCGGTGGCAGGGCTCTGAGGCCTCAGGGCTGCCACAGCAGTGCAACTGGTATTTTAAGTTTCATTAAGCCAGGTGCTTTGGCGGTTCCCTTATCGGTAGGATGAGCGGGATAGGAGGGAGGTGATAGATTTCCTTTCCCGATAGACTGTTCCTCTGCATGTGCGCACATTTCTTACACCTCCTGTTCATGCTTACAGATTGACAGCCATTCCTTCTTCTGGAACATTGCACCTGGGGCAGAGAGTGCTGTCTCTTCTTTTGTGACCCACTTGGCCGCTGCTGAAGCCGTTCATAAAGCATCAGATATTCATTCGCTGCAAAGAAATATCATGTTCACCTTCTTCCAAGGGGTAAGAGCAGCGGCATCGCTCCACCATTTGGCTTGTTCCAAGATAGCAAATCAGCCCATGGCTCCCTGCAGATGAACTTTTTCCCTGTTCTTTGTGCGGAGTCGTTTGTCTGCATCCCCACACCCTGGTTCTCTCCGCTCCCTCGGTGAGAACAGGATCTTAATGGCACTGGGATAACAACAGCAGATGGAGCTTCCACTGGGGCAGCCCGTATTCTGCCCCACAGTTCATTCTGGATGAATGACTCAAACTTTGCTTTCCCTCCTGTCTCCTCCCAGCGTGGCTGCCTGTGTGTCTGTTCTCTGCCTCACCCCTGTTCGGGATGAACTGCAATGGCCAGGCTTTAAATTCTGAAATGAAGCCCAGAAAAGGCTGGATTAAAAATATATGTGTTGACAGCAGCGAAATGTAGCTCATTTCTGAGAGCCCAGCGCTGGAGTTGGCAGCTGTGGAAGAGCAGAGCAAGCGTGTGGAGGAGGGACTGATGGCCAACAGCTGATGTTCCCCTCAAGGCATCTACACTGATGGCTTCTTTTGTGCAGTTTTGTGAAACTGGCTCCCACAGCCCCATGCTGTGGCCATGTGATTCCCTTCATTCACCCTCCTCAGCCCATATATCCCTAGTCAGAATTTCCCTGGGGGAGGCAGGCCTGCAGCGCTCTGGAGCGGCCGTTCTCTGTCACTCTCCCAGGATGGAGGAGGAATGAGAAGACTTGGCTGTAAATTAGTCGAGGGGGAAGTCTGGTGGCTGGCTGGCTTCATTGCCCTTCTTTGTCGTGGAGATTCTCTTCTTGGGGGCACCTATTCTTCCCCAGGCAATGCTCAGCTTCTTGCAGCTCCCTTGACAAACTCATGTCTGTCATCTAGCCTTCCCTCCTTTTTTTTCCAGGGAAACGGGCACCCCTCCTTTCAGGAAAGCCTCATACGTTTAATTCCTGGAATGGAGGATGGCTCTTTTCCCTGACTTGCTGTCCTCTGTATGAAAACACAAAGAGGATGACTTGTGCCAGATTGAAGGCTATATTAATGCCTGTCTGCTGTTAGTATCTTGCGAGATATCGGTGCTCGCTTAAGTCTTACTTTGCCCCTGTGCCTTTCTTACTTGTGGAATTTGATAGCTGTCCCCTGTTTTGTTTGCTCCTTGCCTTCCTTTTTGTCCTTTGCTCCATCCTACGATACCTTTGTCTTTGGAGCCAGGAACAATGTAATATTAATTTGGTCTTTTGGTGTGTGCCAGGCTACGCGCGCCTTCAGAAATGCTTGGTGCAGCAGTTGGCCCTCGAACTCTTGGTTTTGCTCCACCTCAGCCTCTCAAATATTGCTGTTTGTTGTGCCAGGCAGATATCCCTGTGTGATTCGTGTATGATTTTTTTTTTTTTTTTCCTCTTGCAGGAGACCTTTGATTACATTGGCAGCTCACGCATGGTGTATGATATGGAAAAAGACAAGTTTCCTCTCCGCTTGGACAACATTCATTCATTTGTGGAGTTGAATCAGGTGTGGGATAAGTTAGGGGACCTTTTTATTCCCTGTTTCTTTGGGATAATTTAGCTGTGGTTTTCCCAGTCAGCCTTTCACTGTTTTCGATTATTCCCTGGACTGGACTTTCCTGCTCTGTAAGATTCAATGATGTCCAATCGTGTACTCAGGACGTTTTGTGTTTTTTCTTGAAGGTGGCTCTAAGGAATGATTCAGTTCTATGGATGCATACAGACCCCGTCTCTCGGATGAATGAATCTGTTGAAGTGCAGGTAACAGAAAGCAATCTGTAGTCGTTCATTTCAACAAAATGCTGTGGGATCTTTAGTGCGCTGCAAGTTAACCTTTCCAGGGACATCCACACATCCAAAAGAATAGCGGAACAGTGCCGTTTGCTCTTCTTGCAGGTTAGAAACTTGATAGATATTCTGAGTAATAGCAGCGTGGGAGCAAACGTGACTTTGCAAGAAGCTGAATATTCGCAGCCTCTTCCCCCGTCTTCCTTCCAGCGCTTCCTTCGGGCCCGGCACATCCCCGGAGTGGTCCTAACTGACCACAAAACTGCCTTCCAGAACAGGTACTTCTCCGGGGTGGAGGGGCAGAGGGTGGCCCACGGTCAAAGGCAGCGGAGCCGGCAGAGGGCATCTGAGCTCCCACAACGCCTCTGCCAGGGGGGTGCTGCCTAACATACATGCAGAGCGGCACTCCGGGGGGAGCGGAGGAGCAAACATGTGCCATGTAATTGAACAAGCGCAACATAATTATTCTGACAACCGAAAGAAATCCAGTTTTGTACAGAAAACGTTCCCCACAGCTGGCTAGAAGCCAGAGGTGAGCAAATGGCAACTGAGCGTGCCTAAGCCTCATCTGTTCTTCCAGAAGCTAGCTGCCTTTTTTGGGGGGGGGGGCTTTTTTTTTTTTTTTTTTTTTTTAATCTAGCTTTCTATTTGTGATGGCAGAAAGCCTCAGGCATTGGAAGAGGCACTTTCATTCACCCCACATGACCCTACCACAGCGTGTTCCTTGGGGATCCCCTGCTCCTCCTCAACTTTGGAAGTGGAAATGTGGGGTAGAGGACAGACATATGCCTCTCCCCTCTTCCCTAAACTCTTCAAATTGTCTCTTTCCTTTCCTCTTCTGTCCTTCCCTGCTGCTTCTGAGAATCTCGGTAGCAATCAAGGAGAAATAGCTTCCCTTTCACCCTTAAATCTGCACTGCTCTAAAGGCGTACGAAGAGCTTGGGTGGAAGACAGCGCAACTCGCTGCTGTGGGACCCATCTTTAGACTGGGGGGATCAGTCCCAGGTTGGCTGGGAATGTCGGGTGCATGGAGCATGCAGTGGGCTCTCAGCCCAGTTCGCAGTTCAGCTGCGTGCGCTGCAGATGCGTTGGTGTAAATCTCTCATAGAGTTCACTTGGAATTCCTCACCGTCTTCAAGAGAAGACATTAATAAAATGCACTGGCGCGACTTGCATCGAAAGCCCTCTTCCCAGGAGACCTTCTGCGTGGCTTGTCCTTGCCTCAGTTTCTCTACCCATTTAATAGATTGGGCTGTCGCCCACCTGAAAGCTAATCACAGCTTGTAAATTGCTTGGAGATCCTCAGATGGGAGAAGCTGTGGAAGGGCCAAGTTAATTATAAAGCCTCATTAAATGGTTTAAGGAGCGTGTGGCAGGGCAGTGCTTTGGCAGGCCTGGATCTCTGCTCCCCGGAGACCGCTCCCACTGTTTGCTTTAGGCACACTCTGAATTGACTTCCATGCCCTGTGGTTTTTTTCTGCCCCTCCCCAACCTCTGTTTGCCTCCTTCTTTTCAGATACTACCAGAGCATGTACGACACTCCAGAGAACATCCGGATGCAATACCCCGAGGGCCTTAGCCCTGAGGAGATGTTGGAATATGTCACAGACACAGCCAAGGTTCCTACTTTGCATTTCCTTTAGCTGCTGTATCTGGGGTGGCTTTGGGTAGGGGCAGGTAGAAGCAGGGTCGTGGGGAGAGGGGGGGAAAGCCATTTCCAAAAAGGGCAGAAAGAAGGTGGGAGTGCTTTGTACAGGGACAAAGGCGGTTGGCACTCAGATGCTAGCACGGTGTAAGCGTTTTGATGGATGTGTCGATTCTGGCTCGCTCTCCTCGCTTGTTTTGCTGGATCTGCCTATCTTGATTAACACAGAGCGCTCTTCCTTTGCAGTCCCTGGCAGAAGTTGCCACAGTGGTCGCCCGTGCTCTCTACCGGCTTGCGGGGGGAGCCAACAACACCTCTACTATTCAGGCAGATCCAAAAACGGTACGAGCAGATGGAATTGAGTCCCTGGCATCTCTGATGAGCCCTCACGTACCTCCCTTCTGTCTCTGTTTATATGTGTTTACACAGCATGCTGTCCTGTCTGTCTCCGTGAGGGCTTTGCCTCCCCCTTCTCCCTTTCCCCCACCACAGCTGAATGAAAAAACTTTCCCCCTTCTCTAGTTCCTTGCCTCTCGATCGCAGGGCAGACGTTAAGCTCCACGAGCCCTCTACAAAACAGAGCTCCTTTTATCCTCGTTCCACAAAGCAGAAGAGGAAGCTGAGGTGAAATGGTGATGTGTGCCGCAGGGATCAGCTAAGGAGTCAGTGGAGCTGGAGTCAAACCCAATTTTCACATCTCAGTCCTGAATTCCATACAGCTGTGGCGTATACTCTCTCCTTTGCTGTGTTCTTGGCCCTTGTAGTGGGAAACATCTGTCCACCGAATAATCTTGAGGCGTATAGCTGTTAAGGTGTTGTTTTCTCTCCTCTTTGTATAAACCAATTTCCATCTCTTTCCAGGTCTCTCGAATGCTCTATGGGTTTCTGATTAAAATGAACAATTCCTGGTTTCAGTCCATCATTAAACCAGACATAAAAGGAATTCTGGGTAAGAGTAACGTAGGGCAGAAGAACACAGGAATGGGTTTGACCCCATATGTTACCTGGCAGCTTTCTACGGCACCACACTAACATTGTCTGCTTCTGGCCATCTCCCCGCCAATCCCATTTCTCTCACTGTTCCAGGTGACGTTCCCCAACATTACGTCGCCGTTTCCAGCCCTGTGAACACCACCTACCTTGTACAGTATGTCCTGGCCAACCTGACGGGCACTGTTGTTAACCTCACCAAGGAAGAGTGCCTCAACCCTGAAAAAACACCCAGCAGTGAGAAAGAAGTAAGTAGCCGTTGGAGCGGGATGAGAGCTAAGGACAGATCTGTCCAATTCACTTTTGAGGAAGGCGGGTTAGGAGTGCTTTCTGTTGCTCGTAATAACACATGGGAGAGCTGGGAAACTCCTCAAACAAGGAGGCAAGGGAGGAGTGGGCAAAAGGATCCCCTTATGGTGAGAACAGGCAGTAAAGCTCCCCTCTCTCCCCCCAGATACGTGAGTAAGGTTCCAGAACAAGGGAGCGGCCTCATTATTTGCTAGTGTCCGTTTGCTGCCTCTTACTCTCCCGTTTTCTTTGCAGATGTATGAATATGCCTGGGTGCAGGGTTCTCTGGACCCCAACTCAACCTCGCGAGTCCCCTACTGCGTTCGGTCAACTGTTCACCTAAGCAAAGCACTCTCTCCTGCCTTTGAGCTGAAGCAGTGGGGATCTACAGAGTACTCCACGTGGACAGAGAGTCGGTGGAAAGAGATCCGTGCCCGAATATTTCTGGTAGCCAGCAAGGAGCTAGAGGTGAGTTTGTACATGTCTGAAAAAGAAAGTAGAGGGGGGGGAAAAAAAAAACGTGGCTGGCTGTGAATGACATCTCCTGAGAGCTGGAGAAACAGTTTGGAGTTTATGAGATGCGCCATCATCCTGTGTGAGCTCCCCGCTTAAGAACAGCCAGGCTCCGATCCCTGAAAATGAGGGAACCAAGGGTGCCTGGCTGGTGATAACCCTGCCACCTCCAGCCATTTGTGGGTTAATAATGTGGTCGCTGAGGCTGAGACAGTGCGGAATAATCAAGAGTCCCAGGAGCAGGCTGAGCTCTGTGAATAAAAGATAGAAGTGACAGGAGTCTTAACCCCTTCCCCAGGCACAGGAAGCCGAAGCCAGTGAATCTGGCTGTTTTGGCTGATGTGCAGCCCCAGTCTTCCTTCCTGCGGTCCGAGTCCCCTCTCAACAGCGCAGAAATAACTTGCGCACAAACCTTCCCAAACAAAAGCTGCTGTTGTTTCCGCATCTGGGATTCTAAGCAGCCCTTGGCTGGGGGTGATGTGGTTTAAGTGCCAGCAGAGTAAGGGTTAAGCATACAGTCACTTTGGGACTGTCTCATGCCCTCTGGTTGGCTGTTAGTGATGTCATACCCTGTCACAACAGACTCCCGAGCGTCATCATGTGCCACCCAAAGGCCATGCAAGCCCAGGCAATCGTATCTCTCAGATGGTTATTTGAAATCTGAGCAATTTGTTTCTGTGGTGCTGGGCCTTTTTAACGCCGGCAGGCGAGCACGATGCCCTGCCTGTGTCTCTCGACCCGTTACAGCCCAGTAGATGCACAGTTTGAGCCCAGCCATCCCTGAAGCGCTGACCCCATAGAAAATGTAGTGAGAGCGTTGTAGGAGCACATGAGTGTCTGGTTGCTGCGTGGGGACTGCTCTGTGATTGAGCTGGGGGAGACTGGGAATGGCAGCCCCACTGAGGAGAAGGGTTGAAGGAAGGAATCTACTGAGGCCTTAGCCTGGTCTGGCACTTAGGCTTCAGGAAAGGTTCTGAGCAGGAGGGAATCTCAGTTATTCAGAGGCTATTGATAGATGTTGGTTCTGCCAGCAACTGTGCTTCGTGAAGGCATTTTCAGTCCTTTGCTGGAGGAGATGACAGTTCGTGCAGGAGTAGCCAAGGTGTTACGTTAAACGCTCGCTAAAAATCTTTGCAAAGTGCATGCGACTCTGAAACACGATACGTTCTTTATCCGTGAAACAACTTGCTTACTTTTTCCCTTAAACATCGGTTTGTGTGAACTATTGATAATGGAAGCTGACCTGATCCTGTTGCTTTTGCCTGGGTCTGTAAGGTCCTCGGCGTATCTTCTCATTTCAGTGCGCACAGTGCCTCAGCTGGTCTCTGTAGCTTTCTGACAGAGACACCCCCCCCCCATTCGATGCAAATTCTCTGAGGTGCTGCAGGTCTGTGTCTGTAACAACGATGCTGAGTGTTTCTCATCCCTTCCTAGATAATCACTTTGGTTGTGGGCATTGCCATTCTGATCTTCTCCCTCCTCGCCACGTATTTTATCAACGCCAAAGCGGATGTACTTTTTAGCATCCCGCGGGACCCTGGGGCTGTGGCTTACTGAAGACGCTCTCGGGGCTGGAGAAGTCTTAGCCCTTGGATTACAATTGTCAAAGATAAAAAGTACACTGGAATGCCCCTCTCTCTGGATAGGGAGGCAAATGGTTCTCTCCAGAGCTTCCGTGCTCGGATTCTGGGGACTGAGCCGAAAAACCTAAGAGACTTTCCCAGAAAACCGTGCCGACCAAGCCCTAAAGAGACTGTGACTGAGACGGTCCCAAAGCCTTTCTTGTTAATTTGTCCTTAACTTCTGAGCAACTTGAGAGGATTGGTCCTGAATGCCGCTGAGACGACGATGGGATGGATGCGTTCCCTAAATGAAGGCGAGGGTGGAAAGGGTAAAGGTATTTTCTCTGGGATGTGTGTGGACCAGCAGATCTCCGTGGTGTCTGCCAGCACAGGCTGCCTGTTAACGTCCAGCAGTTGCTGTGAATCTGTGTATGCTACAATGCAGGGAGGGCAAGGTGTGTTTCACAGATGATTAGATGTAAAATGTCCTGGTTTTTAATGGTGCAATATTTTCTGGGTTTTGTATATATATAAATAGTTCTGTTTAATTAAAAAAAATCTCCGCTTACAAATTAAGCCGTTGCCTGTTTTGTCTTAGTCGCTGCCAAAAGGGCCAAAACCGCTGGGTGTTGCAATATGTTTTGGTCTCGGGGGAAGCAAGAGTGAGTTTGATTTGTTGGTTGACTCGCGTTGAAACTTGGAATTTTTTCTACAGCTGGACGAAAGAAGGACGCGGTGCCCTCAGACAGGACAGGGACTGAACTCGCTGTTGTTTAGACTGTAAGCTCTCCAAGGCAGGGATGGCTCATCGCTCCAAACAGGGCTTTGTACGATGGTACCTTGATCTCAGTCGATCCCTGGGCGCTGGTATAATAAACATGTTTTTTAACGAGCACGCTCCCACGCTGTCTTTGCTTCGATGCTATTCCTTAGTGCCCAGCAGGACTGGGCTCTCGGGGCTGGCGGTTGTGATTGACCAGGCACTTGGACATTCCCGATCGTTTCTTTCGTATGAAAATCCACGTGGTCTTCAGCAATCAGGATTTCAAGGCATGATGGTGCTGTTGTCCAAAGTGAGGAGCTCAAAAATAAGTAGAGAGGATTAATTCCAGAAATCGGAGCTGACGAGCACTAAAGCAGACATCGCTCTCTCTGCCCTCGAGGACAGAGTGGGCTTTTGTGTTTAAGTCTTTTCTCAACTAGGCATACGCTCTGGAGTTCTAAAGAAATTCAGACCTTGTACTTTCAGCGCTACCTTGAGGGAGGTTTCTTCCACTTGCTAATGCACCCCGCAATCAGGAGGCTGCTCCTGGTACTTGGTGGAATGTTTCTGTGCCTGATTTCGTTTCCCCTAGCGATGCTGCAGAAAGTCGTGTATCTCGATTGACATGGAGATGCCTTGTCTTCGCAATAGGGATTTTTGTAGCCTCTAACTCCGAATCTTTGGACTCAATCCAACTTTGTCAGAACAAAATCAGTTCCCCAAAATTTGTCCAAGTAGACTGTTTCTGTGCACGGAAGTATTTTGGGTGAGAGACAGCACCTCAAGAGAGCGTGTGTTCTGGCAGAGAACTTTGTAGAATATTTTTTTTTTCCTTTGTGATGGTAAGTTTTTTTTTTTTGGTTTTTTTTTTTTTTTTTTTTTTTTTTACATATCAAAATGCAAATGCTTAATTCACGGTTGAGTGGTGCTGTGTGGAGAGATGACGGGATCAGTGATAGCTAATTGGGTCAATATACGCAGGGTTCGATCTAGTGGCCATTTGTGGTGGAGTGACTGCACCAGGGGACAAGGGAAGAGCTATGGATGTCGTCTGTCTGGACTTCTGTAAGGCCTTTGACACGGTCCCCCCCAACATCCTTCTCTCTACATTGAAGGGATGTGGATTTGATGGTGGGACTGTTTGGTGGATGAGGAATTCATTGGATGGTCGCATCCGGAGGGTGGTGGTCGACGGCTCAATGTCCAGATGGAGATCAAGTGGTGCACCTCAGGTGTCCGTACTGGGACCAGTGCTGTTCGATATCTTCATCAATGACAAGGACAGTGGGATGGAGGGCACCATCAGCAAGTTTGCAGACACCAAGCTGAGTGGTGCGGTGACACGCCTGAGGGACGGGATGCCATCCAGAGGGACCTGGACAGGCCAGAGAAGTGGCTCCATGTGAACCTCATGAGGTTCAACCAGGCCAAGTGCAGGGTCCTGCCCCCGAGCAGGGGCAGCCCCCGGTGCCAGCCCGGACTGGAGATGGAGGGATGGGGAGCAGCCCTGTACGCTGGGGGTGGTGAGACACTGGCCCAGGTTGCCCAGGGAGGTGGTGGCTGCCCCGTCCCTGGCAACGCTCCAGGCCAGGCTGGATGAGGCTCTGAGCAACCTGATCTGGTTGAAGATGTCCCTGCCCATGGCGGGGGGTTGGACTAGATGGCCTTTAAAGGTCCCTTCCAACCCAAAACCGTTCTATGATCCTTGATAATTTTCAAATTTAAAATGTGTCCTTCCCATCCTGATCTCTCTCCCATCTTTCAGATCTACATTCTGTGCTTGGGTTTGGGCTCTTTTTCCTTTTTCCCCTGAAGGCTTCTGCTTGGAATATTTTTTTTTTTTTTTTCCCCTCCTTATTTTCCCCATACAAACAGAAATAAACCCTTTTACCACTCCCAGCCCCATTTTCCCCTCCCAGCTTTTTGTTCGGAGCTGCTCTCTGGCGAGGCGAACAAACAGCTGTCTCCGTTGCCTGTGCCTACGCTGCTCCTTGGATGGCCAACAGGTCTCCCCTGTGGCCACTGGGATGAGCAACCCTCCTATCAGTGGCTGACAAAAGGGGGGGAGAAGCAAGGGGACAAGGCTGGCAGACGCTGCGGCAGAGACACATTTCCCCTCCTGCTGCCAAGGCTGGAGAACGCCGCAAATCTTCGCTTGACTCTCAGCCCAAAATTTACCCTGTGTGTCCCTCCAACCCTCTTGGTGCCAGCGGCGTCGCTGCGCGGAGGCGCAGGAGGAAAGGCAGCAGCCTTTCGGCATTTCCAGCCCTCTTCCTCGTGTTTTGCCGCGGTCAGTAAATTGGCTCTGCTCAGCTGGCTTTTGGTGATGAGGCTTGTGCCGTGCAGACCTGAGCCTCCCCTCCTCCTGGGAATCGGGCCTGAGCGCGGGATGAGAGGGGGTGGGGGGGGGAAATAGGAGCGTGGGATCTGTCTGGGAAGTAAATGAGCTACGGGAGGGAGTCCTGGTCCCCAGGTTTCTCCTCCCTGTCCTTCCCCAGACCGGCTGCGGCCGCTGGCTGTCCCCTCACGGTGCCCTTCTCTCACCGGTGACACCGACCCTGCTACTGCCCTTTTTCAGAGGGGTGACAAGATGCTCTTGAGACCTTGAGGCGAGCAGAACTTGAAATACAAAGGTGTTTTGCTAAAACTAAAGCTACCGTTGGCGAAAGGAGCCGGGTTGTGCGTCATGGAGAAAGAAATCCCATTTTATGCAGGAAAAAGGCCATGCAAAAAGGTCTTGCGTTCACCTGCATCCCTCCCTGCATCCTAAGTGGGGCAAGTTGGGAGGAATCTGGATCTCTGTGACCTATTCAGTCGTTTAGTCTTACTCCTGATCTTCAAACAAAGAGCTGACAGTGGATTTGGGAGCGCTCATTCCCCTCCGCTGGGAGCGGGGAAGCCTTTGCTGCCTTTGTGTACTAAAGCTAAATCGCTGCCCCTCGGGGAGCTGCTGTCGGCTGCGTTAAGCCCAGAGTTCGTGTCTTAGCCCTGGAAAAGCTCACTCTTAAGCCATCCTTTCCGTGCCTTCAGTCTGAGTACAGTTATCTGCAGTAGATTCGCGTCCTCGCTTTAAAAATGAAACGGGGCGACCTTTTGTGTCTCTTCCTTCGTACAAAACCTTTGGTTGGGGGGTGAGTTGTGTCTCCGGTTCCTCCTGCCCATCCTGGTACAGCAGCAGCTGTCCTCAGCTGCGCCAACCCTAAAGTTGATAACTCCCCTGATACACTTTCCCCCATCACTCCTGAGATTATGTGCATTAATTAGAGCATCCCTAATGCTAATAAGCAACGGGGAATAAGTGCCTTCTCAGTAAATTAATGCAGAAAGTAGCTTGAATGTTGGTATATCCCTGGATTTAGTTTTATCTTTGCGACAGAAATGAAATTGCTGAGTTCTGGGCAGCAGCTACGTGTACGTTGATGTGTGCTGGCTAAATGAGGTAGAGCCGAAGTTGCGCTGGGTGCCAGCGCAAAGCCGGTGGTGTGGCCTTCTTTAAGGTGGGCTGGTGTGAACGAGAGAATTCCCCGGTTAAAAACCCATTTGCTTTGATAATTAGAAAAGTTTGCATGGGAAATCAGGCAAAACATATGGAAAGCAAACAACTTTCCAGCTCTGTGTCTGGTTGTCTTTGAAGCGGCGCCTCGCAGCAGAACAGCCCTGGCTGCCTCTGGGTCTAGGGAAGGGATGCAGCAAACGCTGCTCCCGTCTGTCGTAGCTGGCCCAGGAGGACATAGTCCAGCTGGGAAACGAGTCCCATCTAGAGATAACCTCGCTGTTTTCTGGCTTCGAGAGATTTCTCCTGGCTATCCTCGCCGCGGTGATTTAAAATACTCTCCCAGCCCACAGAGGTTACGGTGTCTCTAGCACGGTCAGCAGAGGAGACAAGAGCTCACTCCAGCATCGCAATCAAGTTCAGGTACCAGGAAAACGTTCTCCTCTGACTCTTAAGACTTTGGCTTGCTGTTCTAAAGCACGAGTACTTGAATTTCTTCCAGAGCTAGTACGTTTTGAGGTTGTTTTACATCATTCCTGGTCTAACCAGTTCTTCCTGCCGCGGAGAGGTGCTGGACAGCTTTGAGTTCTGTCCAAGCGCTTGGTATCTTCTAGGCACTGAGTTCAGCAGGTCAGTTTTATCGATGGTTTATGGGATGGGGGTTCTGCCGGCTCCCCCCCTACTTAAGGCTTGACCAAAGAAAGAGGGAAGAAAGGAGAAAGCAGCTGAGCAGCCAAGGGCAAATTCACCCTCAGGAGATGGAGCCTGGGAGAAGCAAGTTCTGCAGCCCTCTGCCAGGGGGAAAAAAGGGGTGATGCAACTTCCAGCAAGTCTTGCCGAACTGCTCCTCAAAATAAACAGGCTCCTGACGCCAGCGAGGGCTGGGGCAGCTGCTCCCAGGGGCCGTTGCCTGTCTGCACCTTGCACTGTGTTTTGCTCCTGAAGGTAAAGGCTGCGGCTCTGCGCCTCTTCCCATCTCCTCTCAGCTCTGGTGAGCCCGGTGCTGGCGCGACAGCCCTGCAGAAGATCAGCCAGACCCTGGAACCACCTTTCCCGTTGTACATGAAGTAATTCGCTACCTGCTGATGGCTTTTTTGGCCACAAGGTGCCAAGCCAGGAGTAGAAACCCAGGGATCTCTGCCTTGCTTTTCTCCTGACCGTCCTCCCAAATCAGCCTCATTCCTGTACTTGCCCTGCATGGATCCTGTCCCAGCATCACAGACTGGTGGGGGTTGGCAGGGACCTCTGGAGATCATCTCGTCCCACCCCCCTGCCAGAGCAGGGTCACCCAGGGCAGGTCACACAGGATCACATCCAGGTGGGTTTGGAATATCTCCGGAGAAGGAGACTCCACCACCTCTCTGGGCAGCCTGTGCCAGGGCTCTGCCACCCTCATGTTCAGATGGAATTTCCCGTGTCCCAGTTTGTGCCCGTTGCCCCTTGTCCTGTCCCCGGGCACCACTGAGAAGAGCCTGGTTCCACCCCCCTGACACCCTCCTTTAGCTCTTGCCCAGCATCGATGAGATCCCCTCTCATCCTGCTCTTCTCCAGCGGAACAGCCCCAGGGCTCTCGGCCTTTGCTCGCCGGAGAGATGTTGTCCTTACTGATAACCCCATGGAATTCCCACCCATGGCTCTGGTGCTGAGGTACCGCTTGCCTTACCCCAAAGCACCTCCAGCTCCGTCAGCCGTGGTTTTTTGGGCAGCCGCGGAGGGCAGCTGGCACACGCTGTCCCCGCTGTGGAGCCCCCGGGCATCTTGCTGAGACACACAGGCTCCCCCCCGCCCCCCGCCCTGCTTCACGCACACACACGTCATTTGCGAGCATCAATTTCCTCTCCTCTCTCCCCACGCAACTCTACCAGGGATTTCGGCACAAAAAAGAAGATGCCACTGACTCTCTTGACCCCTGAACTCAGCTGCCTCCCAGGAGGCAGAGGGCTGGGGCTGAGCCCAGGGAGGAGGGTTTGCAGCTGCCCTTGTGCCCTGAGGGGGGAGACATATGGGGGTGACAGTCAATGAGACAAGGAGAAAGCAGAGGAAATGTGTGTTTTCTTAGCGCCCGGCCTCCCCGCTCCTGGGAACTTTATGGCTCTGGAATATTAAGAGGCAGGAAAGTTAATTAATACCCAGAACAAAGCCAGGGCTGTTTGGCTTCTGGGAGAAGGAAGCAGTGGAGACAGGAAGAAAAAAATTGGTGTCGTCTTAAATAATTTGTTTTCTGTGTTTTATCAGCAGCTAAAATAGAGATGAAGTCTGCTTTGGGGATGACGGGATTGATTTTTGGAGAGCAGAGAAAAGGATTTCCGACAAGGGGCAGGAGGGTGTGTTGGGTGAGCTGTAGGAACCGCTACCGTTGCCTTATTCGAGCTGGGGACGGAGCTTGGGACGCCGCAGAGCAGCATTCGTAGCTCTGTCGCTTCTCTGAGAAGTCGCTCGTGTCTCGTACTTGCCATGACGCTTCTCCCCATGTAGCATCCTTCCTCTCCAGTCTGCCCAGCTTCTGCTGCCTCTGCTCTTCCCCGCGCGGTGCTTTGGGCAGCGGCGCCTGCAGCCGGCCAGGCTTGAGCTGTCCCGTCGATGGCCTCGCTGGGAACGTCCTTCCCCCTCTTCGCTTCTCCCCGACCGTCCGCAGGGCAGCGTGGTGGGGTTCGGCTCCCGGCTGGGCTCCTGCCTGCCTGGTAATCTAGCTCGGGGTTTGGAGAGACTGAGGTGTTGCTCTACGTCATATTCAGACAACCAGACCCTGTTTTCACAAGTGACAGTTGCTTAGGCATCGATTATTCAAGGGAGAGCGTTTGTCTTTAACTCCCAAATAAATACGGGGAGAAAACCGGCCACAAGAGCTGCTCCTCGGCGCGCCTTTGAACCTGCTCTAGGTCCGTCTGGGCTGAATACTTTAAAAAGCCCCGAGCTCCACATGCCCCGTGCCTCGCATCTCTCTGAAGTGGGCCTGAGCCCATCCTTTGCCTACGTAGCCTGGCAGGTCTTTGCTCCGTGGCCCGATAAAGGGGAGACAGAGGTAAATGGAGCCTTTGTTTGATGTCTGAAGGATCCATGGAGTCTTGTGTCCGAGCCCGGTGCTCTGTCCAGTCACCTGTGGTCGCTCTCTGCCATCATTGTTGACAACCGCTTTCTGTGTCCTACCCCTGAGCAGCAACGAGGGTCCGGCTGAAGGAAGGAAGGCAGCTCAGCCTGGGATAACGACAGCAGCAAGCGAGGGCCATTGGCTGGCACCCAGCGGGCAGCTGAGTCCAACATGTGTTTAAAATCAGGGCCTGACTACTACAAATAGGAGCGTAGCCATTGCCAGACTGGATCATGCCCAGCGTCCAGCTCCGCTGCTACCCCTGTCCCTGACGGAGACCGGCACCCGCTGCTGCTGGGAGAGGCGCAGAAGACCCTGGAGTGGCCCCGCACCCCAAATCCACAGCGCCCTGATGATTCCCGAGCACCCAGTTCCCACGCTGGAATCTGCTGCAGCCGTCTGCCCCGGCTCTGCTCGACCTGGGGCGGCGAGAATGTCCAGCCAGATCTCACCACCGCCACGTCTGTCCATCCCGATGTCCATCGCCCAGCCGGTTCCATGCGTTCCTGCAGAAAAATCCTAGTGCTAGAGAAAAAGGAAGGTACTTTGGGGAGGTATTTTGAGTCGAAAACGTTCTCGTCAAAGGTTTTGTGGGGACGGATGACCGTTTGGGATTCGTAGGTTCTGACCCGAACGTACTCGGGGTCTTCGGGGACACTGGGATGCTCGACCGCCCATGATTCAAGCTTGCTCCGTGCAGCCCAGTGCTCCTGGGGCCCCATCCTTTTATCTCCAGCCCCTTTCCCCTGCGTGTGGTGCAGCTGCCGGGAGGAGGGAGAGGATGAGGCGAGGATGGAGGATGCTGCTTAGGACCTACAGCTCTCTGCTACCCAGGTGATCCTTCCCCAGTGCCAGCGCAGCTTTAACAGCGAGGTTTCTGGGGCTAATCAAGATCGACACACAAACAAAACAGCATCTCTGCGTCTCGCAGCCAGCAGAAAGGGAGAAGCAGATGGGCTGGAGGAGGCAGGGAGCTGCTGCTAAATGGATTGATGGAGAGGCCTTTAAGAGAGATAGATTGGAGAGGGAGCCGCTGGAGGAAAGGGCCGGGGCGGCCACGCTGCGAATGGGGCAGGGGCCCAGGGAGATGATGGGAAGGGAGAAAGGCCTGCAGATAACAGATGGATGGACACAAAGACTGGAAGGGAAGAGAGGGACAGATGGACAGGCAATAGAGAGAGTCAGGAGAAGAGAGGGATCTGAACGTAATTAGATTGGATCCGATTATGACAGACTCGATTAGAGCAATATTATGATCAGGAGCTTCTGTCGCTATTTGGCTTTTAGGGGGGAACAAAGCCAGAGAGCACGTGTGGAAGGGGGACAAGCAGAGGCGAAGGGAACCGGGAAGGATGAAAGGAAAGGGGCTCCTTGTGAAAGCTGTCAGTGGTGGTGGTGACAGATTGTCTAGTTATCGAGCACCGGGGCCGTCTGTCACCGACCGCTCACAAAACCTGCACTCAATAAAAGCCAAGGAGACAAAGGCGAGGAGCGGAGAGGGGCTATCGGAGCCGAGAGCTTCTGTCACTAGCCAGGCAAGCGTGCCCGGGGCACGGGGAGAGCCCTGCAGCTCGGGGACCTGCTGTTGTTAGCTAGGCACATGCACGACTCAACGTAGATGTGCACCAAACACACGTGCTGAGGGGTGCCGGGCCTCGCTCGGCCACCTTCCCGCACACGCGTGGCCTCTGCAGCCCCAGTTTGCCTGTGCACGCACACGTGTGCACACGCAGCTCGCGCAGACAGCCCTGCACGTGCACACGCATCTGCGCGCTCTAACGTCCTTGCCCAAAAAGACCTTGAGCCTCAGCTTTGCAGGGCATCATCGCCCCGGGTGAAGGTTAACGGGCTGCCCGGGTGCTTCTCCAGCATCCGTCCCACGGAGGAGCCTGGCAGCCGGAGCATCCCAGGGCTGAGCATCGCAGCGTGGGCGGCGAGGCTTTGCGTCGTCCGTGCGGAGCATCGCAACCTCCGCGGCCAGCCCGGGCTGCAGCTGCGGGATGCAGGAGCGCGCTGCGAACCAGACGTGATGGAGCCGGCAGCTGCCCCCTCCGCAAACCTCGCTTGTGCGTGTCTGGACTGAGTGTGATGGCACCAAACGGGACGCTGTGGATGCCGCGGGATCTCTGACAGCTTGGCTGCAGGGAACGCTCCGAAAAGGCAGGTCTGCCAGAGGAGACTTTGCCATGAACGAGCAGCTGAGTGGTCGCAGGAGCCCAGTGCCTTTTGTTCCGCAGAGGGTCCTTGCTGGAGAGACGGGGCGCAGTCCCACCGTGTGAATTAGGTGCTGGTTGATGGGCAGGAGTAGTGATGTCGTCTCCCCCAGGGATTCTGTCTTTCCAGCGTCTCTTGAGTTGTGGCAGGGATCTCCTTCCAGGTCTTGGAGGTGCAGCCCCTCACTCCGTACAAGTTACAAAACTCCGGCTGGATCTGCTCCAGCAGCACAAGGGTTAAAGCTGCCTGGTTTTCCCCGACAAGCCCAGGCCAGTGTGGTCCCCAGTGGTTTGGTACAATATGTCGCCTCATCTCCTGCCAAATGCTGCCTCTTCTAGTCTCTTTTCGTACCTCGCCGTGCCCTCCTCGCACGCACGCACGCGGCGAGCCCGCCTCGGGTCCCCCCCCGTGCCACCGCTCCTCTCTCTGCAGCTGATCCCTGGACCTTGTGGGTCGAGGTGGGCAAGTCCTGGAGGGCTTCATCCCCTCGGATGGAAGCGCCACGATGGCCCCACCTGGGTCCCTCAGCCTCGAGCTGATGGTATGGAGCCGGGTCGATACCATCGACAGGTCGAGCCGAAGGTATCGAGAAGCGTTTTTAAAAGCTGGCTGTGCTCCCACCGGTGTATGCCAGCCTTTTTCCTCTTGAATGCTGGGTTGAAAAGAAGGCCCCGGGAATTCAGAGGAAACAAGGGGGTTTTCTGCAGGCTCTGGCTTGTGGGCTCCTGCGATTAAGAAACCTGGTTGGTTTTGACAAGGAATACCAGTTTCTGCCAGCCGGGAAGTTGGGAAACTCGCAAGGGAAGAACAAAGGCCGAGGGGCTCTCGTTCTCCCTCCCCCAAATCTCAGCAGGTTCTGACCAGCTATAGTTTGTTTGAAGCCCAGAAGTTCTTGCTGAGGTAGGGAACGAGGCAGCAGCCAAAAGCCCAGGGACCACGGCAGCTCCCGCGGGCTCGGAGCAGGGACCGGGGAGGATTTCAGCCCCAGGTCGGGGAATATTGGCTTGGATTGCAGGAGAAAGGTCGTTTCTCGCTCTGCGCTCACCCTCTCACGAGCGCTGTGGCTGTGGCTTCATCTTCCCTGTCCCCCCGGCACAGCCCTGCCGGTGTCCGTCTCACCCGCCACCAGCGGCTCGGCTCCGCGGGGCTTTGCGGACTGTGTGTCGGGGCCGCATCCTGCCCGGTGGCACTTCTCAGGTACAAAGAGCACCCGTTTTCCAAGCTGAGGGACGTCCCCAGGTGAAATCCTCACTCCTGGCGGCACGAAATTTGGACGCTGAGAGGTTGAAGGGGCCTTTGCAACCTCAGCGGGAGGAGGAAGGCTGAGAGTCTGCACCATCCTGGGGCAGAGCTGTGGTGACTGAATTACGGGAAGGGGGCCTGGGCCACTGGCAGCAGGCGCTGGGCTTGTGTCACTGCGGCGAGCAGAGAGGGCTGGCCCCAGTCCGGGTCATAGAATCATTTTGGTTGGAAGAGACCTTTAAGATCGTCGCGTCCAACCATTAGCCCAGCACTGCCAAGTTGCCACTAACCCATGTCCCTCAGCGCCATGTCTACACGTCCTTTAAATCCCTCCAGGGATGGCGACTCGAGCCCTTTGGGGACATTCCGGGCAGCCCGTGTCCCCGCAGGGCACTGGTGCGTCGCTTCCCGGAAGATGGATGCGGGGTGGGAGCAGGGGTTTGCCAACACCTCAACTTGCGAGGAGAACTCGAGCGGGAGCCGAAACCTGCCCGCTTCGCCTGGATGCTGCGGTGGCTGCGAGGCCAGCACAGATCGGGCTTTGGCGGCCCCGGCGGGGAGGCTCCGGCAGCCAGCTCCGCTCCTTCCCTCCCCGAGCCCAGCCCGGCAGGATGCCCGGAGCAGCCCAGCATCAGCTGCGGAGAGAGGTGGGGGCCCTGCTGGCGTCCTGGCAGGGGGAGAGGAGCTGGCCCTGGGGGTGGGCAGGCGAGACGGGAACGGAGGAGGGACGGGGGAGAGCAGAACGAGAAATAAATGCAATTTATTTACCCCATCAGGCTCCCCGGGGAGATGGGGGGGCCCAGGCGGCGAGGGAGGAGGGGGCCGTGTATGCAGGGGGATACGGGGTGTGGAAGGGGGTGGCGAAGGGTGCGCACACCTCTGTGGACGTGGACGCGGACGCGTGTCCCCACGTGAGAGAAGGAGGGATTCGTGCGGGTGAGGAGCGTGCGTGGGGCGCCGGGGTGATGGGTGCCCGACGCGCGCTCCATCCCCTGCGTTGCCCAGGCGTGCTGCGCAGGGCGCGCGCGTCAGTCCCGGGGGCGGACGCGGCTATTGCCGCGAGCTCATTAGGCGAATATTGTTTTCTAATCGGTGCCATAGCAATGGCGAGGCAGGCTTCTCCCCGCCACCTGATCCCTCCGCCTCGGCCGCCGCTCGCCCTGCAAACCCCGAGACCATCTGCTGAGCCGTGCCGCGGGCTGGAGTCCGCCCAGGTGCGGATGCCCATCACCTGGGCTTCTCCTGCCGGGCAGGGGAGGGGGGACCGGCCCCCAGGGCCTGCGGGGGAGGCGAGGGGGGGGCCGTAACCTCCAGCGCTCGCAGGAGGGAGAGGACGAAGGTGGGAGACTCCAGCAAGAAAACTGCAGGGAGGTCCTTGAGGATGCAGGCGGATATGGACGCGAGGGATGGGGGACGCCGGGATTTCAGAGCGGGGAGTTTACTGGTGACGAGGATAAACTGGAGCAGATTTTCTCAAAACGAGAGTTTAACAGGAGAGTTCGAAATCGGAGAAGGGTGAGAGGCGGAGGCCAAGTCTAACCCACAAAAGAGCATCGTTTCACCGTTGAGTCAGTGTTTCAATGCAAGACCTGTGTATTCCGGCTACCTCTTTCTTTCACTTTCTCTTTCCTCCCCAAACTTCGCTCCAGGGGAACTTTACAGGCAGGACTTACGGGCTGGTAGTTGCTGCTGGTAGAGCCTGGCTGGGAGAGGCTCTCTGGGGTCCCGGCACCCACGGGTGCTCTCCCGCCCCACGCGTGCACCCGCAGATCCGTGTGGCACACGGAGACGCCGGCACAGCACGGACACGCACATGGACACACTGTCACAGCACGGACACGCACACGGACACACTGTCACAGCATGGACACACACACGGACACACGGCTACACGTGGGTGGGAGCCAGCGGGAAGCCTGTGCCGACCATCCCGCTTCTCCTGCAGACGCTGCTCCTCATCCCGCCCCGGCGCAGGGACGCGCCTGCCTCTCTCTCTCCCTCTCCCCTTTCCACACTCGCTCCCATCTCTCTATTTCTCCTTTATGAAATATGCATGGAGAACAGATGTCGCCTTCTCCCGGAGCACCCCCACCCTCCTCCCTCCCTCCCAGCCCACCACCTCCATCCACCCTCCAGGACCACATCCAACCTCCACCTCCCTCCTCTCCCGGGGGGCTCCAACCTCCCACGCAGCCAATGGCATCCCCTTGCTTGACTTTAATATTTATGAGGGGGGGAGCACCGGAGCGGCCAATGAGGCAGCCGGGGTCGGACCCGGCGTGCGAGGCCGGGGTGTATATATAGCATCTGGGCCGCATGCCTCCTTGGGGTGTCCATCTCAACG